>VYXB01001321.1:347673-371650 GCA_013397135.1 Pachyramphus minor | reverse complement strand
CCACGCCAGGAGGAGCCGGCGGCGCCAGGAGGAGCCGGCCCGGCCCGGCCCGGTGAGTGTCCCCAGCACCGCGGACAGCTCCGCGCTCCGGCTCCGAGATGCGCGTTCTGAGCTCTGCGCTCCGCGCTCCACCTCCGCGCTCTGCGATGCTGAGCTCCGCGTTCCGTCTCTGAGCTCCGCGTTCCGTCTCTGAGCTCCTCATTCTGTCTCTGAGCTCCGCGTTCCGTCTCTGAGCTCCGGGGCTCCGCATCCCGGCTCCGCGCCCCGCGCCGCTCTGCCCCGCTCCCCGCAGCTCCCCGCAGCTCATCCCATCCCCGCGGCACCGCGCCCCGTGCTCTTCGCTCTGTGTGTGTCCCCCCTGTCCACCCCCGCTGCCGGGCAGGAGGCGCGGAATTGGGAAGAGGCGCTGGGAAGGGACCCGCGGATCCCCCGGCGCGGTGCGGCGTCCGCCCGACCCGGCCGCGGGCGGCTGTGCGAGGGAGGAGGGCTGGGTTGGTTATTTTTTGTGGGGTGGAGAAGGCTGCCCGCACTTTCTTTAAGTTCCTTTTGTGGCTGGAATGAGGTTGAAGAAATTTGGCTCTTGGCACCTGCGTCATACGGAGACAGTTCCTGGAGGGAGGAGGCTCCTTGCTGCATCCTCGCAGGCAGCGCTGGGGGGGCTCATTCACACCCTCTCCCCGTCAAGCCCAGGCTCCCTCTCTCCTTCGCACCCCGCTCCCTCCCTTCTCCTGCCCACGACTCCCACTCCCCGCAGGGAACACCAGCATCCCCAACTCCGGGCGCCGGGAACAAGCCTGAGCAGCCTTTCCCTCCCTCCCGCACCGGCTGCCGCCTGCCCGTGGATGCTGCTGGCGGACGCGAAGCCCACCCAGGCTCTGCTGAGCCTCATCTCCGGCTTTCTGCTTCAATTCACCAAAGTTTGAACGCGGTTTTTGCCTCCTCTCCTGACTGCTAAGGCAGCGACGGTGCTCTTGTGTAGGAGAGCTGACCCTGGAAGGGGCCGTCGGGGAGCTTTGGGCTGAAAGACGCTCCCTGAGCCTGCGCTGAGCTGCGACTTTTAAAGCCGGGGAGCGGAGCGCTCGCTTGGCGAGGTCACCGCTGACGGAGAGAGGTGGCCGAGCATCTGGAGGAAGGGACGGCGAGGGTGTGTCCGAGGAACATATTAATTAGGCGTGCTTCATTAGATTCATTCAGAATCCAGCTATCCGGAGAGGACGAGAAGGCTGAGCCCGGGGTGGGGGAGAGGCAAGGGGTTCGCCGAGGGGCTGCGGAGCCCGGGGAAAAGAAGCATCCCTGTATCCTGCACTCGTGGCTGGAAATGGGGAGCGCCTCGCCGCTGTAAGCTCCTGCCTGTGTGTCTGCCGGGCAGCTGAGACCAGACATCCCCTCCTGCCCTGGCACTGGGGTCTCAAGGAAGGGTTAAATTTGGGGACTGCTTTCTGCTGGCCGCATCCCAGCTTCTCGCACCCCTGTGGGACATGTCTGCCGGCAGGGAAACTGCGGCGCGGGGAGCGGGCAGCAGGAGGAGGCTGGGCGGGCAGGCAGAGGGGTCAGAGGAGTTTTTCCTGCACCTTTGGTGGAGCATGAGCCCGGCTTTTATTTGACTGTCGCGTCTGTGGTCACGGTGATGGGGTACCGACCCCCGGGATGGGAGGCTCGGTGGGAGAGAGGGGCCACAGAGCACGGCCAGCCCCTCCAGCCTGCCAGGAGCGGCAGGTCCTCCCCCCGGGCACCTGAGCAGCAAGAGGAGCTGGGGCTTTTAGTGGGGCCACAGGGTAGAGCTGAGCCCCGGGGTGGTATGGATCCATATCGAGATCCATACTGCCAGGACTGGAATAAACAGTGCTGGTTGCTGGGGCTCATCGTGCTGGTGCTGGGGAGGGATTTGACTGTAAATTCTGGCAAACCAAGATGAAGAGAAGGTCCATTTCTGGATTGAGGTTGGGGTTTTCTCTGGGCTCAGCTCCTGGCAAGTGAGGTGGCTTTGCAGGCAGGGAAAGGCTGGCTCCCCATGTTTGTGAGGATGCTTGTGGGGTACAGAGGTCTCAAGCCAGACTCCTGGAGAACTCCCTGCTCTGCCCTGCACCCCAAACCTGCTCAGAGGGACTCATCAGGTGGCTTTGAACGTGAGTCTGCAGGGATGGATGGTTCATCACTGTGGGGCAGCAGCCATGGGGGGACACATGGATCTCTTACTGTTCCCCAGATTGTGATGCTCCAGGCTCCCCAGTCTCCTTAACCAGCTCAAGAACTGCGTTCAGAAGCAGAAACAAATCCTGGGGGATCCCTTCTCTGACACAGCTGCAGCTCTGACTGCCAACAGCTTCATCCACAGCCCTTGGAGAGTAACAGGCACCCAAACCCCCTGGGCTGGGCTGGTGCAGGGTGTCTGTGGGGCTCCCAGCCCTCCCCCTGCTCCTGCTCATCTTGTCAGAGCCCGTAGCGAATGCAATAAACGCTGAGAAAAAATGCTAATTAGCAAGTACAAGCATGCAGGGTGTAAAGTAGATGTTTAACCATATTATATAAACAAACATAGAGGAGCCATAAATTAGGCGGGGGAAGAAGTCGATTCATCGATGGAACTGCCCAGGCAGAAGAGATAAAGGCAGCGTGAGGCAGCTGAGGGACGGGGACACGATGTGGCTGGCGCCTGTAATCCTCTCTCCTTTTAATTGTGCCTGTAATGAGAAACAAAATGTCAATGTCGTTAGATGCTGCTTCCATTCCTAAGGTGGTCCCAGCCAGGGGAGCAGCATCCTACAGCCAGGGTTAAAATCCCAGCAAGGGTAAAGCCTGGGACTGCTTGGATCCTCTCAGCTACTCCTCTGTAAGCCCAGTTTGCTCACTGGAGTTACTGAGGGATGGCTGCTAAATTTGATGGCATTCAGTGGTTAAAGCTCAAGACCTGTTCAACAGCATGATTAGTTCCTGGTCTTCCATAACCACCCTCACTGTGAGAGAAATAAGGGAATCAGAAAGGACAGGGATAGGAAATTAAAAAATAAAATAGAAAACATGAGGCAGGTTTGGCAGGTGCCATTTGTCTATCCCTTGGCCTGGAAGGGATTTTCTTCCCCTCAGCACTGTCTCACACCTCCCAAGGCAGGTCCAGCCTCCTTTACCGAAGTGCCTGAAGTGAATCCCAGGATGCCCAGCACCACTTCAGCTGACCTTTAGTTAAAGATTTTCCCCACGGCTGCCTCTGCTCCCACAGCCCCAAGGGGAGCTGCTTCAGCTGGGCTCCATGGGGGTTGAAAGGGCCTCTCCCCTCCATCTCTCCTGGCCAAAGGAGGGAGTCAGAGTGTGGGGGAGAGAGCCCCTTCCCCTTAGAGCAGCAGCATCCCTGTGCTGGTTAACTGATGATGGTATTCCCTAAAATAGCCCCGAGGTTTGCAGGAGTTGGCCCAGGGATGGGCAGCTGGAGCTGGCAGTTGGCCTGTTGAGACATCCCAGTCACCACTTGGCCTCCATATCTGCTTGGGGAGTTTTCCAAGCAAATTGGTATTCAAAGGAACATCCTTCCTTGCCAAAATCCCAGCACCAAGCCTCCCATCCACAGGCTGCCACAGGGAATAGGAGCCCCTCTCCTCCTGCACCTTCCTATTTCCCCCAGCTTGTCGACTTCATCTCAGAGCTTGATTTTATTTTCCCTTTATAATTACCCATCACAATTTCTCCCTGCAGTTCCTTGATGAGTCTCAGGTAATTGTTTGGTTCTTTTTTTTTTTTTTCCCTCCCCTCTATTTTCCTTGATGCTTTGCAATGTCAGAGCCTGGTATTTCCATAATTTCCTCCCGGTAAAACATCCGCAGGGCAGGAGCCCCGGCAAGGAGCAGGCAGTGAAGCCAGCAGCTGCCTTGCCTGTCTCCTGACTTCCACCAGCTGCCTTCAGCTTTTAATAAGCCACCATGGCTTATTACACCCTGCTGGCATGTAAGGAGGGTTTGGGAAAAGATGGGGCAGGTGGGATGTCACATGTCCCCTCTCCTCCTTCCCAGGGGTGTAGGGTTTGGCACCCCGTGGCTGGTTGCTGCCAGATTTGCTGGTGGGGTATAAATCCCAGGGACACTGAATTCTCTCCCCACGCTCCCTGGGGTGTCTGGGGGTCCCCCCAGAACCTGCAGCAAAAGGACAGCAGAGGTGGTATGGGCTCACTGAGGTCCCTGTCTCCAAGAGCTCTGGCGAACAGAGACCTTCATTTGAACATTTTTCTTTCGAGTTGTTTTTGGGGGCAGCTTGACCCGGGACATTCTAGAACCCACCCCAGCTACCATCTCCCACCCCTCCCTCCTCCTCTCTAGGATTTTTTTCCTAAATAAAGGGGGGTTGGGAAGGCATTTCTGCTCCCCACCTGTTTCCCCAGAGTGGGCAGAGCCCCAGCACTTGTCCTCCCCAGCAAGTCCCCACCGGAGGATGAGGTTTGGAGCCTCCTACTAGCATGTGGTGGAAATGAACTGCTTGTAGCTACTCCAAGAGTAGGAATGTCCTTTGGTAATGGCTGTTCTTCTGGAGGGAGATCTGGTGGAGGTGAGGGGTTGTGTCTTTCCTTCCCCTCCACTCATGAGAAGCATCACAGGAGGGAGAACTTATTTCAGCTCTCTGTCCTTCATGCCCAGGGCAGTTCCCTCCTCTTCATCTCACTCATTTGGGAAGAAGACCCCACTTAAGACCATGCAGGGCTGCAGGCTGGGGGTAGGGCTGGAGAGGTGCCTGGGGAGCAGAGATGGCAGCACTTCCATCACTTCCACCACTTCCAGTGGGTGCTGGCTCTCCCTCAGAAGTGCAAATATCCTCCCCAGAGGAAGGAAAACAGCCTTGCCCTGCCTGCCCGGCATCATGGGGTGTGTGGCAATGTCCCAGGGGAAAGCTGCTCCCCTTGCATTAGCTGGAGCACATGGCTGGCTGGTGTAATTACTCTTCCTTGGCCTGGCTGCCTGGGATTTGAAAATTGATTGCTGAGTCGATACCGATGCGTTCGGGCCACGCTGGGCTGCCAGAGGCAGGAGGCAGGCGCTGGGGGACGGCTGCCCCCACCAACAGCCAGCATGGGAAAGGCTGGGCTTTGGCTTTCCAGCTCGTGGCAAGCAGGGAAAGTGACCCCTGAGCTCTGCCAGCATCGCGCTGGAGCCGCGCGGTGGGCGCAGGATGGATGAGCTGCAGGAGGAGCAAAGCCTGAGTCACACAGCCTCTCCTGGTGCCCACCCTTGGAGCTCAACACCCTCCATTGTGCTCCTAGAGCATCACCTCCAACAGGGAGATGTTTCCTGGAGAAGCTCTCGAGCAGTTTCTCTGACACCTTCCTTCATTTTGGCTGAATTCATGTTAGTCAGCAGAAATCACTGAAAACGTGGATTCCTAAAGTGCATTGTTTGTTTTCCTTATTTTTGGGGCTGGATGAGTCCTCTAATCCTCACGGGGTTTTGCAGCCTTGCCTGGTCGAGCACCAGAGAGGGGAATAACTCCTGTTGGTGGAGCACATCCATGTCCCTGCTAAATAACATGGGGGTGAGCAGGGAGCTCCACCGGAGGCGATTTCGGCCGCTCCCACTGCAGACAGCTCAGCTTCCCCATGGAGAGAGTGCAGCTGGTAATTAAAACACAGATTGATTTGCTTCGATCTGAGCCTTACCCCTTGGGGAAGCGAGGGGCTCCCCAAGGGGACACGCTGGCACTAACAGGACACGATGTTTGTTGTGAGGGATCATGCCCTGCCTGGCTCTGCCTGTCCCTGCCCGTGGCCAGGGCCCCTCATGTCATGCCTGCGTTGCTTCTACTTGCACGGAGACTTGAAAGAAAATCCCCCTGCAAAGCATCATCATTAAAGTTGTCTTTAATTACACAGTTAATTTATTATGTAGCAGTAGTAACAATGTAAACCAGGCAGACGGCTGGGAGATAGCAAGCCGAGAATTGCCTCATTTGGTAAATAATTTCAACTTAAGTAATTATTTCCTGCAAGGGGGACGATGAGGGAGCACCCTGGGGACTCCTCTGGCCGCAGGAGGGATGAACTGGTCATGTAATGCCTCATTAATTACTCCACGCTGTCGTTTCCTCTTCCCCACACCTGCCTGATGTGCACCCCGGGATGAACGATGGGGCTCCAGGGGGTTCCTTTGGTGCTGCCCATGGATGCCTCTGGATCCAGCCTGGCAGCATTCCTGGGCAGAGGTTGGTTGGTTTTTCTTCGGGTTTTGTTTTTTTTTTTATCTCCCCAATTTTAACCCACCTCCTTGTCACGTAACTAAGGCAGCATCCCCTTTCTCTAGCCTTGCTTCATGACCCCTGATTGCAGCGGGACACTGATTAACGCGCGGGACTCTCCCCCGCCGGGTGAGTGGCACTGGGCAATGGCTGAGCGGGAAGCGGGCGGTGCTCCAGCATCCCTGGAACTGCCGCCTGCGTCCCAAGGTCCTCCAGCTGCCCAGTTTTCAGTAGGAAACATGGTTTAGACTGAGCTGCTTCATTTCTGTTTTCCCCCCTCGTCCTCCTCTCCAGCTCATCCTGCATCCCCTCCTCCCCCGGCTCCGTCCCTGTCTCCCCCATCCCTCTCCGGCTTCGCCCACACGCTCTTCCCCACTCTGACCTTTTGTTCCCCCGGGGCTTCATTTAAAGGCGCTATTGATGCCCTTAGGCGCTAATATGAAGAGAGTCTCTCTCCGGCTGCCCGCCGCAGATGGGGACCTCGGCTCAATCCACGTCCTGTTCTCCACCGGGGAATAACAATGAACTCGGGCGCCACAGAGAGACGGAGAAAGAGTCGCTCTGTGCTCTGGGAGACAGCCCTGTCCCCAGGGCCAAAATAACTCCACTTGTTTTATTTATCAACTCCGGGGGGACGGGGAGTGAGTGGCATACAGATGTTGGCACAGCTGGCTCTCCCAGCCCGACGTGCCTGGGACCGGTCCCGCTGCGGGGTCCTGTGTGGAGGGGGGGGATGCTCTGCAGTGTCGGGGTCTCAGCATCCAGAGCTGGAAAAACCCCTGGGGGTGTTTTAAAACGGAACCAAGATTTGGGCTGTGGGCATCCCTACAGCCGAGCCTCAAGGAAGCTCCAGCTGCCAGTATCCAACATGCCGTGAATTCCTACCCTCCCCTGGGCTGGTACCCCAATGAAGCTCACACGGAGCCTGGGACAACTCAGCATTTACCCAGCAGCTCCAGAGCTTGGAACAGGAAAGGAAAGTCCTTCTTTATCGTTTGTGCACACACACAAAATGAAATGAAGGGTGATATCAGCTGAGCTGATTTTTCCCCATCCCCTGCTCCCTCCCCTTCTTCCCTTCCTGCATGCACTCAGGCTCCCTCCCTCCTGCTCGTCACTCCCTGCGCTCCCACGAGTGAATTGGATTAGTCACCTTCTTAATTAACTGTGCCGGTGTGAGCTCTATTAAATGTTTGTCACAATCCAATTTAAAAAATCCATCCCAGCAGGGCAGGGTTTGGGAGGCACTGCGGGGGTTGCAGCTCTCACACCAGAGGCTGGGAGGCATGAAGCCAAGTGGGATTGAGGGGGCTGGTGGGTTGTAACCCCCTACCTCCCCTCCCCTCAATTCCTGCAATTCCTTGATACCCCAGAGACTTGTTTTGCCTTTGGGAAAGGTCATCCTTGCTCTCTCAGCAAGGAAGGGGTAATGATGAAGCTGACACCCCAAGGAGAGTCAGGGGTGTCCCCATGTCAACCCCAACCACCCCCTGAGCCAATGTGGGTTGAAAATCAGGATGGAGCTGGGTGAAAATCCATGATGGAGCTGTGGCATTCAGGCTCTGACCAGCAACAGAGTGCCTGGAAGCACCAGTAAGGCTGAGCTGGGTAAACCCAGCCTTTTTGGGGGGGTTGATGGCTGCGTTGTTGATGTGCAGGGCTGGGTGCTGTCGGGAGGGAGATACCATCAGCATCCTCAGCAGCGAGGGCAGTGTTGGTTTTGAATGAATGCCCACACTGGGGATGAATGAGGCTTAGGTTCTGCCTTAAAACCAGCCCAGCCCCTGAGGATGAGCCTGGAGCATCTTCCTGCAGCCCTCCCGTGGTCCAGCCCCCCCTCTGGGCCAGTGCCCCACCCGAGATGTCCCAGGCTCCCCCACCCCATCGGAGACTTCATCACCCCTCGGCTCTTTTATCTTTTCCTCTGTCTTCTAGACCATTTCTGATCCATAACAAACTTTCACCTCTCACCTTAGTTCCCTTAATAGCCTCTGCAGAAGGAGTTTATTAAAGCCTGGTGGAAACTCTGAATTCATTACGGCTCCTTATGCTCGGTCACACGGCACTCTGGTGGCTCCCTTGGGTCAGGGCTCTGGTAGTTTATAAGGGCCCTATGGAGCACTTGGGCTTGTTTCTTCCTAGCCCAGATTATTATTTATCATTTTTATGTCTTTGTTAATTATGTATCATTAATTATTTATTCTTATAATTGAATTTGTTTTCCCTCCACACCAAACGGCAAGGCTCACTGGGCAGGGATGCTTCCCAGCATCACCCTGTGTGTGTTTTGCCATAGAGGGGGTGAACCTCTGACTGGATGGGTGGGCAAAGCATCATTTTGCATAGTAAATTATATGTATTTCAGCATTTTTAGTCTAAAAAAAGCTTCTTGAGTGAACCCTGCAGGTACCCAGGGGGTCTCACTGTGTATCCACGACCACACTCCTCACCCACCCTGATGAGGGGAGACCACAATGGGGGAGTATCATTTTTGTGGCAGTGGCAAAAAAGCTTAATCCCTTTAAATTTCTCTTTCTATCGACTGTGGCTTCACAGCAAAATCAGTCCCTGCAGCGACACAGCAGCTTCCCCACTGCAGGTGCTTCAGTGGCCTGTGGGACTCCGCCCATCCCACAGCACCACCTCACCTGCTGGCCCCCTCCACGGGGCTCTGGCAGCCCCCAAGCACCCTGGATTTCCAGCCTGAAATGGGAATTCTTGGGCAGGCCCAGGGAGGAGAAGTAAGATGGGATGGATCCCAGTTGGAGCTGCACTGCGGCACTTGCCTGGGGAAGCAGTTGGAGGGGGATTGTCACCCATGGGTGCAGCACGGAAGAGGACAGCTGGATTTATAGGTGCCTCATGCTGGGTATCTGCTTCAGGTGTCACATCCTACATCCAGGAGGGGGACTGTCCTGTCTCCACTCTGAGAGGGTCCCCAAAAAACATTCTCCCCACCAGGATGGAGGGCTGTGGTATGGAGTAAGAGGGATTTTGGAGGTGTTATTGATTCCCAGAGCAAAGAATCCGCTGCTCTGGAGGGTTTTTTTCTTTCCAGCAATCAATGGAAATGTGTTTATCAGGAAACCGTGTTTGACCTGGACAAGTGTTTTACTGATGTAAACAAAGCTGGGGAGAGGGACAGGGGAGGGGAGCTGGGGGAGAACAGATAAGGAGGGTTGGGAGAGGAGAGACAGACATGGAAAGAACCAGGAGCAGAAGAAAGGGGTTGAGATAAGGAGGGGTCCTACCTTCCCTGTTGAAGAAAGCAGGACTAGGGGCACACACCCACCCTGAGCTTTGCACAGGCCCCTGTCAGTGGTACACAGGGGCTGCCAGGCACTGCTGGGCAGGGGGACATCACTGCCTGTCCTCCTGGGATGTCTCCAGGTGGGATGGGGGACATCGCTGCCTGCCCCAGTGTCATGTCTCCGGCCCATCCAGGCAACTCCTCAGGGAGCAGAAAGTTGGTTTCCTTAAATTAGCAGGAGTGCAGGCAGGGGAAGGAGCAAGGAGGGCAGGTTTCCATGGAAATGGGAGCTGGCAGGAGAGGTGGCGAAGGCAGAACAGGCAGCGTGAGCCCTGGCAGGGGTGATGCTCTGCCCTGGCCCTCATTCCCAAGAGAGGGTTTGTCCCTGCAGTTTTAGGGGATTAATTGGAGCAGAAATTACTCTCTTGGTGATGGAGACGTGCTTATCCCTGATGCTTCGATAACAGATCTTTTCTTCTTCCTCCGTAGCATCATTCATGGTATAAGATCCTCAGGAATGACAAGAAGCAAATGCCCAGCCTCGAAATGTTGGGTTGGGAATGAGAGTAGGCAGCAGGTTTGGAAAAAAAGAGCAGTTTCAAATGTCAGGGGAATGGTGTGATGAGGATGTGGTTAGCAGAGGGCAGCCAGGCCAGCAGGTTAATGTGCCTACCCTTTGCAGAATGAACCGGGGGACATTTAATGACTCTAAATAGCGAGGGCTTGGGTTTTACATCTGGTCTTAAAAGTGCCTGTTAAATCCCAGGTGATCGCTCACTCATCTGTGTCTCAGCCTCAACCTGTGTCTCAGCTCCCAGGTAGGAGCAGTGCTCCCTTTCACTCCTGCCCTTGCACATCTCCTTTGTATCACAGTGTATCTAGAGGAGAAATCCTCTTATGGGATTCCACAAGGGTAGAGCAAGATCCAGCAGGGAAAACCCTATTTCTAACATTGCCCAGGCCTCGTGCATGTGGGTCCTGTGCAAGCAGCAGGATGAGCATCCTGATGAGCATCACCTGGGAGCTGGGAGAGGACCTCTTCTCCTCTGCCCCAGGCCGGGTAAAGCAGAGCAGAGATGGAGCTGGTTGTGCCACAGAGAAGAATAAGGCATTATCCCAGGTTTCCATACAGCTGGAGGAGGGGACGTGTGTGCCATCACTGCGTCCCGCACGTCTGTGTGGTGCCACTGGCAGGATCACTCATACCCAGGTCCTGGGCAGCCTGGGTTCGGCAGGAATTGAGGAGGCAGTTCAGCAGCCTGGATGTGAGGACGAGGCTGAGGATCCTTGTGTTTGCAAACCCTGGCCCAGCACCAGGGAGATGCTCTTCTCCCACATTTATCCGGATTTGAGGCAGGGTGGTGATGCCACCACCATGTGCACTCAGGGACCATGTTGCAGAGCAGTGGAGAACCTGGCCTCCTCCCCCAAGAGCTGGTCCTCACCCCACAGCACTGATCTGAAGCCACCCAGTCCCGTGTGAACCTCCAAGTGTCACCATCCTGGGGAAGGATCCCACCCACACCACCAGTGGGATAGAAGGTACCCCCCAAACCACGTGCTGGTGGTGCTGGCACACACACCTCTCCTGTGCTGTGGCAAACAGCCCATGGCCCTGGTGGGCTTTGAACGAGCCACTGCCTGACATGAGGCCACTGAGCACAGTGGGTTGGCACCGGGGGGGTTTATTTCCAAGCCTCCAGGGGTTTGGGTTCCACTGTGCCTGGTGCAGACAGACCTCTCCTTGAATTCAGGCACATGGTCCACCCCATCCAGCCAGTGGGGCAGTGCTCCCTTGGCTGGGACAAGGAGGGAGGGACCCTAAATTGGTTCCTGGAGGCAGAGGGAGCTGGGGCAGGCAGCACATCCCTCTGCTTGTGCCTGGGCTGCTTCTGCTGTCAGGGAAGATGTGTGCGTGGGACCTGTGGAGCTGGCATGGAGGAGCTGCTGAGATTCACTCCAGCATGGGCTCCCTCCCTCCTAAAATAAGTGTATTTGGGAAGAGCCCTCCTGCAGAAACCAGTGGGATTCATCATTACCTGCTCAGTACCAATGCTGGGTTTTATTAAACAAGACACCAAGGGAATTAGAACAGATCTAAATCTCCAGGGTACCAACTGATCCATTAGCCAATGCCAAGCTGGAAATGCTTTCTTCAGGCTTGTTTTCCATTTTGAGTACTTTTTGCACATGAACCTCCACACCTGTCTGCCCAAAATGGGGAAAAATCTCGGCTTTCTTTCCAGGAAAAGGCTGTGGCCACCCCAGTTTGTCTGTGTGCCTGGCCCTGGCAGCATCCCGCCCACAGCCATAAACCACCCTCCGGAGGGAATCTGCCTTCCTGACCCCAGGCAATTAGTATTTGCCTCTCACCCCGATGCGCTGGGGTCTTTTTTATCCCCTCTAAGCTTTTATCCTCTCTTGTTATCCCCTTTGGTGTCTAATCCTCCCTCAAATCCCACTAAGCCGCTGACGTGGCTGTGCCCAGACTCTGTCAGCCATCCAGGGATAAGTCCTGCATCCGAGGGTGGGATGTCTGGGATGCTACGGACCATAACCAGAGCAGACTCAGGAGGGAGCACCAACCATTGTTATTAAGCTAAAAATCAAATTGGGGTGAAAAAACAGCTTTCTGGGAGTGTTTCCTCCCAAATCCTGCAGACAGCTACAGCAACACATTCCTCATCACTTGACCTTGAGAAAAGCCCTCACTCCAAATGAGATCAGAGGCACCAGCGCAGTTCAGTGCTGCCTTGGGCTCCATTCCGAGTTGGGGGGCTCCCTAGGGACAAGGGGCACCCCAAGGGATCTTCTGGCCTTGCTGCACCTCCTCCAAGGCTTTGCAGAGGGCAAAGCTCTCGGCTCTTTGCTCTCCCCAGGAGCTGTGGCTGCTCTGGGCTCAGCCTGGCAGAGGCACTGCAAACTCGTGACACTTGTGGGTACCACCAGCTCTCTTCTCCTCCTTTCCTTTTTTCCCCCTGGTCACTTGGAAATAAATGTTTTAATGTAAAGAAGGGGCTGAAACAACCCAAAATCTTCCATTTGTGATGTATTTATGGTGTATTCGACATCAAAAATGACCCAAGGTGTCCCACGCCCACGGCTGCAAGTGCCACCCCGCTGCATCACAGGCCAGCAGCGTTCACCCCTCGTTACTTGGCAATTACCCACTAATTACTGTATTAGCATTCCCCAGCCTTCCTCCCTGCAGCCCGCAGCCTCAGCCCTGTTAGGGGCAACTCGCGATTATCCCTAATGATGGTGATGCAGCTGAATGCCAAAATCCCCATTTCCCTGTAATTTGGACCGCGGCAGAGCTAAAGCCACCCTGACTTTGTGGCTGTGGGGCTCGTTACTCGCTAATTACCCTCTGGACTCACCAGGATGACAGGAGAGAGGGGAGATGTCCTCCGGGATGGCCACGGGGGACACAGAGCTGTGCTGGCCCCAAGGCAGCTCAGTGGGGTTTCCCCATCCCGGGTGGAGTGTGCAGGCAGGGGACAGGCAGCATTTGCCACCAGGAGCACCCCAGTGTGGCTGAGACCTTCCAAACTCACTGGAGTTCCACCCCATGAGGTGCCCCGGAGCCCCACCAGCCAGGAAGGAGAAACCCCAAAGCGAAGAACTTAATTCAAGGTCTATTTAGGGAATTCCATATTCAGTTTATTCCTCATCCTGCTTAGGGAAATCAAAGCACAGGCACTGAGCCAGGGGCTTTGGCTGCAGGTATGTGCCACTGTCACCATCCCAGGGCGAGGAAGGAATGGGATGCATCCCGCTTTCCCTGTCCAGGAATGGGAGTGTGCCCACAGGACACTCCCTCGTTCCCATCCTGCGAGGAACCAGGTGCCCAGCGGTCATTCCCCCACAGTGGAGGATTTGGAGAAACATCCCTCAGGTGCCATCAGGGACCTTGCCTGAGCTGGGCAGGCAGCAGCACTCTTGAGCTGTTCACAAGGGCCATTGCATCCCTTTGCCGAGTGGGAATTTCTTGGATTGCTTGGAATTCCCAGGCATTGCGTGGTCCTGCTGGTGAGAAGCAGGATTACTGCTAGGCAAGGGGTTGGCAGGGATGCTGAAATTCGTGGGGTTTGGGGAGGAGGGGACTTGTGTGGGAGGATGCTTCCTGAGGCTTTTCAAGAGCAAAAATAAAATAAAAAAAAAAAAATAAAAAAAAGAAAGCTCCCAGGATAGAAAATAAATGGAAAAGCCCATTGAAAGTGCCTGCTGTGGCATGAGATGCTGGTCCTGCTGGGCAAGAGGCCCCTCCGTAGGAGATGGATCTATCTGGGGCATGGATGGGTGGAGGGAGGTGGGAACAAACAGAGAGAAGGGGAAAACCCCCAGCAATTACTATCTCAAGGAGAAATCAGCAGAGCTGTACACCCAATCCAGCTTTTGGACCCCCCAACAAGGTGCCTGCAGGGGGATCTGGATGTTCCCCCTTCCCAAAACCCTTCTAGGGCGGCAAATGTTCCAGCCCACCAGGAATGCACCGTGGGCCCTCCACCTCTTCATGCCACTTTAATGGCTCAGACAGAAGAGCCAGAGGATTTTTATACTAAAAGAAGCTTTTTTTTTTGGAGCTGGAGGTGTGCCATTCCCAGCATGGGGACTCAGTTGGGAGCACAGGGTTGGGATTGGGACAGCGGGGAGAAAACGAACCCCCGAGATTTCCCTTGTTTGACCCCAGCAGTGGGAGAGGTTTGGGTTGTGCTCAGCACAGGTGCAGGTTTTTGGCTGAGTTGGCAGCACGTGGCTGGCAGAGGGCCAGTCCCCGAGGCAGCAGCTTGGGGTTTCAGCCTCTCCCTGGGGTGAGTGCAGCAGCGTCAGCGCTAAAAAAAAGTGTGACGTGATGGAGGCGTGAATCAGCAAGAGGAAAATTCCCACCACCTGGGGAGGGGGAGGAGGCGGAAAAATTACAGGCTGGACTCTGTGAGGCAACTTTATGGGATGCAGTGATGGGGTGGGAGGGCAAGGAAAGGCATGGAGCTGGGGTGCTGGAGCAGCCAGTGGGGTGTGGCAATGGGGCGAGGCATTGAGGATGGTCAGCTGATGATACTCCAGGCTTGAATTTGAGCTGCCAGAAGCTTGGGAAAGCTGCCCTGGGTACCAACCTCAGAGCATCACTGAAATGAGGGCTTTGTCCCCTGATCCATTGTCCTCTGCAGGTTGCTAAGCCTCGAGCACTCCCAGGTGAAAGGATGCAGGAGGTTGCCCTGGGACAAACCCCTCACGTGTTTGTCCACTGCAGGTTTCTTCATGCTCATGCACAGGACAAAGACTGACCCCAAAATGGGGCAAAAAATGTGTCACGGCAGGGACAGCATCCCTGGTGGGGGGATGCTGAGCTCCTGCACCTCATGTTCCTGTGCCAAAATGTCTTCTGCCACCACGTCTTGGGGTGTGGAGGAGCCAGAGCTGAGGATGGCTTAGGAGAGAGGGCACAGAGATGGGGCAGCATTAACTCACAGGTAATGAGTGATGGAGGCCATAAATGACACTGATGTGTGGGTTAAAGAGACAGAGGAAAGAGAGGTAAAGGTTAAGCATATAAATAGGTAAGGCTGTAACCAGGGGCAAGAGGTAGAGACTGGGCAGGAGAGACAGAGAACAAAGCAAGGACTGAGTGGCTGGAGGGCTGGATAAAGGTGCAAGGGATGGGGGAATCGACACAAAAGCCAGGTGGATAAATAAGAAGCAGAATGAGAGCAGAAGCAGGGAGCTGGGGGTCAGGGAGAGCTGGGGTGGAGGGTGGAGGGATGGCAATGTGGCACCTGCTGTGCCAGGGCACTCAGCATCTCCGGAGGGGAGAGAAATACAATCAAACCCCAGCGTCTCCCAAATGCAACTCATCTCAATTCCCCTGCCAAGCACCAAGTTGCTTTATACAGCCTCCTATTTTCCCAGCTATCTGCTCAGACATTAATTTTATGGCCCGAGTCGAAAGAGCTCTTTGAAACAAAGCGAGTGGCACCTCAGTGCTCGTTCCTGGCTGCAGCCAGGCACCAAGCCAGCCCCACGCTGCCTTCCCTGACCCTTAATGAGCCCCTGGCAGGGCTGTGCTACTAATTGCACGGCCTTGCACCCCAAAAGGGTGCTCCAGAATATATATGCATGCATGCACAGCATGCACCCTGCTCCTATTAACGCTGACAGCGGGGGATCTTGCTCGTTTGAGGGTGCCAGCACTGTGGGGAAGATGCTGGGATTTCCTGGTGTTGGAAAGCTGGAGAGGGGCAGAGCAAAAAGCAGAAAATCTCCCTTATCCACAGAGGCATTTTTGACACCTCATGGAGGAGCAATCCCTTGCGTGCCCAGCTTTGGCTCACTCCCCTCTCTGTCACTAGCAAGGGGATTAAATGCTCTCTTTGCAGCATGGCTGGGGTGGACAAAAAGCCCATCCTGGTGCTGCTTTGCTCTCCCCAACAGCCATTGGGTTCCCATGCATCCCCTGGGGTTAGATGCTGATGGAGATGGGGAACAGTCACCTCGTCCCAGGGATACCCACATGCCAAGGCAGCTGGCAGCAGTTGTGCCCCCTCATTATTGGAGACAAGTTTTCACAACTGCTTGGCCAGAGAGTGGTTTTTTACAGCAGTTTTTACAACTTCTAGAACCACTGAGTTGCAGTTCTGGTGTCTCAAAATAGGCTGTCATTAAAGTGTCACGATGGCAGGTCCCTTTGGTTGTCAATTATTCTTCTTTATTATATCACAGACACTCAGTGAGGGTCAAAAAGTAAAATAATCTGGATGATATACTCCTTTTAGGAATAAGAGTTAGCAATTAGACTGTCCTTCATAACATGTGGGTTTGTGTCCAAGAAGTGTTGGGGATGTGGATGTTGCCAAGAGCCCCGTTCTGAGATCTGAAACTCTCTGCCTCTTGTAGGGGACCATGGGGACATTGCAGCAGTGTCTCCAGCACAACTTCAGCAGGGGATGCACCCCCTCACACCCAAAATTTCGTGATCTCTCTCCTTATTTGTTCCACCTTAGGGTGCCTATGAGCACCTGCCGGGTGCTGATGGGACCCAACAACTGCTATGCAGGTTTTGAGAAAATTATTGAGAAAATGGCTATGACTAAAAAATAAGTAGAAGAAGGAATATTTGAGGAGTTTCCATTACTCAGAGGCTTTCCCTGGGAGTTTGCTCCATTGGGGAAGGAGGGTGCTGGTGCAGGGTACCAAACACAGGGTTTGCCCACTGCTTCCCTCTCCTCAGTGCTCACCAGTGATACTGCTGGGAATGTTTTCTCTGGAAGCACACTGGGATGGGATTTTGTTCCATGAAAGGGCATCTCCTGTTGGCTTTCAGTGCTGCAGCATGTTCCTGTTGAGATGGATTTATCCAGCCGACACATGAGATTTGTGACTTTGCACTTTCCTTTCGATATGTTGACCCAAGGGTCTGCTGGGATTTCTAAAAATAAAACAAAAATAAGAGAGAGATGTTAAAAAGTCACTTAGTAGCTGAGTCCAATCCTCTAAAAAAAGGGGTCTGTTCAAGAGGCAAAGGACTTGATGGCTCATTTGGATTGTTTTAATTAATCCTTATCCCCTTTATCCCTTATGACCCTTACACCTGGTCCTGGTGCCTCTTCATGGGGTGACCATGGCCAAGCACTCAATTCCTCCCCACTCCACCCCACCCCATCCAATTCCATGCCACCCTATCCCATCACCTGCCTCATCCTCAGGCCGGGGTGACTTTAGTGCTGTGTTTGCTCTGGAGCACGTTTATTGCTATTTTTATTTTGCCCCTGAATTGGAAAGGAGAAGGGACGTTCGGGGAATTGTTTTCTGTTCAGTTTTAATTCATTTTTAATCGGCTGATGGTGATGATTTGATACAGACAATCTTCCCCAACTGAGGTTAATCAGGACGGAGTGAGCCTCTCACTTGGCGTTATTTAGAGAGGCATTTTATAGAAATACTGTTAAAGAGGTTATTTAACCATATATTTGTTTTCATTGTGTACACAGCTTTTTCATGGGCTTCCCGGCATTTAATGCTGAGAGATTTTATTTATTTTTGTCATTTGGAGGAAATTCAGGCCTGCCAAAGTGCCTGGGATGGATAGCCCAGGAGGCTGCAGTAATCTGTTCAGACCATCTGGGCTCCAGCTCCCAGAGCAGCCCTGGGGGGGATGGAAAGCTTTAACAAGCCCCAACCACATGAGCTTGGGAAAGCTGGGATTTTTTTGGAGGTGGAGAGATACCTCGATGGAGATGTGCTGCCTCCTGTTTGCCCTTGCAATGCAACACTGCTCCCAGTTCAGCATCTCCCAGAGATGAGCAAGGTTTAGTCCCTGGGGCAGGTGCTGAGGTTCGCTCAAGTGGTTTAGGGGCAAAATTAGACCAGGACATGGTGCCAGCCCCACAAGACTTGAAATTTAAACCATGAAACAACTGAATGATCCAGCAGCCAAGCTCCAGAGAAGAGCTTTCCAGCTGGTGGAGACCAGCAAGCATCCATCCCACCTCTAAAAACATCCTCCCCGGGGCAGCAGGGAGCAAACCCAACCCCTACAAAGCAGCTGAGCAAATATTAATTTACTCCTCCAGGTAGGGCTTTCCATGGGTAATCCTAGGCCAGGCGCACATGGAAAACCACTTGTCAGCAAAGCCCCTGGGGCTGATGCAAGGAAAGAGTGGCAGCTCTTGACCCGTCGGAGATGCTCGGGGACCGGAGAATCCCCAGCGCGCCTGCGTGGGGCAGTGCTGGCTTTTGGGTTTGTCTCGTTGCAAGGAGTAAAGCATCTGTCTGGAGACGGTAAATTATCCTCTCGGCTGGTGTATCACTAATGTAATTGAGCTGCAGTTAAAGACTCCCCAAGGCACTCCCTTCTCAGCCCGGCACTTTGCAGCGTGCTCGCTCCTAAGCACAGCCCAGCACCTCCCTCCCGGAAAACCAGGACCCCCAGCTCCCAGTCGCAACTGGTTTGCAACGAAGGGGTGATAAAAGCCACTCTGCCCGGTCCAGGTCCCAGCCAGGTGCTGGATTTGCAGTCCAAGGTTGTCCGTGCAGGGTGGAAATCACCCACTGTCAGGGAACGTGGGCAGCCAACCATTGGGCTCAGCCCCTTATAAAGGGCTCTGTAGAAAACGGTGCTACCCCGCCTCAACCCCGGGCTTATTTACTGACCTTTCCTCCTGGAAACTCATAAGAACCTCTGTGCTCCACTGCCCCTCGTAGCTCTGTGTTTTGCAGCGAGGAAACCCATGTTTTAATTTATCAAACCTCCCAGTTGTGCAGTGAGCAGCCTGGGCAGCACAAACCCACTAGCCAGGGCGTACTGAGGGGGCTGTTTTAATCCCAAAAGTGTTTTCCACCACGCTGCCTGCTTCCTGCCAGCTCCTAGCTTTTATTGACTTTAAACCCCAGGGTACAGGTGGCAGGTCGTGTCAGGGAAGCAGCTCTCCCTCTGCTCTCGGGCAACCTCAGGTTATTTTTTTCTAAGATGAATGAAACTTGTGGCTATAGATTAAACCCCATGGCACCAGTCTCCATCCTGGTGCTGCTACTCAAATCTTCAGTCAAATCCTTCCCCTTGACCCCAAATGAGCTTAAGTTTCCTGCCACCCTGTCTTAGATTCAGGCTTCCCTAGGCCCTCTCCGAGGTGTGGAGAGGGCATCACTGAGTGTTTAAACGCTCTGCCCAAATCCCTGTGGGAGTGGCAGAGTGCCAGCTATCCCTCCCTCACTGAGGGCACTGCTCCGTGGTTTGCACCGATCTCAGCTCTGTCAGCTGCCCTTGCAAGCAGCAAAGTAAACAAATGACAGGACACAGATGCTAACTGCTTCATCTCCCTCTCTTCGGTAGCGCTTAACCAAGCCAGAATTAGGAAAAACTCCCCCAAGTTTTGCAGAGGGGTCACAGTGTGCTGCTGGGAGCTGTTTTCTGCCCCTGCATGGCAGCTCACCCCCCTTCATTAGCTTTTAATCAGCTTTCTCCTCCGGAGGCTCCCCAGCGGCATCTCAGGGGGAGCTGCACAGCTCCCTGGCTGTGCCAGGGCCACCCCACACACCCCCGTACTCATTTATAGCTTCTGTTTTTCCCTCTGAGCCGCATTCCCTCTTAGCGTTGCTAAGCCAAACGAGTACAAAATCTGATAAACGCAAGGTAGCGGGTTTTCCCCCCGGGGGATGCATTATTTACGAGGCTTATCGATTGTGGGAAATAACCCAGAGGCGTTCCGACATGAGCTACATCCCCTCTTACACCAGAGCTGCTAATTACCTGCAAGCTGCCACCAGCCCCTCCGCCCACAGACTGCTGGGGTTCAGGGATGTAAGGACTATCACACCCCCCTCGCAGTCTCCTGGAGATGGGCATCGCTCTCACTTAAACCCCACACGGTGCATCACTCATCCAAATTTGCCTGCCTCAGCTCCCAGCCATCGCTCCCGCGCTGCCTTTCGCTGCCGTAAAGGGCTCTTTAGTACCTTCTTTAGTATTTCCCTGCCTTGACAGTTCTTATAGGAAGCCATGAAGTCACCTCTCAATCTTAGTGATAAACTAAGCAGCCCGAGCTCTCTAGAGCTGGCAGTTTCCCCATCCGTGGGGAATTTTGTGACTGTCCCTGTAACCACTGCAATCTCCCACTGTCCTCTGGAGGAGTGTGGGCACCAGACCCGCTGGCAGGGTGCTTGTCCTCGGCCGCAACAGGGCTGTATGGGGGATAGGCGACTATATACAGGGGATAGCACGGCACTCTACTCCTCCACGGCACCTTAAAGGGTGCAACCCACCCTGTGCCAGCCAAGAAGCCTTTTTTTTCTCCTCTTATTGCTGATGAAAAGCTTCCTAGGGCTGCCCCCGAGTTCCCAGGGTGGCTTCTGGAAGATGACGGCGGTGTGGAGGCAGCGCAGGCAGGTCTGGCAGAGCCGGGGGTGGGCACATGGCTGGAACTACGGGGAGAGCAACACCAGCGGCAACACAGGAGGGTTCGGGTCAGGAGGGAGCACTGGGGATCAGTTAGTCCGACCTCCCACCTCGAGCAGGGGCTCCTGGAGCACATGCCTCAGAATGTGTCCTGACGACTTCTTAGTATCCCCAGGGAAGGAAATTCCACAACCTCTCAGGGATGCAGCGCTCTGGGCTGTACCTTAAGAATTGATGAGTCTTTGCAACCAAAGCACTTCTACTAATATCACACAGATACTCTTTTCAATTAAAAGAAAGAAATGTCCCTAGAGCTGTTGTCCAGCTCTAGGTATGGAAAACTCAAAGGGTCAGGGATGCGCCTCCACGGAGGCAGGAGGAGGAGGGGCACCACCGGCTGGAGGAGGTGATCACCAGGGAAGCTGCAACGGAGATGAGCTGAAGGATAACGAAAAGATAACGCCAGTAATTAGGGCTGCGATGAAGATGAAGTGCTGCCACTGCAAGGGAGGACGGGGATGGAGTGTAAGTACCTGCTCAGGGCTTGTGCAAATCAGTGTAATATCACTGACCTGAGTCTCAGCTCCCACCCCTGTGCCCATTCCAACCGTGATACTTCAGGGAGAGGAGAATGGCTGATAAAGGAAGCAATAACAGCAAAAGACTATAAAACCATAATGAAAAATAATTAGAATAGAACCATTGGTATGGGGATAGTCAGGAGTGCAGGGAAGGTGGATGAAGGCAATGAGGAACACTGAGCAAGAGAGGCTGGCGATGGGGCTGATGGAGACACCGACTTGTCTGGATGGAGATGCAGATCTCAAAATTGTAATGGGAATAATTATGACTGTAATGGGGTGGTAATAAAGATAATGGAATCGTAATTGAGGAGGGGATGGCTGTAAAGGAGGAGGTGCAAATAACAGCCTTGTAAAGGAGATAAGAAAGATAATGGATGGTAATGGGGTTGTTGCTAAAGGTAATGGAGTTATAATGAGACGAAGCGGGCTTATTTACTGACCTTTCCGTTGGTTTAACGAGGACCATGATGCAGAGAGGATTCTATTTCTGATTCATCATGACAGGCAATGCTGGAGGTGACCATGAGGCTAATAATAACTGAAGGGTCAATCCTTAAGACAAATGCAGCCATGCCATGAGCACGGCAGGGCCGCAGTCCCTGGAGATGCAAGGTGGAAGAGGATCCTGTGCTGCAGCACGAGCTACAAGGCAGAAGAGACAATAAAAAGCACTGTGACAAATGACCTGCGAGGTTTGCTTTTTAGGGCAGAGCTGCCCTTCAGTCTTGAACCTAGGAGACAGAGATGGGGTGAGGGAGAGCAGCAGCTAGTGAGGGCCACACGTCCCCAGTGAGGGCAGCCCAACTCAAGGCTGAGGATGAGGAGTCGCTGCAGCAGAGATGATGGTGGTTGGGACAGGCTGATGACCAGGAGGAGGAATTAAAAAGGGCAGAGTTGGTCCTTGCAGGATGGGGACACACCACAAGTGAGCACATCACGTGCAGCAAGACAGGCATTACCACAGGGGGGCAATTCAGAAAGCAGCTGATGGCGTCATGCGCTGGGGTGTTTAACTCTTGTGTGATGAATCAGCTCTTCACCTCCCCCTGAGGCTCAGCCCAGTGTCCCCAGCCCTTTCTGCAGAGCAGGTTACCCTCCCAAGGCTGCTTGCCACACAGCACCAGCCAAGGCCCATCCCATCCACCACTGCTCCCCTATCCAAGTGCCCAGTTATCCTGCCAGAGGGGAAAATTACATTCATTTCACTTGACTTTTACTTGACAAACCCATGTCAGTTGTCACATTCTAACCTCATTATCCTCCAGGTTCTTACAGATTGATTGCTTAATAACACCATCTTGCACTGCTCCCTGTTCTGAAGCCTCTAACTCTTGGGGTTGCCCTGCTGCAGATCCCAGCCTGTCCTGGGCTCCTGCAGTGTTGGAAAATCCCTGAACACTTCCAAGGTTGGTTTAGCTCTGGAATTATGCCCAAGGGGGTTTCAGCAGGTCCTGCCAACACTAGCACACCTGACTGCTCTAAATACCCTGGAAGGTCTTCTCTCCCTGGTCCAAGTTGGGCTCCTGCCCAGTTTAATCACCGTGTCCTAAATAGCTGGGTGCAAGGAAAGGCTGAAGTGAATTCCACAATGAATCCCTTAGTTTTCCTCCTTCACTTAACCAACATGCAGGGGCTTTCCTCAGCCCCCCCTCCTTCCTATGCATTTACAAAAAGGTTTTACCCAGCCTTAAAGTGGATAACCCACTGGAGCTCGTTCCACACCTTTGTATCTGCAACTGTGTAGCTGTGCAGCCACTGCTCCATTGTCCCTGTTTCCAGGTCTCTGGCATCAGGTCCCCTTTTCTGCAGCTCTTCTTTGTGTCTGAGGTCCATCAGGTTTCTGTATCATCTTCCTCTCTTCCCTGTGCATCCAGATGGGTTGTTGTGGTGCCCCTAATGCAGTCACTTGAAGTAATTGCCAACTCCCCTGCACTCCTTAAGCCCTTGGATTACCTTCCCTAGAGATGCTACCTACTGATTCCCTGAGATTTTTGCAGCCCATTATCCTTACTCTGCTGTTCTCACTGCCTTTCTCGTGGCATTCTGGGCTCTGCTATTTCCTGACTTACTCCCTGAAATTACCTTCCACTCTTTTCAGCCAGTTCTGCTCTATTAGCCCAAATCAAGCCCAAAAGAGCAGCTTTTCCAGTAGCTCTCATCACCATTAGAAAGGAGGTGTTGCACTAACACACCCAGGGAACGGAACGGCCCTGTCCTGCTCTATTGCTCGATGGTGGAGTTTAAGATGCCATCTGCCACCCAGCCAGGGGTACTCTGGGTTTTAAGAGTCCCTCACATTCACCCACCTGCTTCTTCTAACTCACATGAGGCCTGTGCCACCAGTTTCACCCCTTTTAAGTTGCTCACAGTGAAGTTGTTTGTTCCCAGCCTGTCGCTCACCTACAGTACAAGTGCACCCTGTTCTTGGTTACACTCCTTTCCTTCATTCCTCACTTGCTCCCCCCACCTCAGCAAGTCCTGTTCATCCCACCAAATCCCTCTAATGCTATTTAAGCCCTAGTCTCAGAAAGGTACTAAGGTTTTTTACATCAGCCTTTGTATTTGCCAGTGCTCAGCCATGTGTTTACAGACACATTCACCTTGTTATTTGCTTTCTCATCTCTTTTCTGACCTCACCCCCTCGATTTTTCCTGCCATTTGTTAGAATTTCTTCAGTTCGCCTGTGGATATGTGGCACCTTCTTACTTTGACAGCCTGTTGGCATGACCAGGTGCCTTTCCTTATCAAGGGGATCTCAACCTCCCCCCAGGGAGGACACCCCATAAATATAAAGTATCTCAGGTTCTGCTGGTCCCCAACCCATCTGCACCAGCCACCTCTCAGCTCATTTCCACCCAGAGCTCCCCGAAACCTTTGGATTCTGCCCCTGGAAGTATCCAAGTGTTTCCAGCACACAGGGTTTAATGGGCTCAAAGCACCATCTGCACATGTCCAGGCTGAAAGGGAGAAGTATCCTTCAAATGCAAAGCACCTGGGAAATAAATAGAAGAGCTAAAAAAAAAATATATATATATATCAAAGGGG
>VYXB01001321.1:312223-347663 GCA_013397135.1 Pachyramphus minor | reverse complement strand
TATATCAAAGGGGGGGGGGGGAGAAATGGAAAAGGAAGAATGGAGGAGATTGCAGCAGCCTCAGAGATAACCCAGGGATGTTTTTTTAACATGAGAAGTCCATTTTCAGTCACAGATGGGACTTTTTCCTCTTAATCGCTTTCCCAACAGCAAACCATGAAGTCACAATAACCCAACTCATCAAAGGACAAAGCAATTGCAAGTTCTTTCTCTCCTGGATGGTTGCCAAATCAAACTCTCCTAGATACAGGGGGAATAAAAAAAAAATTACACTACAACAGGTCTCCCAAAGGGAAAACAGGACGAGGGTGAAGGATAGGAAGGAAAATTGGAAGAGAAGCTCTGCTCGACTCTGGGATGAACTCATGCACTGACTAACCAGCTGTGGCTGCCTGGGGAAGTTTGCAGGAAAACCTCCCATTTTTGTCATCACCAGAGGCTCCAGCCCTGATAAATAACAAGTTGGAAGCTTTGTGAGCACTGTCATGCAATAGAAATCAAGGAAGGCAATGGAGCCCCGAAGTGAAACCATAACAGCTGGCCTTCACATACTGCTTGGGAGGTTTTGTACAGGGAAGATGTCCCTTATCTCTAGTACAGGGAACACCAGGAGTTTTCACAAGGATTTCAAGGGATCAGGATATTTGCTGGTTATTTTGAAACAGAGCTGCTTACACTGCCTGATTTAGGAGAGAAACATGAAAGAAGCCAGAGCAGAGGGAAAAAAATATGCAAAATCTATGGTAGTTCGTAGGAAGGCACCAGGACAGGGAGCTGGAAGGGATCAATGCCTTGTCCACCAGCCCTGGGATAAAGCATTTAAGCTGTTTGGAGCCTGCTTTCCCACAGAGCTCTCTGCTCAGCTGGTCTGTGAGTGCTGCAGCAATCTCATCCACACTGAGCAACGCCCAGGGCCGAGGGTCCCCCAGCCTGTGCATGAGCGGCTGTGATTGCCCTTTAGGGATGACAACACACAGACAAAGAACAAAAGCAAAGGCTGGGGGCGGGAAAAAGTGAGGCTGACCTGATGCTGGCTGCCAGAGGGAAACTCTGCACAGGACTTCACTTCCTAGTTAAGGGAAACCCCACAGAGTAAAGGCTGAACTCTCCTTTTGCTCTCTGCCACCTGCTTTGCACTAAGTTCTCAGTCTTTTGTCTTCAGAGCCTCCAAGCATCAACCAAAGCCCATCCAGGCTCGAGGTAACCCAGGAAGGGCAAGTTTGGGTGCTGGGTGCAAGGCTTGAGGGTGAGGTGCTGTGCTGGGACCCAGAGGCACTGGGGTGTCTGCAGCAATGGGACCAGCTCCTGCTGCTGAAAGGAGACAAAATCCCCATTATGCAGGAGAAGAAATTACATTCTGTTGGATTTTGTGGATGCCTGAGTGTTGGTATACATGGTTCACACTCCCTGAGAAACTGTACCCCATGGGAAAATCCTACAGGATGCAATAGGAATGGAGCTAGTGGAGTTACCCTGGAACCTGCAGGATTTCATAGCTCAGGATGCTCTTTCTAATTGTGGCTTTAACCACGCAATGCGGGTTTTCTTATGGCAGGGAGAATTATTCTTGCCCTTTCATAGAGCATGTTCCACAAAAACCTGCAAGAAAGCCATTTTCTATTAAGCTCTATTGCTTTCAAGGGGGTAAAAAAAGGCCAGGAAACATAATTCAAGATACATTTCCCAAAGTTATGGTTTCTTCTTAATTCTTAGTTTAAATAGGGATTTGAGAGTGGGTTCTCCACTCCTGGCATCCATGGTCGTCTGGTTTGGAATAGAAATCAGGTATGTCACAGCCAAGGAGCTCGTGGGTCTCACTGGGACCCAGCTTTGGGCTGAACCCAAGTGTACAGTTTCCAGTCCAGGGTTTCCCACACAAACTAACAGAAGGGTTTTCACAGCTATTGCTGTGGTGTCCAAGTAGTGAGAGAGACAATTTTTTTTATAAAACACCCAGTCAGTAAGAAATGGGCAAAAATTTAATGGTATTTGTGATAAAAAAGGGAGTCAAACCAGCCCCTAGGACTAAATGCTTGGAGGAGGAAGAGAAAGGGAGTTCTCTCATCAGAGGAATCCTGCAGAGAATGGGTGGCCTTGTCCAGGTCCTGCAGCTTCACAGGTCCCCTCATAGGGGACAGTGTGATGGCACACATGGGGGACACTTGGCTGTTGGGTTTGACATCTCTGGCTTGGAGCAGCTTGGTCAGATTTAAACTGAGCAGCCACCCCAGTCACCCACACCTCCCTCCCCTCCAAGGGTGCTCCTTGGCAGCCTCCTCACTTAGGAGCATAGAATAGACACTGCAGCAAGGTCCTGACACCCTCCCACTATCAGCATGACCCCCCTACAGCCCCAAGCAGGGCTGTCAGGGGTGCAGGTGCGGGGTCTGAGCCAAGTGGAGACACCACAGAAGCTGGGACTGGTGCAGTCAAGGCATCCTCACTGCCCTTGGCCACCCTGATTTTCCCCACCTAGTGCAGAAGCAGTGACACAGGGACTGTGGAGCACCTGTCACCACCTGGATGTACCCTGTGCACAGCTGGGCAAGGGGGTGCCCTCTCCAATGCCTGCTGATGAGCTCAGGGCCGGGACATCATTTCCCATGGCAGACAAACACCGGGAGTGGAGTCATGAGCTGTTCCACCTGGGCACCAGCCCAGTCTGAGTCAGCCTTCGGGCAGCAGCAGCAGCTCTGACGTTGCACCGTCAGGACCAGGTCTAAAAATAAAGTTAGAAAGGAAAAAGGTATTCTTAGCCTCAACTCTGTCCCAGAGCCCCCCAGGGGACACAGGGACTGAGGGGAGAGGAGATGGCGGAGCCTAGGAGGATGGAAGCACAGCTCTAGACATGCTGGGTGTGCAGCTGCAGCAGCATCTGCCTCCCACAGCAGAGAGGGAGCTCCCACTGCTGCCATCTCCCTCCCTCATTTTTAGGGAGGAAACAAAAACGAAGCAAAGGAAGCACCCAAAAGGCCATGCCAAGCCCCAGGTAGCTGGTGCATAAGGCTGTGACCACGACACTGTAAATCCTCACCCACATCCCTCGGGTTTTGCGCTGGCACTGCCTCCTTGCAGGCTCGGTCGCACTCTCCAGAGCAGTATAGTTGGTAATCTATTCTCCCCTGGCAAGCTCAGCTCACAGGCAGCATCTGGCTCTCTGCAAAGGTCACTCTGCTCTCTTAGCATCAGCCTTCCAGCCAGGTTTGGCAGCAGGGCACCAAAGATCCACCAAAATTTGGCTTTGAAGTAAGATCTCCTCCCTCCCCTTAGTGCAAACCAAGGAAACCAAGTTATACTGAAACACGGCTTGAGAGATTTCCTTTAAAATAAACATTCAGGCTTTCAGGGCCATTTTTCAACTAAAGCCAAACAAAGTTTAACTACATCCAAGTTCATGTGCTGTTTTGATACGCCTCAATTTGCCTTCTCCAAGTAACACATTACTTCAGCAGGCAGACCTGGACTAGAGCCAGGAGCTGGAACGGTGCCCACAGGATGCTCCACTGCCACTGACAGCACTCACAGGGCTCACAGACCTGCTGCTCAGAGCACATTTGCTCCCTCAATGTCTTACCTTGTCCCAGGTCTCACTTTTCTGTGCGTTTGGCAATATTTGATGGTCCCTTCCAGCAGCCATGGTGCTGCCTCCCAGGCCCGGGAACCAGGGACTTCCACAACTAATACACTTTTATGGCTATTTAAGACTTGATTTAAGCTCCTGCTGTCACAGCAAATAAAAAAAATACTTCTTAACGTGCCAAGGAAGGCTGACATGAAATGCAGGCAAGTTTCCATCACTTATCCCCCTCCCCAGAAAAGCCCAACTTTGACTAGATAAAAAGAAGGCTTCTTTTTACAATAAGGGTGGTGAGGCACAGGTTGCCCAGTGGCTGCTCCATCCCTGGAAATATTCAAGGTCAGGCCTGGATGCGGCTTAAAGCAACCTCATCTAGTGGGAAGTGTCCCTGCCCATGGCAGGGGCTTGGATTAGATGAGCTTTAAGGTTCCTTCCAAGCCAAACCATCCTATGATTCCCTGATCCCATGCTAAGAAGACCAGAACTACAGACCTGAAGCCAAGAGCTGGAGCTGTGTGAACACAGCAGAGCCACCACAAGTGGTGGGGGGATGGACCCCATCGGCATCAACACTTTTTACTTCAACATTTCAGGCTCTTCAAACTAGCAAACTCCCTTATTTTTAATCTTAGCTCAACATCAATTTGCATCTTCCTGTGGTGGAAAGTGCCAGGTGAGACCACGAGCACATCTGCTCTGGGATGGATGGGCCCACCACAGGTGCACCCATGGACATGGTCCAGTATTGAAGCCCTTCTAGATAACAAGGCATCATCTCTCCCATGTCTCACACAGCCACAGATCAATTTCCAGGCCTTTTCAGCACTGGGTTCATACCACCAAAGCCTCAGGTCACACACACTCAAGTGCTCCATGGGAATTCAAAGGTCACTGGAGTGTTTTTCAAAAAATAGTACTTAAGCTCCTTGGAAAGGCAGGTGCTTCAGTGGGGGCTCTGTCAGGTTTATAATCATGTACAGAAGTGTTATCCTGTGGTTTAAGCATAGTGAAAATGCAGAACATGATATCTAGCAAGTAAAAACAGAGTTTTCTTGAGCTGGTGACTGGGTTTTAAATCAGGAGAGGGAGCATGGCAGCTCAGGGGAAGCAGTTCCCTGTTCTCAGTGTCCAGGAGCTTCTCCCCATCCAGATGCACTGCTTCCAGCTGGAACAAGGTCCCCCTTCTGACTGTAACAGCCGTGTGAAGATTTAAAGACAATACTTGAATCTTCTCCAAACATGTGACTTTCCTTATGATTACCTGCTATGTCCCTTCTACCATCCCAGCTTTACATCGGCCAGGGGTCCACCACACATCAGAAAAATGGAGCTCATATATATATGCTGGTATTTTATATAAATGTGAGATACAGAAGAGGGCACAGTGCACAGGATTGTGGAAAATGAGACACGGCAGAAAATCAACACAAGCACCACACCTGAATTCCAGAGCACAGGACCCAGGTCACAGAAGATTGATGCATTTCCTCCTCCAAGATACCCAGGAAGGCAGCAGGCCAGCAGCATGTTAATGCACACCCTGGAACAAGAGAGAAGTAACACCACTGAGCACTTCTTCTGCTCAGTATCAAAGACAACTTCCCATGGGCGCCACACCAATGATGAGCACAGACACCAGCAGAGCCACGTGGGCTGAAAGGAGTTGATCCACCAGCCCAATTAGCTGTGGCTGGTACCACCCCTCCAATCAGCCATCTCACCTGCCACAGCTGCTGCAGCTTCAGAAAGGAGAAGCACAGGGTGAAGAAGGTGGAATTTCAAAATAACTGTTAGCAATGCCTGGTGTTTCTTTGTTTTTCTCCAGAGCAGGCGTGTGCCTGGCAGACTCAATCCGCTGCCAGGAAACATAATCGTATATGAAAATTATTATAATGACTTGCAATCAGAAAATCTTCTGTTGGAACATCTTGTGGCACTGCACAAGCAGTAATGAGCGAAAGCCCTCTGGGAGGCACACCAGGGGCTAAACACCAACTGGCTTTAGGGTGTCCATCTCCCTGGGATGAGTCCAGGCAGTCCTGGCTCACTGCCTGCCCCTGGCCATGTGGTTTTAGCCCCAGAGACTTGGGTTGGGGAGGCAGTTTGTGATAAAAGCCCAGAACCTGGCAGCAGAGCTCATCATGTCCATGTGCTGCACAAAAAGTAACAGGTTTTTTCCCCCCCCAAAACCCTACAAAACTGAATACTGGACAAAAATACATGTGAGGCTGCTATTGATCTTCCAGCCAAGGCTCGTGTTGAAAGAACATTTTTTTCCCGCTTACTGCACTTATAAAAGAAGACAAGATATCAGAGACATCACAGCTCAGTTGTATCTCCTAGAGACCAGCCAAACACCACATAGATGTGGGCAAGGCCAGCCAAGATAGGAAGACAACCCACACACAGACCCACAGCCCAGACTGTAAAATTAATTGTTTTCCACAGTGTGGGCAGTGGAGTTGTCCCTGTCACCCACCCAGCCAAGCACATCTGAGGGGTCTCTCACCAGGCTTCTCTTTTCCTTTCCATTTTAACATAGTTTTTTGGACTCTGGAGCAGAAAAGTACTACATAGATAATCCCACTGAAGTAAGAGGACTTTGAATTCTTAAACATCAGTCTAGAGTGGAAAATCAAGCTGGTACCACTGCACAGAAGTGAACTTCTACCAGCCCGTGGTACTGTTCCTTAGGCTGTGATTTCAGCAATTCACAGGAAATGGCTCTTGCAGTTTGAAGCCATTTCCCCTTGTCCTGTCAGTCTATCCCTTGTCCAAAGCCACTCTCCAGCTCTCTTGAGCCCCTGGAAGGTGCTCCGAGGTCTCCCCAAAGCCCTCTCTTTTCCAGGCTGAACACCCTGAGCTCCCTCACCCTGTCTCCATGGCAGAGTTGCTCCAGCCCTTGGAGCTTCTTTGTGGCCTCCTCTGGACCTGCTCCAAGAGGTTCACATCTGTCTTGTGCTGAGGACCCCATGGCTGGATGCAGTACTCTAGGGGGGGTGGTCTCATGAGAGTAGAGGGGGGCATCACCTCCCTGACCTGCTGTCCACGCTGCTGGTGATGCACCCAGGGTGTGAGTGGTTCTCTGAGCTGTGAACACACATTGTCAGCTCATGTCCAGCCTTTCATCCTCCAGTACCTCCAAGAATTACTTCTCAGGGCTGCTCTCTATCCCTTCTTCCTCCAGCTTGTGTTGATACCAGGGGTTGCTCCAACCCAGGCACAGGACCTTGCTCTTGACCTTGTTGGGCCTCATGAGGTTCCCATGGGCCCACTCCTCGAGCTTGTCCATGTCCCTCTGGGTGAAAACTCTCCGAACACTCTCCCATTTGTTCTGTTCCAGGTGTGTGAGAAGCAGTCCAAGTCCACCTCAATTAGCAGGTTGAGTTTGTTTAGTTTGCCAGGACTGTCCTGCTCCCCACAGGCATCAAGGGGCATTTGCTCCTCACTTTTTGCAGGAATACGATGCAGCCAATAATTCCTCAATTTCAAAACACTGTTCTACAACTCTGCAAGTATTTTTGGCCATTTCCTGTCTTCCCACAGTGTGCAGTTGCTGCCCAAGTGATCTCGTTTCTCAGTTCAGCAAGCCCTGCTCAGATGGCCATAGCATCTGTCATAAATAATCGGTCATTATTTATCTATAGCTTTGATCAGAAGTGAGGAGGGGCAGCAAAGACAGGGCAAGAAAGTGTGTTTTAACTGAGTCTGGTTAATTTTGGCTTAGGCATTAGAAATCAGTCAGGAATATGAGGTGCTGAGCCAGCCTTCTGGGACACCAGGGACTTCAGGAGTCAATCCTAAGAGTTAATTCAAAGTCAATCCAAAGGAGTCCATTCAAAGATGCATTTTGACCCCTTCATGAAAGGGGTTATATCAGATCACTGTCACAGGACTGAAGGAGTCTCCTTCATCCTGAGCCTTACATCTCCAGGCAGTAGTTCAGCATAAAAATAGCTCTAAAACTGATTTTAAGTGCTTGCTTGTGAACTGTCTAACCCCAACACTTACAATACCAGTGGGAGAACTAAAGTGAGCAAAACCAAGCTCTCACTTACAAAACACTGCAAAGCAGTGGGCTGGCTTCCAGGCTGCCACGCCCCACACCGGCTCCAGTCAATTAAACTATGCTACATGTTTATATCCACTCCTTAATGAGGTACTTGCCTCAATAGGGCAATAAAACCCCAACCTGACTCAGATCTTCAGCTGGTGCAAGTCCATGTTGAGTAGAGCTGTTTTCCCTTCTTGTTCATCTCTGCAGTAAAAGCACTGGGGCTATTTCCAGTTCTTCCACCGGGCTGTAAAACAGGGAGAGGGATGGTTCTTCCCACTTACCTTCATTGACACGGTAGCCCCGGTTTTCCACTGAAGTCCAACTGAAGCAAATCTATTTTGAACCAGATGGCTCCAGTCGAAGCCTTCGAGGCCTGCAATAAAAATGACTAAGGAGTGTTATCTCTGGTGTGCCTTGATTAAAGCCCTTTTATATTCCTCCCGTGGCACCGGCGGGTCGGTGCAGGGGCCCGGCCAGCGCCTCAGCCCCAGCCGTGCCCATGGAGGCTGTCCCAGCTGGCAGGAAAGCATAGCCTAAGGAAATCTGGGATTTGGATTGCACCTCCCCCCACCATGACTTATTGTACAGGATCCCCAATCCTAAAAGCCCAGATCAGCTTTGTCCTACACCTGTGAGTCCCCCTCACTACCTGGGGCCAGACAGATTAGGAGATCTTTGAGTCCCCAGGGTCTCCAAGGCTCAGGGGTGGTCACAGTCCTCCTCTCTCCTGCCTATCCCCCCTCGCCCTTCTTCAGGAGCCCAAAAATGGAGAGAGGCAGGAGGATATTTCTCCCCCCATTTTTTGGCTTCCTAAAGAGACCCAATTTCAGCCCCCATTTTGCTACCTCCATGTCTTGAGAGGTCAGAAAAGTTTGGGTTGCCCCACTGTGATGGCTGTTAGGGTCAAAGGGATGCAAAACTGGGGATGGACAGTGATGGGAACACTTCAGGCTGTTGTAGCAGCAGCATGGGATTGCAAAGGATAATCCTTTCCTCTAGCACTTGCAGGGATAACCAGGGGTCATTTAGCTGGTCACCTCCAAGGTCCCATCTTTCCTGTGGAAGCCCACCTGTGGGCAATGCCATGTGCTCTTTGAGAAGCATGCTTGAAGCCAAATAAAGAGATTTTAGGGGAAGGATGAGGGAATTGGTCCTGGGATGGGGAAGCCACATGTCCAGCATCAGGCTGGACCAGGTCAGGGAGCAGCATCCTGGTGTGGGGAATGCTGTACCCATGTGCAGACCCAGGGTTACACATCCCCTCTCATCCATATGTCCATGGCATGTGTTAATCTCGGGAGATTTCCTAAACCCCGCACCCCTGGTGCATCTCTTTCCTCCTGCCGTGCCTGGGAACACCACCTCCCCTCCACACACACACACACACACACTCAGCAGCAGGGAGAAAAGCCCCAGATTAACCTATCTGACACAGCAGAGCCTGTCTCCCTGCCTGGAGGGAGGAATACATCCAGGATGTGTCAAACCCAGCCCGGCTGCCGGGGTTGGAGAAAAGCGGTTATTACTGCAAACTCTATATACATTATTTATCAAATGAAGTCTCTGCAGCAGGACTACGATTCATTTCTCTGCTCTGGCTTCCTCGTGCTCTCTTTGGATGTCTTTTCAATGGGACATGATGGAAAATCTTTGTAGACTCCTTGAGGTCACTGACCCAAGGTTGTTTCCTTCTTCAGGAGCAACTGCAGGTCCCCAAAAGTGACCCAGGGCAAGCTTTGCCCAAGGAAAATCACCCTCTAGCAACAGCCAGCTCCACCGTGGCAGCTTTGCTCCAGCCTCAAATCTCTTCCACAAGTATCTGCTGCTGCTCTGAATATTCCAGGGAAATAACAATGGGAAGGCAAGTAGAAAATACCAATTATTGGAGGGTTCAAACAGCACAAACATTGCTACTACCTGCCAGGTTGCATATGCATGTTAATCAGCTGTAACATGCTGTTTAGTTTGAGCAGTATATTAGAAAAGAAGGAAAATCTGATTTTTTTTCCAGTATGGGGGGTTATGAAGCAGATGGGGGAAAGTCACAGCACGCACAACCCTGATCACATCAGCTCTGCTTCATCTCTGTGGTGTAAAATTACACATCTGGGGGGAAAAATTAATGTGAAAACTCACCAGATGAGCGTTTCTTTTCCACCCCCCTAACTCTGTGTCAGGGTGTAAATGACATGGCAAACCAAAAAGCAAGTTAAAAAAACTCTGCTCATTTGACTTCAGCAGCTGGTTCTGCTTTTACAGAAAGCAAACTGAGTTCCTGGGTGCTTCTGCTCAGGGTTCCCAGGGAAAAATGCTGCAATATACTAATTGTGGTTGGAAACCAGCCAGGATAATAGCAGCGATTTTCCTCTGCTGGTCCGCAGCACTGTCATCCATTTAAACGTGGTCGGGGTGGTTCTACGGGGTGACAGAGGTTAAGGTGCACCCGATTCCTTCAACGTGACTTTGCACTTCGTTGTACCCTCCCTCCTGTGTGCTGGGGGGGACAGGAGGAACATTCTGGCGTGGAGCATCCCAGGCTGGGCTGTTTGCATCCTCCTCAGCTCGGCCCCGAGGAGGTCTGCGTTGACTCACCGACTCTAACGCGACACGACAGCCCAGCACCAGCCAGACGGGCGTGAGGACTTGCTGTCGGCGCCCGGGCTGAGTGCTGGGAGCAAACGGGGAAATAAAGCCTCGTGCCCACGGTTGAGAGTGATCCCAATACCTCCAGCTGTGGGTTCCCAGCGTAACTGGGCTGGGATGGGTGAACCATGGAGGCTCTCATGCCTGGTTTTCTCCGGGCAGGAGGATCAGTGGGTGTGACGCTGAGCGGTCCTGCCTTATCCTGATATCCACAAGTCTGTGATCAGACAGACAGACAGACAGACGGAGGGATGATGCTGAGGGGAATGGGAAGGTGTGATAAAGTTGTGGCTGATGGGGAGGGAGAAGAAGGGAGGTTTGTCCATCTGGGGCAGCAGCACCACTGCAATACTGTGTTAGCAGAGTGCTCACCGTGCAGGTCCTACATTACCCTCCAAAATTAATTATCAGTGCCCCTACTGAAGATAAAACTGAAATCATATTTATTTTTGTGCTTACATTTTAGTTGCCATGTAATTAAGTGCTACCACGTAATTAAAGAGGATCTAGAGGGTATTTATGCCCTGCAATGCTCCATAATTACAGTTAATTTCTCCTTTACAGCTCCTGAGCATCTCAGGTGGAGCTCTGGGAGCCACCAGGGCAGGGAGAGTGGCCATCACAGGGCTTGGAAATACAGTGAAGAGCTTTAACACTGAAGGGCAGCATCTTGGAAAGGTCTGGCCCCATCCCAAAACCTTTCTTTAGAAATTTAATCCCTCTCCAGGCACAGGGGAGGAGCGATGCCACCAGAAGCATGGTTATAGGCAAATGGGATTGCCACTGAGAGCAGCAGCAGGAGCTATCCCAGCCTCTGCCCCCAGCTCTCCCTGGTAAAACTGCTCTAACTCCCAGAGACACCATGTAAGGATGAAATAAACCCTTCTGCAACATATAGGCATGCTGAGGGGGGATTTATTTCATAGCTGAGTGTGAATAAATATATGGTGTGAAGTGCAGGATGTGATGACTTTTCACAGGCAGGGAGTCCTGGAGGACAGGGCTGTCCTGGCAGCAGGGCAGCCAAGGCCATCTCCAACAGGCATCAAATCTTAGTGCTTGAGGGGCCAGGCTACCAAATACTCACCTGCCACATTTCAACTCACATAAGGAGGTATGGAACAGCTCAGTTCCAGCAGCCAGAAACTGCCATTAGGAGCTGGGAGTTCAGGCATCACCAGAACAGGGTGACACATATGGACCCAGAAGGGAGCAGGACATCCTCCTCCAGGACACTGCACACTGTGGGCTTTTATATTGGCAATAGAGGATGGAGGAAAGTGTCTGAACATGAGATGTGATGTGCTGCATCCCAGCACTGCCCATGGAGCACTGGGTCCAAAGAGGTACAGGCAGCAGCCAGGCCATGCCCAAGCTCACTGCTCATGGCTTTCATTATGAAATTAGGTGTCCACCTTGGCTTTCAGTGCAAAATTAGGTGCCCACCTTTGCAAGGCCATCACATGAGTGAATTTTGCACTAAGCACATGGGGTTTTGTGATGTGTGGTGGAACACGGTTACTTTGAACGGGGAGCTGATAATGTACCTGTAAATATATATATAAATGCAGACAGTCAGCACCACAGTTTGCTCAGTAGAATGCTGGGATGGGCTCAGATTAGAGCTGGCACCCTTGCTAATATGAGACTTAACCCAGTGATTGCCAGACTTTACAGGAGAGTGGGTGGGAGGCAGCAGCTGAATGAGGTGACATGAAGTGAGACACGCCAGATCCAGGCTTTACCTGTTAATGGGAAAATTAAAGGAGATTCCCCCAAAACCTTTGTGCTAAGCTGCTGCCTGCTTTCCTGTGGGAGTTTACAGAGGCTATTGATACATTCCATGGCAATGCAATAAAAGAATATGTAATGAAAGCAAGGCAGAACGTAGGCTGCAATGACAGAGGCGTGTGTGAATTATTAAGCTGGCAGCATTCGCAGTCAGTTGGGGGAACTATAGATTTCTTCCTCCACATATAGTTAGGGAACACTGGTAAAAGCACCAGAGTATTTCATCCTTAAACATGTAATTAGTCAGCAGGGTGAAAGTCACTCCCTCTCCAAAGGCTGCTTGGTGACAGCATGGAGTGACTCAGTTGTTTCTCCAGCATGGTGCAGGTATCCCTGTTGGTCCTCAGCTCTGGCCTCGTGAATCCACAGGGTTTGGCCTTCAAGTAACCATTGTTATGGGGAATGCTTCGCTCCTCTAAGCTTTCAATCTCCTTTAGTTCCCCCAAAATCCTGCAACAGGCTGTGTTTAGAGGAGTGATAAGGACTGCAATTAAGCAGGGGGTGCAGAAGGAGTTGATGAGGGAGAGGGCTCTGTTTGCTTGCACATAGCAAGGGCCTGAACTCTGCCACGAAGCCTGAGGAACTACTGCAATGAAAACCTTTTCAAACAGATAAACTACACATCAGTAGATCAGTAATAACTGGGAGCCAGAGTTTTTTCCCCTCAGAAAGCTGCAGGAGGGGTCTGCAGGACACACTGCATCTCTACATCTGCTCAGGAGGGTCCTGCTGGTGCAGACCAGTCTCGTGACACCAAATTGGCAGCGGTTTCAAGCTGCTGAGGAGCTGACCCAATTATTTCCGCTATTTCTCCGTTAGCAGCTGATGCAACGCAAATTCCTTCCAGTGAGATGGGAAAAATCACAAGAGTTTCTTGCTGAATCACAAAGCAAAGCAAAAGCAAGGCATGCACCATAGAATCCTAGCATCATTCACATTGGAAAAGACCTTAAACATCAAGGTCTAACCATTCCCCCAGCACTGCCATGCTCACCACTAAACCATGGCCTCACGGTGCCACATGTACACATTTTTTAAACCCCTCCAGGGATGGGGACTCACCACTTCCCTGGGTGCCAGTGCTTGGTAACACATGCTTCCCCATGGGCACATCCCCACCTGCCAGGGCTGGAGGACTGTGGCACCCAGGAGCCATTTCAACACTGATCCAATAATGATGCTGAGGGATGGGAGCCATGAGTTGCCCCAAAACAGTGAGTACTGCAGCCTCTTTTTGGAGATCCTAAAAAACTCCAGAGTTGGGCTTCAGAGCTTACAGTGCAATCCACTTCAGCTACCCAGCTGTCTGACCACATTGGAATGGAAAGTGTATGGCTGGAAAGCCAACCAGGGACACCATGGAGCTGAATTTCCTTCCCCATGAGCCCAGGAGGAAAGCGGCATGAGCTGCATCTCGCCCTAACATGGAGCAGGCACCATCTGCACTGAGCACTTGGGTATCTCCAGAGTGGTTTTGGAGCCTTGGAAACCGTCCATCAGGGTTTTTTGGGGGGGATATGGGAAACCTTCAACACACTTTTCAACAGAGAAGTCCAAATAATACACTCAGGGGCTTCCCGTACCACCCTACCCTGGTCTCACTCCCACCATTAGCAGCAGTGGGAGCAAATCCATCACAGAGGTCTGGCTCCTGCCAGCTGAGCTCTGACAGGGAACACGTCACAACTCCAATCAGCCAGCCTGGGCACAGCTCAGGGACTGCTGGGTGATAGCAAATACCTGCCTGCTCCTGCTGTGCTGAGGAATTGGGCAGCAAGCCCCATTTCTTGATGGTTTGTTGGTCAGCATCAAGGATGAGAGCAGGGCTGAACTCCAAATAGATCTGATTGTCCAGTCTGTCATCTGCATCAAAAAGCAAGGCTTGGGGTTTATCTGGTGTTCAGGAAAAGGGAATGCAATAAATGCATATAAATAGGTATATATACACATACATCTCTATGTGCTCTGGGTAGATTAAAAGGTTTCTCACCCAAAATAAAACATTCATTTTCACATCTTTAGTGACTTCAAAAACATTTTAATACACAATATCTGGCTGAAAAAACAAATGTTTTCATTTTTCAAGCATCTTCCCAGGCAGAATTGGGCTTCTTTCCTTTTTTTTTTTTTTTTTTTTTTTTTTTTAAACCATAGCAATTGACCAAAACTGGCAGGAAAATAGAAATATTGTTGGGCCATCCAAATATTAAATCTTCCCCACAAAAATTCCAGACGTAACACCACTGCCATGATCCTGTTGTGCAGATCTGATGTCTCTGCACCCATCCTGCAGCAGCCCCTGGGGCTCAGTTTGCATTTGCTACGTTCATATTGCTAAGTAATAAAAAAGGGGCTGCAGATGCTGCTGGGGGACATGGTGCTGCATTTTGGGGGGATTTTGCCCCCCCCTTAAACTGCTGCCACACCATTAATGACTTTCTCAGCACAGCTGCTCCAAGCATCACCCCACACAGGTTCCCTTTTGCATTCCCAGCACTGAGCTGCTCACACAGATACAGCCCATCAGCAAAATGTAAAAATAGCTGAAAATATATAATTAGGCTGGATGCACTGTGGACTTAATAGGGTTTTTCTATTTCTTCCTTCGCTGGCCCATTAGACACAAATCCTGGATGGAGGGAGGCCACTGGAGAGGGAAAGGGAGCGCTTTGCTGTGGTATGTGTTTGGCAAAACCCTCAAATATTTTCCTCAGTTTTATATTGTCTGTGTTTTTTATTGAGCACCACACAGAAATTGCAGCAGATTGATTCTTTCACAGCTCCCCAAAGTTGAAATGCTTTGGAGCCGAGAGCTCAGTGCCTGCCAAACTTCATAATTAACTGTAATAACTCTTTAATTTGAACTTTAATTCAAACACCCATGTTTCTGGGGGACTGGAGGGGGAAAAAAAATAAAGCAAAGCAAACCAAGTGTAACCAGTTCTGGTAAAATAAAGCAGCAGCCAGAAGCTTGTGCTGTGCCAGAGGCAACCAGAGGTCAACCGTCCTATCCTGGGTTGAAACGACCACAGAAATTGGCTCCTTTCCATCGTATGAGGAGGGAGAGAAAATATATAGTCCCGGATCTATTCACTCAGTCAAGGGTTTCTAATGGTTGTGTCGCTGCAGCGTGAGCCAGACTGGGAAGCGCCAGGAGCACATGAAAACGGGGAACCCAGAGGAGGGCTGTTCATGCAACTTCTCTTCCTGGGTAGACAAGCCCCGAGCTGTCAGAGCGTGCACACAGCTCTGGAGCTCTGCCAGCCAAAGCCCTGCACTAACCCACCTGGGCTGAGCTCAGCGCGATGGCTCCTTCGGGGAAAAGCAAATCATCGACAGCAGGAGCAGGAGCAGATAGGGAATGGAGAGGACAGACCCTGGGAATACATCCCTCCAAAGCAGGGCTTCGGAGCTGTCAGTCCAAGCCTCCAGGAAGAAGTTGAGGATTGGCAGGGATATGTGCCTCAAATGGTCTGCTCCGGGCTGGAGGACACCAAGGAACATCCAGCTGCCCTGCAGGACCTGTGGATTCAGCCTGGTTGGAGCCGTAGTCAGCCCTAACCGTGGTGACTTTTCACCATTTCACAACAAAGAGGCTGACTGGTGGCACTAAGCCTGATCCAGCACCTAATCAATGCAGGATTACTTTTCCTTTCCCTTTTTTTTTTTTTATTCCTTGATTCTTTTTGTAATAATAATAAAAACGAGAAAGCTCCCTACCATCATGCCACAGGGATGCCACCTTTCCCACAGCTTCACACCCTGCCCGAGGGGCTGGAGAGGGTGCTGGGACTTGCCTCTCAGAGCCAAGAGCTGGGCAGCTGTGATGGATGTACCAATAAGGAGACTCAGATCAATGAGCCTGCCAGCTCCTACCAGCAGATGAACGGCTTTCGCTCTATGGGTTACAGAGTCGTTAACTACCCAACCCGATCGCTGTCATTAACGAGCAATCTCCGCCGTGTATCTGCTCAGCTCTGCTTTATTTACCCACCGATCTCCCGCTCCCTCCTTGCTGCATCCACACAGGACCCTTCTCCCCCCATCCAGTTGTGCTCACAGACAGGCTCTGGCGTCTCTGTTGAGCCAGGCTGGATCCGAAGAGCGGGCAGGGAAAGGATTTCATTTCCCCATGTCTAAGCTGTTCCTGTAATGCTGCAAGGAGTCTTGCTTTGAAGCTCTGGCCCGGCTCGGCACAGCTGGCCCATGGCCACAATTACTTCCACTGCGAGCACACACAAAAAGCCGAGTGAGAGGCCAAGGAGTGGGCAGTCAGCTTGGAACGAGTCAATCAGAGGCAGCCGGCGCTAATTAGTCCCTGTGCCATTCCCTGTCACAGCCGCCCCATTACGCAGGGACAAGAAGTCTCTCCGTGGGTCAGCCAGGGCCACCCAGGAGCCACTGGAGAGCCCAGAGGGGGATTTGAGGGAGTCAGAGTCTGAGAGTGCAGCCCTAAATTGCCACTTAGAGAGCACTGATCCCACCCTTCTCACTCCTTCCCATTGTCATGTCCAGTGCCTTCCTTCTTGCTGTCTTCTACCAGAGCCACCCCACTGCAGAGTTATTTCCATTTTGCTTGCTTTTCCTTAAACTAGGAAAAAAAAGAGAGCCTACCAAAGGAGTCCCAAGTGCCTGATCACGAGAACCAGGTATTAAGCAGGGAGCCAAGAAGAAAAGTGCAGCAGAAACACTTCAGTAATATGGGATGATAACCCTGCAAATGCCGTGAGGTGGCTGTAATAGTGATGTTTTCTGGAGTAGCATGGTATTGTAAGAGAGAAACCGGCAAACAAATATTTTCATTCAGCAGCAGGGAAAGGGAGAAGGCAGGGCTGTTCCCTGGGGAGCCAGAGAGCACCTACAGATCAGCAGAGCCTTTACAAGTAAGGGATGGCAATTGCTCAAGATAATGGCACTGGCAGATAACAGCGAAGTCAGACATGGTGAGTGGCCTCGAGCAGAGTATGTGGTGCTCTGTTAGTACCAGATTAACTCTTTCCTAAATCAAAAAGTAATAGCAACAAGAATCTGTCACTATTCTAGGACTATGACAGGATCTCCCTCCCAGCCATGGGTTCCATGGGTTGATTTAGGCTGCACCAAAGCCAGTAGGACTGCGTGGGGGTCAAGTGACAACTGCCAGAATGACTTATCTCTCTATGCTGAGCAGAGTTTCAGGGCTAACACCAACCATGCTCCTTTTCTTCTGTGTCCCCAGGTCCTCCCTGCTCTCTGCTGACCAAGGCTGGCTTAGAAGGCTGTTCCCTCTCCCGGGAAAATGGGGACTGATAGTGAAAACCCAGTCCTGAGGAATGTGCTCATCAGCTTCAATTTGCTCCTGCTGGGCGCTGTCCTCAAGCCTTTTGAGTGCCGGCTGGAGGCGACAACAGAGTCGGCCGAGAGGACAGCGGTGGATGAGGCGGGTGGCCTTGCCAACTGCAGCCCACCCATCAAAGAGCAGCCCATGGTCTTCCACCACATCTACAACATCAACATCCCACTGGACAGCTGCTGCTCATCCATGTTCAAGTCTTCGGGCGAGGAGGTGAGTTCAGAAGACGACCGGCTGGCGGAGTACACGGAGCAGACCTCCGACAGCGAGAGCCAGGTCACCTTCACCCACAGGATAAACATGCCCAAGCAGGCCTGCAAGTGCTCCACCTCCCTCCCGTCCCTGCAGGAGCTGCTGAGCAGGATTGAGATGCTGGAGAGGGAGGTCTCCATCCTCCGGGACCAATGCACCTCCAATTGCTGCCAAGAAAATGCAGCCACAGGTAGTAACGACATCCTGTTCGCTCTTGCTGGGGACTGAGGGCTCGAGCGAAAGGCAGGAAGGGAAATACAAAACCTGGTAGTGCCACTCAGGGTGGTGACTGAGGTTCACCCATGGTGGGGCTCTGCTTTAGTGGAAAAGCTTGGCTCAGGCCCTCTAGGGCAGGAAAACCCCCAGGAGGGATTTAGTCACTTGAGTTTGGATGCCCTGCTCGCTGCATAACAGCCAAAGCTGAAGTCCCATGATGGATAAAACTGCAGCTGGTGAGAGGGAAGCAGGGGGATTTCCCAACCCTGCAGTCCCTCAGACACTGTTAGACATCAGCTACTGCTCGTGGGACAGGGAGCAGAGACAGATCTACTGCTCTTCCAAGCTGTCCCTGGGCTGTAGGCAGCACCATGGGAACTGGCAATAAACCCCTTCATCTTCTCTGTAGGAGGAGTGATTGCATCTGAAAAGCTGAGTTTAAAAAAAAAAAAAGGAATAAAAAATACAAGGAAGAGCTCCTGTTGCCATGAAAGATGCAAACAAAACTATAAAAATGGCACAAAACCATCAACAGGATATTTCATCCGAATAGAAATATGTGCTTTTGTGAAGCTCTCTGAGAGCCCCCATTAGAGTCAGAGACATCCCCTTGTTTCACCTAAGCTGCCCTTCAGAGCCAGGGAAGCAGCATGGAGCTGAAATAAGAAGGGTTAGGCACGGTTTGGGCCAGAAGCTGCATTTCCATGGCACAGGAGCCAGCATACTAATAGTTTTCCTTATGTCTTGAGGAAGAGATGCTGTCCCTAGGGCCATCCATCCCAAATGCAGCACAGCCCTGCTCGTGGCTCTGGCACCAGGGCTCCTTGCAGGGGAGAAAACACCAAACAGGGACAAACACACAGGGCATCTTTCCAGGGGGAAACTGCTTCTCACACCAAGAGCAACAGGGAGGAAGAGAAATTTAAAGTAACCCTTTCCCCCCCAATGCCTACTAGTTTTTTTAAGTGTTGAGGCTATTAGTGTGACTTTTCTGGTGGTACCCCAATTCCTCTATGTGTAGAACACATTAAGATGAAATGGGAGCAGCCCACACTCAGGTTAACAGAGTTGGATCACGGGTGTGTGGGCTGGGGAGAAAGAAACCAGAAGGGTGGCTGGGGCTGGAATCTCCAGTGCAGCCACTGGAAGTCAATGCATTCCTAGCTCTGGGTTCAGCTCACATCCCCCCTCAACATGGAAGTCAGCAGCTGCATTAACAATTAAACCAGAAAACACTGGTGTGTGCAAAACGAGGGTTAAAATCACGTAGGAAATGCTATGGGAAAAACCTGTTTTTCCGGAATTCATTTGAAACTCTGATGGGCCTATTTGGGTTACTTGCAACACACGCAGACAGTCCCATTAAACATTCATCGCTTGGTGGAGTCTCCACTCCCATCGCAGATGTGCCGAGCTAAAACTGGAGTAATTTCATTTATTTTTACCGGAGTTGCTTTCAATTCACTGCACTACAAAGGAGATCAGGATCCCTACCCCACTGCCTGAGGCATTTCCCTGAGGAAACCCTCTTTCCTCCAGCACACTTACTTACAAGCATCCTCTCTCCGCTTGATAACTTAACTAGAGGCTGAGATCTGAGGAGATCCTGATTGGCATTCCCAGTATTCGCAGTGTGGATGGGAATTGTCCTGCAAAGTGACCTAAAGGGATCTGTCTGGCACAGTGTGTAACTAAGCCCCTTATAAAAGTGCATCTGCTCACCCCCCATAGTAGGAGGTGCTTGGATAGGTCAGTTAGGATGGAAGATTTATACGGGGAACAAAGAGTCCTGGGGCTTGGGGTTCTTCCTGATGCAGAGGTTTCCCATGGGTTGGAGGAATCACAGAAGGGTTTGTGTTCTTCCTCAGTTCACATAAGGAAGAAAAGCAGTAATTTTCACCAGCAAGTGAAAATTAGCCTGGCTGGGACAAACCCTAAGCTGGAGCAATGGGCCCCTGTTTTGGGGGAAAATGGGAGTGTTGGCAATATCAGTGACTGGTGCCTTGGTCCATATGCATCCTTCCTCACCCCAGAGCATCCTGTACAAGGCTGCCAGGTAAAGAGGGGGCATTAGAGGTGGTGTCCATGGTGTTCATGTGGATTCCCTGCTTTCCCACAATCCCAGCATGCCCAAACCCCTGAGACTTTGTGCAAAACCAACAGCTCTGTCTTAATCAGGCTCACCAGGATAGGGATGAAGATGATGTCTTTGGGCACATTATCAGCTTCTCATGGGAGACAGAGTGAGCAGAGCAGGATCTCTTGCCTGTAAAAAACAGGAGATGAGACCAGAGGAGCCATGGCTGGTGCGGAGGGTTTCACCAGGGAAAGCTTTTTTTCCAGTAAGAGGGCTAGGGATGTTCCTATCAACTGAGAGCTGAATTGAAGAGAAACCAAGAGGAGCACTCTCATCCCAACAAGGCTGGTGGCACCCATCGTTATGGAGGCCACTGCTCCCTAGGGAAAGATAACCTCCTGGAGATCCACCCAAACCCCACCATGACCCCGTATCACCAATTCCACCCCTTCCACCAGCTCTCAGAGTTGGGCGTGCTCACAGGGGCTTGCCTCACACCTCCCCTCCCTTCCCCAGCCCATCAAAGGGCTGACCTGCGACCAAACACTGACCTTTCTCCACCTCCCTCGCGGTGGGCTCTGACCCTCGGTCCTGCATCCTTGCAGGGCAGCTGGATTACATCCCGCAGTGCAGCGGCCACGGGAACTTCAGCCTGGAGTCGTGCAGCTGCGTGTGCATGGAGGGCTGGGCGGGCAGCAACTGCTCCGAGCCGCTGTGCCCGCGGGGCTGCTCCAGCCGCGGCGTGTGCCTGGAGGGCCAGTGCATCTGCGACAACGACTACGGGGGCGAGGACTGCTCCCAGCTCCGCTGCCCCGCCGGCTGCGGCTCCCGCGGGCTCTGCGTGGACGGAGAGTGTGTCTGTGAGGAGGGTTTCACCGGCGAGGACTGTTCGCAGCTGCGGTGCCCCCGCGACTGCTCGGGGCGGGGGTACTGCGTGAACGGCACGTGTGTGTGCCAGGAGGGCTTCGCCGGCGAGGACTGCGGGTGGCTGCACTGCCCCAACGCCTGCAGCGGCCGCGGGGTCTGCAGGGACGGGCTCTGCGTCTGCGAGGAAGGCTACGAAGGGCAGGACTGCTCAGCAGGTAGTGGGGGCATGCATGGGGAGAGCAGGCATGAGTGTATAAGCGAGGGTTTCAAGGTGCCCACAGTCCCACAGGAGCACCACGAAGTCTGGGAGAAACCCCTACCCAGCAGAGCACATCACGTAGGACACGCTCAGGTCTCACAGTTTGAGCGCCTCCCTGTTGTCCCTGTCTCCAAAGACATGACAGTTAAAGGTTTGGGAGGCAAGCAGAAACCCAGTGAGGTTCATGCCAACATGGGGGCTAAACCGCAGGTGCAACTGCGGCTGCAGTCAGGTTCTCCTGAGCCTTTACCTTGCTGCAGCTGTTCATACACACACAGAGAGCACGTAACCCCCAGCCCAGAGCCCGTGTCCCACCAGCAGACCCACACACCGTCCCACACAGCCACGTGGAAGGATAAGCCACACACACCCTAACACTCTCCTCTCCCTCTGCCCTTCCCACCAGTGGCTCCTCCTGAAAACCTGCGAGTGACAGGGATCAGCGACAGCTCCTTGGAGCTGGCGTGGGACAGCGCCGGGGCAGCCACCGAGTACGTGGTGTCGTACCAGCCAGCAGTGCCAGGGGGCACCCAGCTCCAGCAGCGGGTGCCCGGGGACTGGAGCAGCATCACCATCACAGATCTGGAGCCTGGTGTAGCCTACAATGTCAGCATCTACGCAGTCATCAGCGATGTCTTGAGCATCCCTGTTACCTCCAGGGTGATGACCAGTAAGTATCCTACTGCACTTGTCGCTTGGTACCCGCGTATCCAGAGGGGACACTCAAGCTGGCTCACAGTTTCCATAAAAATCTTCTAGGAGCAGAAACTTGAGTCTTAAAAAAAACAAACAAACAAACAAACAAAACCCCAAAACAAAACTGGGGATATTTTTGTCCCCATTTATGGCTGTACGGGGTTATAGGAAAGGGGGAAGTGTGTCTACCTTCTTTGGAAAGAGTCTGGGTGTAAACATGAATATCTTTTTTTTTTCGATTGTAGCCCCCAGAATATGGCCCAAAACATTACAGTTTTTTGCTGATAGAAAATACTGAGATATCTCACAGAAGTCACAGGTTCTCCTCCCACTCCTGTAAGGGTTCCCCATGACAAATTCCCATGACATGGGCAACAGTGCAGCAAGAAGGGATGCTGCTGTGCATCAGGAGTTACATAGCCCTGACCAGGACCATGATGCAGAGAGGAAAACAGGAGTATCACGTAGTGGCAACCTCTGAACTAAGGATAGAGAGGGCAGGGGGAAAATAGAAACCATCCAGACACCCCTTCATCCACTCTGCTCACATGATAGCACAGTGGGATGTTTCAGTGTCCAGCATTCCAGGCATTTCCCTCTTTTGCATCCAACCCACCTGGAGGGGGGGGTAAAGGAACGTTGCTAACAGCTACCAAAACGTTACCCATTTTTGCTGCCCTGAAAACAAAATACCCACAGGGAGCAGGGTGAGGACTGGCAGCACCCACACACCCATCCCACTCTGCTCACCACCCCTACCCCTGCTCCCTTCCAGACCTCGCCACGCCGCAGGGGCTGAAGTTCAAGACCATCACAGAGACGACAGCAGAGGTGCAGTGGGAGCCCTTCTCCTTCCCCTTCGACGGCTGGGAGATCAGCTTCATTCCCAAGGTACTGCTGCTGCTCTCATGGCATCATGGGGTACACCTAAAGCACCAGGCGAGCAGATCCTGAATCAGCTTCCAATTACCCCCTTCCCAAAATACCCAGCCTGTGTTTGCCGTTTGCGTGCTGCACATCAGACACCCCAAACACTGCCAAGCTGCACTTCCCCAGCAGTTCTGACGTACATGTCCTCAAAGAAATCCCCCCCCAAAATCCAGAGACAAGCTTAGAAAGAAATAAACCTTCCAGCCTCTTGCTCCACTCTTTTTCCCTTCCATCTCCTTTGCCATGACCCTTCTTCCTCCTCCTCCTCTTCCTCTCCCCTGCTCTCTACACTAAGCTCCCCAGAGCTGCCGGGATCAAACCGAGCAGCTGCCAGAGCTCAAACAACCTTCAGCATCCCCGAGTCACACGCACAGCTAATTCCTGCCATGGAATTTTAATCGCAGTGATGAACAGGTAGAAATGGTGCCAGAAAAGATGAAAGGATAAAAATGTTGCCCTAAATATCGCATATTTTCTGTGTGCGGCAACAAAAATTGTACATCAAGTATTTCATCTATATTCATAATTTCTACACCATTTAGCCATAAGTATAGCTTCAATTGTATATGGAGCCTCTTTTCAAGAGCATTCAAGCCCCAGCAGTAAAAGAAATGCTGATTAAGGGCTCAATTATGACGTTTTCACTTGTACAAAATCCTCGCTGGAATCAAAGGCAGCTCTGGGCAGCAGAGAATTGCAGAACTTGGCCCCAAAGTTTTAAATGCTCTTAACTGTAAAGTGTCATTACACAGCACAAAGCAGGGGCCCAATTGCTTTAAATAACTCACTTCCCTCATTTCCAAAGAGGCTGGAAAGTTCTTGGTGCAATGTTGGCTACGTCCACAGGCGAACTGTGTTGCAAGTTGAAGTTCAGGTAGTGCAGTTATAAACTCTGGGATAATTTTCACTCACCATCAGGATAAAAGCTGAAAAATAAGGCAACACCAGGGAAGAGCTTTCAGTGAGGAAAAATAGCTCTTTTTCGAACATTTCACTGATAGTCGGGAATTAAGATCAACAGTATCCCCCTGAAGCACATAAATGAGGATATATCCCTTGCAGGGCAAGGAATTACCAGGATAGAAGCACACCTCTCCCCACAGAGTCACCAACAATGGCTTTTCCTCAAGCTCACTGAAAAATGCAAATCATTGGTCCTCCTTTCCATTTTTAAGCTTAAAACCTAAAAACACATGGAAATCTTTTGGGATTTAAAGGCAGATAAGATGCAAAAGTCTGGCTGTTCCCAGATGCAGGGTGTTGGGTAGAGAAGGGACATAACTCACTGAGCTTTGAAGTTCTCACATCGACTGGTCAAGTACAAGGTCCTGCACCAGAAAGTCACAGTCATGCTCTTGCCTGTCAGTTGCCAAAACTGGACTCTCCATCACAAGCTTTTCCCCTAAAATAAGGCAGAGGATGCTGTGTCCTTGCTTGGGCACATGCTTAACCATTGGCACACCCAAATAAACCCAAAACCTAGTCCCAGAGGCTAAAACCAATGGAGTTAGAACAGCAGTGTGACAAAAACCCTGAGGATGGGATGGGAGAAAAATGAAGCAAAGACAGATTTAGCAAAGAAAATTAGGAAAGGTAAGATGGCAATTGATGGCTAGAATGGAAGATTTCCTGTTTAATGAGAAAAGAGATGAATATGAATGGAGAGCTATGTGCAAAGATTTGTTTAGTGTGTTATTAGTGAAGACAGCAGCAAGAAAAGATCCTTTGTCCAAACACTGGCAGGAAAGGTGACATTTGCAGTTGTTTAAAGCCTTACAGCTTTTCAGGGCAAAACTGCAAAGCGTAATGAGTGTAATAAAGATGGTTAAAAGGCAGGGGATGGCAAAATAAAGACCTCACAGTTTCATACCCGTACATCAACTACAGAAAGCTCCTGGTACCTGAAGAGCAGCGAAAAGTAGTCTAGCCAAGGCTTTGTTTTTATCATCTTTTCCCTTCTGGAGAACAGCAGAGATACAGATGGCAAAATACAGAAGCTGAGGGGGGAAGAGATGGGGAAGGATTCTGGAGCCCAGCAACACGGGTGCTCCATGGCTGGTGGGTGACTTCACCTCGGGTTTCTGCAGCTCCATGGCAGGATGTGATCTGGGGATGCAGGGCTGGCCTTGGAAGGATGCGACGTGGGGCAGGGGGGGGGCACCTTCTCCTCTCCATGCATCAGTCCCCCCAAAACACCATTTTTGTGGGGCTTTTTTTAATGCTTATTTCCACTTCCTGGCAGAATAACGAGGGTGGTGTGATCGCTCAGCTCCCCAGCACTGTCACCACCTTCAACCAGACGGGGCTGAAGCCAGGGGAGGAGTACACTGTCACTGTGGTGGCCCTGAAGGAGCAAGCCAGGAGCCCTCCCACCTCCGACAGCGTCGCAACCCGTGAGTGAGCCTGACCTGGGGGAGCACGACAGAGTCCAGGGCTTGGTCCCAAAAATAAGATCCTATCAGCAAGAGCAGCCTGGCACTGCATGGGCAGGGATAAAAGTAGCAGCACCCTGGTTCCCAAGCATTGCAACAACAGCTTCTTCATGCAGTATTTTGTCCCTCTCCCTGCTCAACTGCCACAGGCACAGAAACCGTGGCAAGGTTAATGGGGTTGGGAGTGAAGACTCGGGTCTGATTTTATTATATAGTTGGATAAATTCTTCTTCTCAGCTAATCTCACATTTCAGAGGCCGCAAGCTCTCAAGAATATCTCTGTAAATGTATTACTTACTCATATATAACAGATTAAAATTCCCACCTGCTTTTGTTCCACTAAATGCCCTGTACTCCCACCTAGTCAGGCAAATCAGGCAGCAGGGCCGAGAGCCAGGAGCAACAGTGTGTTCCTTCCTAACCAATTTATTTGCCCAGTCACTGGTCCATCCTGTAGACCAGAGAGAACTCTCCTCGCCGAAGGAGATGCAGCAATGGGCAGAGCTGACTGGGAGAGGAGGCTCTCCACGCCAGACCTGCTGCAGTCTGCCTTGGCAGCCAGGCAGACATCTCCTACCTCCACCCAAGCTGTTCCAAACGGAAACAGCACTTAAATAGCTGCCAGAGGGCTGTAACAAGGTGATGCTCTTCAGGCTGCTAATTTGAGGCAGTCGTGAGAGCGAAGGGAGGGTCCCTCCACCAGCAGCAGTTTGCTGCAGGTCTGAGCTTCCTCAGCTCAGTCCTCTCCTCCCGCTTTGCCTCCGCGCTCAGCTCGACGTGGCTTAACAGAGACATCTCCTGGTCAAGCCCAAATCTTCCTTTTCCTGGGATGTCAGCACAAAATACAGAGGCTGGTACTTCAAACTCCAGGATTGACCTTTGCAGGGAGCAGAGATGGAGCGGTGGCTCCCAGCTCTGCTCCCTGAAGGCAGCCCTGTGCTGGCATGTCTGCCTTCCTCTGCAGCACCCCCACAGCTTAATCCTCCTCATCCTTGTTCTGCCTCAACACCTTGTGCTGGCATCAAGCATGATTTTATGCCACACAGCTAAGTAGATGTGGATCACCTGGATGACTCGACAACATGAAGTAGTTGGAGATTCAGGGTTTGGATAAGCATGACCTGGTCCTGGCCAAACTGGACACCCAGCTCCTACCTAAATGCTGCACTTCCCAGCTGCCCTCCCTCCTCTGTTGCTGTTTTGCCCCCAGACCTCACCCCACTGCTCCGAATTCCCCCACGTGGCTTTTTCTAACCCTCCCTGGTTCTTCCTGTCCCTGACCACACGGATTCTCCCACAGAACTTCTGACCCTGGCATACAGCATTCAACACACCTTTATTGCATAGTCACTTTCTTGTATCTACACTATTCTGGATGTATATATATTTTTTTATATATATATATATATACACAGTTTAGTCTAAACTACAGACCCAGAGTTGGCTTTCTCACCCACCTTGTGATCATGTAAGTGATGAAACAGGCTGCCCAGCAGACATCAGCACTGCCATGGCACAGGAGCAATGGCCAGGCTTGGCCCCATCCATCCATCCATGCAGTGTTTAAGTCCTGCTGGGCTCCAAGCATCCATCAGCCAGGCTTGAGTCCATGATGTTCAAAGGTTGAGTGCTGGGGGCTCTGGAGGAGGGAAGGGACCAGTTCTCTGCCAAAAAAAGCATAAATGTCTAAAGGGGTCTCCCAGTAGATCCCTGGTAAGAATTTACCTAAAAACCTTCTATCTAAGGGGGTTTGTTGGACACCCACCGTAGCCCACGCCCAGCTAGTTATGAAGACTCACCAGAGCAGTTGCATTTTCTCCTCTCTCCCCACAGCCAAGACATCAACAGCTTTACAAGCTGATCCCTCAGCGTAAGGACAAACCAGGAGCTGGCACTGAAGCAGGAACATTTCTAGAGACGTTCCTCAGTTCTAAATGCTTGGATCTGTCCTTGGCCCCACGTATTTAACACATTGTCAACACCTTTCAAAAGACATAATATCGTTGCTGATAAATTTTACCAATGATGGAAAGGCCCAGAAAAGAGTAAATTGAGTGGAAGATCCTCGATAAAAGTAGTCTGGATGCTTTGGAGAGCTGGGCACAAGGGAAAGTTACATGTTTTTCAATGCAAAAGTACATGCAGATATCTAGGAGCAAAAAAAAAAAGCGGACCACAGTTAGATACAGGAGGTTTTATCCTGGGAAATACCACCTGGAAAAGCCAGGATTGTTGCTGATAACCAGCTTGAGAGAATGGCATGAGTTGCATTATAGCTGTCATGGTATCAGTGAGAGAGCAGCTGGGTCCACAGAGAGTGGAATGGGTTCAGGAAAGAGCCAGGAGATTGGGACAAGGGATTGGGAACCCACAAGGACCAAAGGCCCCACCCTGGGCTCGGGGCCTTGCTCATGTCACCTCTCTCCCTGTCCCCACATGCTAATCCCAGCTGCTCTGAAGGCCAGGCTGAAGCACCCCAGAAGCTTGGCATCCCCAGAGCCAACTCTCCCAAAGTAACCGGTGCCCGTTTCCCCCCCTCCTCCGCAGTCATCGACGGCCCGACGCAGATCCTGGTGCGGGACGTCTCGGACACCGTGGCCTTCGTGGAGTGGACGCCGCCGCGCGCCAAGGTGGACGCCATCCTGCTGAAGTACGGGCTGGCGGACGGGGAGGGCGGGAGGACCACCTTCCGCCTGCAGCCCCCCCTCAGCCAGTACTCCCTGCAGGCCCTGCGCCCCGGCGCCCGCTATCACCTCGCCGTCAGCGCCCTGCGGGGTGCCAACGAGAGCCGGCCAGCCCTCGCCCAGTTCACCACAGGTAGCTAGACTGGCTTTGCTGGGAGAACTGGTGTGAGCTTTTTGGCCCGCAGCAGGCACGGGCAGATGGCCTGCTGCGATCTGCAGACGGGCTGTCCTGCAACGAGGACCTATCCGGAGATGAAGTGAGGGGATTTTTGCATCTGGGGTTTAGTGGCACCTGGTTTGCGCCTGGCACAAGTGAGCTGGGGTTTAGTGTGTTGTGCCAGGGGGAAGAAGTGGAATGAAAGCACGATGGTTAAGATGCAGGTGTGAGTGGAGACGCCTGAATGCAAGTGCCTCGCATCCCTCATATTGCAAGGCAGAGCAAATGATTCAGCTCCTCCTAAAATACACACCCTAAACCCACCCTCTGATTCCTTTACTCGTGCCTTTCTGCTTAGTCCCTAAACCTCCAGTGCAACAGGTATCATGCCCTGTGCCCCCCAGGGATTGCTCACATGGTCCCCAGGGCAGTCCAGGTGATCCCAGATGCCAGTGACCAGGCATGGGTGACTCAAACCCCCACATTTAGATGACAGACCCTGAGCCGACTCCACCTTGGGCGTGTCCTGCTGCAGCATCAAAGCTTAACCTGCCTGGGACACACATCCCCACCAGCTTCAGTGCCCATTTAGACACATAGCTGAGATAAAACTCCAAAACCCAGCACCCCTAAGAGCACCCAGAGCTCCATGCAAAGTTCTCAGAAGAACCAAAACACTCAGCACACGTCTGAATTCAATGCTTACTCCCATTCATCACTGAGAGCGTGCCTGAGGAATCAGCAGTCAAGCAGCTGAAAGCAGCCCAGCCAGAAACATGGTTATCTCATTTTACATCTTCTCTAAACACCCCACCTGGTCAGTAAAACTTTAATTAATGTTAAACCTGCAGACAGCTAACGGGTTTAATTTACTGTGCCATAAAGGAGGAGGCTGAGTGTGTATTTCCATGCTGGTTTATGGTATATAAATTACTTGTCATGTACGTTACTGGTGGATACGAGGCTCCTACTGTAATAGCCGTGGTGCGTGAATTGTGTGTGTAAATATCTCTATAGATAAATATTTCGGAAGAGCTGTTCGCCCCGACTGATTTGCTGCGTTGGCCTTCCTCGCTTTATTTCTAAAAGGCAACACAAAAAATCCCCCACCAGACTCAGATCCATCACCATTACCCACTGTCTGCTGGTGCCCAGACCCAACCCATCTCTCACCAGAGGGTTTATTGTGCAAATCAGAGCAGATCTGGTGCACAGCTTCAGCAGTACTAACAAACAAACATTTCAGGCAATGTCTGAGTATGAATGAACTGTAAAGACGCTCAAGATTCTTCTAAGAGCAGTTCAGGCCAATGCATGGCTGCTACACAGCCCTCACACTGCCTCAGTTTCCCTTACTCTGCTGTGGGCAGAAAACAGTTTTCTTTTCCAAATAACATGGAATTAGCTCCCAAGGCAACTTACTAAGGGTGCCCTGAGTGCCGCAGCACTCGCAACCGCTCCCCTGGGCAGCATCTCCCGGTCTGTGCTGAGCAGCAGGTGAGAGCAGATATCCAGCCCTTCCTGTGCCCTGGGGAGGAGGGACCGGCCCTGGGACCTCCCAGGCATCACACCCGGGTTTCCCTCCACCCCCCCGGCGGTGCCGAGGCTCCGGGGTGCATTCTGGGCGGTGAGACGGTGCCTCTCTCCCTTGTGTCGCGCAGAGATCGATGCCCCCAAGAACCTGCGGGTGGGCTCGCGGACGCCCGCCAGCCTCGAGCTCGCCTGGGACAACAGCGAGGCCGAGGCCAACAGCTACAGGGTGGTCTACAGCACCCTGGCCGGGGAGCACTACCACGAGGTCCTGGTGCCGCGAGACACCGGTCCCACCACCCGCGCCACCCTCGCAGGTATGTGTGCGCCCTTCCTCCCCCTCCTCCTCCTCTCAAGCAGGAAGGGCAGTGGAGAGCCCAAATCAGCACTGATACTTCGTTGCCCTTACGCTGGCATGTGTTCGAGGTTGTTTTGGAGTTTACTGCTTACCGGAGAGAAGTTTTTCCTTGGGATGTAGCTCATTTTCCCCTCTGTAGGTCTGGATTTGGGTGCTGCTTATCCAAAGTGATGCACCTCGAAGTAACACACCTCCAAATCACGCACCTCCAAGTCATGCACCTCCAGCAAGGATCTTTCCGGGTTCCAAATAGAGCTGGCAAGGAGCAAAGTGAGAAATGGGGAGAAGAAGCCTTTTTAGGCTGATCCAGAGGGAAATATTATTTCACCCTTCTTATTTTTTCCTTGTTGGGAAAGAGATGCAGGTGATGATGCCCCGTGGGCAGTGATGGGGAGCCAGGCTGCCCGAGTTTGTTGCCTTTTTCCAAATCAGGCACAAAGCAGACCCAAATCTAGGGATGCTGTTTTTAAGCAGGTCCTTTAAATGGTACACAATTCAGGCCAGCACAGGGGGTGCCACCAGGGGCTGCAAACACCACCCACCTCCCGCTGCCAGGAAAGCCCCAAACACCTCATGCAGCAACACAGCAAAGCACCATGTGAGATCTGGTTTCCTTTTTTTTTCCCTCTACCAGAACTGCTTGCCTGATGGACTTGCTACTCTGGTGGTACTTTTTGAGCAAAGAAAAGATTTACTTACACAAAAAAAGTTCACTCATTCAGCTTGAAGCTCTTCAGTATGGCAGGACATCAGGTTCCTCCATGTTGACTCTCTGCCCTCCCAGGACCTTCAAGAGCTCAGGAATCTGCCACGTGGAGCTATAGGAGTAAGTCCAGAAGGGAAGTCAAATGTTAAGTTGCAGGCACAGCAACAGTCACGAGAAAGGCTGGAGGGCAGGAAGGCAATTAGAGCAGATAGCTTGAGAAACATGGTATGTGGAAAGGATAAAAACGTTAGGGATAGTTTCTGCTGCGTTCCTGATGAGGACAAGCATGGAGAAGTGGGATGAGATCGGAGACTGGCTGCTGGACTCCTGCTAGTTTTCCTCTAGGACATTTATTGGCTTTCCAGGTGAGAAGACACATTAAAAATGGGCCAAACTGCCCTCCGTGGGGCAGAGGTACAACATGGCACCAGTGACACAAACTGCAATGACACCCATGGCAGAACCTGAGCTTGCCTTGGAGGACGTGGCAGCCTGAAGGCTCTTGTTTCTCTCAGTAAAATTAAAAAAGGTGCCAAGTCTCTGCCAGACTCGGGCAGGGCTGTAAGAAACCCTGCCAGAGCAAGCTGCAGAGATGCAGAGGCTTAAGTCGATAGCAGTGAGTGATTTTTACACAGTGCCTCCATCATCACCTAAGTGCATTGCTTCCAGTTCCCAGGGTAATAAACAAACCAATTTAAAAAAAATCCAATCATAGCATAAAATAACCCAAAAAATCATTCTGCTGGCAAAAAAATAAAAGCCAGGAGAGCTGTATGTGGATGGCACTGAGCGTCTCCCAGAGCTCCATTATGCACAGAGTAGTCCTGTCCTCCAGTCCTGTATGTGGTACAAAACACATTGGGGTGTGTTTCCAGCCACTCAGGACCTGATGGGATCCATGACATGAAAACAACCAGTAATTCTGTCAGCCACCTTCATCTGCCTGCAGAAAAAGCAGTGAGGAATGGCACTGAGAAGAGTTTATCAAAGATTTAAGCTTAAAAATACAGCAAGCCTTGCCCTGCCCCATAGTCTCTCTTAAAAATCAGCATTTGCACAGAAGTATCCATAATGTAGCACTACCCAAAAGAGGTGGCGGGGAAAAAGGATTGGTTTATATGCTTCTGCTCATTTCTTCCTTCTCCTCCCCCTTTCTCCCAGGCTCTTCTCCTACTTTCCAGGATACTTCTGACTGGAGAGGGCCTGTAGGTGATGTGGGTCCATCTTCCCCCCATCACCAAGACTGCACTGTAGCAAGAGAAGAGCAGGGGATGAGGGTTTCTTTCTCTCCTGACCTCTTGAGGAAGGTTTTGGTGGCTCCAGGGGATGCTGCGCCTGGGCTGGAGGGTTTATGGCTTTTTCTAGCTCTGTGGGAAAGATCAGGAAGCACAGGGAGGAGAGGAATAGAGCCACCAGCAGCCAAGCAGAAGTGACAGGCAGAGGCAGGAGATGTCCCACATAGTTATCACAGCGATCAGGAAAGGAGTTGGATGAACTCGACTCCCATGTCCCTTAAGACAGGCACTGCAGGGTACATCCACCCCAAGGAGCAGGGCTTGATTCAGCTCCCAGGAAGACTGCACCTTTCCTAATTAATGTGCATTTCATTTACTCTGCATAATTTATTTCTCTTCAAGACACCAGCCTTCTGACAATATTCGATGTTGCATCACTTTGGAAACAAATATAGCTACTTTGTCATTCCCATCTCAGCTCGCACACACAGAGCTTCTGTCTTGCTGCCAGTAATTACAGCAGACCTCAGCAACAACTTTTAAAAATGTCTTGTTTCTGAGCTAAAATAATCCAAATTCCCTGTCCAAAGGCATCCACAAGGCTTTTTAAAAAGGCTCAGTGCTTCTGCAATGCATGGAGGAACTGCCGACCTGAGGGAGGGCTGCTCACCCCAGGGGTGCCCTGGATGTCCCCAGCTATGGGAGCTGGGGGGTTGCACCCTGAGCTCACCCTGCCAGGTGCTGTTCTCACAGCCCTTCATGTCTTTTGCGCTCCCTGGCAGATCTGGTGCCGGGAACAGAGTATGGCATCGGGATTTCGGCCGTGATGGACAGCCAGCAGAGCGTGCCAGCCACCATGAACGCCAGGACTGGTGAGTTGGGCCCCACTGCCTGCTCCACACACAGCTGGATCCTGTGGCTCAGACATCCCCATGGGACAGTCTGTGCATGGGGACAAAGCTCTGCACCATCCCTCTCCCACAGAGCTTGACAGCCCCCGGGACCTCGTGGTGACAGCCTCCACAGAGACGTCCATCTCACTGGCCTGGACCAAAGCCATGGGTCCCATCGACCACTACCGTGTCACCTTCACCCCTGCCTCAGGGATGGCCTCGGAAGTGACCGTGTCCCGGGACGAGTCACAGCTCACCCTCTCAGAGCTGGAGCCTGGGACAGAGTACACCATCTCCATCATCGCTGAGAGGGGACGGCAGCAGAGCCTGGAGGCCACTGTGGACGCCTTCACAGGTAGAGAAAGACAAGTCAAGATGGGGCCAGGGCCACAGACTGTGGCCACCCTGTCTTGTCACCTCTGCCAGCCCACCATGTCCCCAGTACCAAAACCCTTGGGTGGTGATGGGATGAGAGCTGGGGTCAGTGTGTCCACATGGAAGCAGATCTGTTGACCTCAAAAGGAGGACAGTCCCACCAGTGTGGTGGCACAGTCCCCTTGGTCAGCAGCACTGAGCACACTTACCTGGCTGGAGGCTCTCGAAAGGACAAGGCAGGACTGGGGGATCAGGCAGCCCATGCTGTCCTCTGTTGTCAGGGTGGTCTGTGTGTCCAAAAGAAGGAGAAATGAAGCCTTGAGGGACCTCACAAGGTTCTCTCACTGAAAAGTCTGCAGTCATGAAGTGCAGACAACACACACCATCTACAGTAGGACAGCTCCGTCACCTACCATATGGGTCTGGGATGGAGGCTGTTTGCAGGCAGGGCTGAGGAAAGCACCATTTTCCCCCTCCTGGTTCTGCCTATTGATGCCAGCACAGCTTCAGATCAACGAAGAGCCCAGGGCTTCAGCTTTGGGTACTTCCCAAACAAGCACTGGGAACAAGGTGGAGGCCAGGATCTGCAGACAGTTGGGGTTGCATCTCTCCTCTCTGCATTCCAGGTGTTCGGCCCATCACACAGCTCCACTTCTCCCAGCTGACGTCCTCCAGTGTCAATGTCACATGGAGTGACCCATCCCCACCCGCAGACCGCCTCATCCTCACCTACAGCCCTCGGGACGCGGAGGAGGCTCAGCAGGTCAGCCTGGATGGCACCCGCCGGCACGCCAGCCTGACGGGCCTGCAGCCCTCCACCGAGTACCTGGTGTCCCTGGTGGCCGTGCACGGCGCCGTCAGCTCCGAGCCTGTCGTGGGCTCCATCACCACAGGTACCACAGGACACCCCCCACCAGGCACGGGATCCCACCGGGAGGGCAGGCAGGGGGACGGGGAGCGGACCTGCCTCCCACAGCTTTGCTTTGTGCTCCATCTCCCCAGGGATCGATGCGCCAAAGGACCTCAGGGTGGGCAATGTCACCCAGGAGTCCATGATGGTCTACTGGAGCCCTCCCATCGCTGCCTTCGACCACTACAGAATATCCTACCGTGCTGCTGAAGGTAAGGGATCAGAGCATTCCTGCTCATGCCCGGAGCTCCCAGCTGCCAACCCTCCCTCTATCTGCTGGCATGAACAATCCACCAGGTCATCCTCATCCCAGACAGCATCCCATGCCCTGGTAAAAGCTACCAATAACCAAGATGCAACAAAAGGCTACAGGGACAGAGGATGGGGTGTCAGGGATGGGGATGAGAAGGGACCNCAGGAGTCCATGATGGTCTACTGGAGCCCTCCCATCGCTGCCTTCGACCACTACAGAATATCCTACCGTGCTGCTGAAGGTAAGGGATCAGAGCATTCCTGCTCATGCCCGGAGCTCCCAGCTGCCAACCCTCCCTCTATCTGCTGGCATGAACAATCCACCAGGTCATCCTCATCCCAGACAGCATCCCATGCCCTGGTAAAAGCTACCAATAACCAGGATGGAACAAAAGGCTACAGAGACAGAGGATGGGCTGTCAGAGAAGGGACAACTGCAGCCAAGGGCCAGCTTGCCACAGNGCACAGGGAGCGACCCCCTGCAGTGTGTGGTTCACAGGGATGGTTAACTCAGGGCTCAATCCTGAAATCCCATCTCCCTCATCTGCTTTCGCTACGTCATCTTCCTTGGTCCCAGTTTTGCCTATGATTCTGAAAGGGCCAAGCCAGCAGAGTGATGAGCACCTGCAGGCACAAAGCCCAGTTACTCCAGTACCTTGTGGCACTGCCCTCCCGTCCTGAGCATGTCCTGTACCCCAGGGATGGGGCCAGCCCTGCTGCCACAGCTCTTGGCTCCATCCCTGCAGGGAGGACAGACACCATCACCCTCCCCAAGGATGTCACCGAGCATGCCCTGCATCACCTGGAGCCCGCCACCAAGTACGAGATCGGGGTGAAGAGCGTGCGGGGCCGGGAGGAGAGCGAGCTGGCCTCCATCACTGCCTACACAGGTGGGAAGGGGCTGCTGGTGGGCAGGGAGCAACCAAAGAGTGACAGCTCCAGCCCCGGGTGGGGCTGGCAATCCCTTCTTGCCTTAGTAATCAGGAGACTGAGAGCAAGCTGGACCTGATGCATCATCCTTATTGGGATGATAAGCAAGGCTCACAAGGGCCCAGTGTGGGCTTTTGAAATATGTCTCAGCAAAGCTTTTCCAGAATATTCATGGGTAGTCATGGGGGAAAGTGATAAACCTGTGTACCAGGCACAGGGAAGCCAGAAACATGATGTTGGGCAACCATGACAAGCTTTCCTAAAGGGAGTGCAGATTTCCA
>VYXB01001321.1:287469-311718 GCA_013397135.1 Pachyramphus minor | reverse complement strand
GTCACCTACCATATGGGTCTGGGATGGAGGCTGTTTGCAGGCAGGGCTGAGGAAAGCACCATTTTCCCCCTCCTGGTTCTGCCTATTGATGCCAGCACAGCTTCAGATCAACGAAGAGCCCAGGGCTTCAGCTTTGGGTACTTCCCAAACAAGCACTGGGAACAAGGTGGAGGCCAGGATCTGCAGACAGTTGGGGTTGCATCTCTCCTCTCTGCATTCCAGGTGTTCGGCCCATCACACAGCTCCACTTCTCCCAGCTGACGTCCTCCAGTGTCAATGTCACATGGAGTGACCCATCCCCACCCGCAGACCGCCTCATCCTCACCTACAGCCCTCGGGACGCGGAGGAGGCGCAGCAGGTCAGCCTGGACGGCACCCGCCGGCACGCCAGCCTGACGGGCCTGCAGCCCTCCACCGAGTACCTGGTGTCCCTGGTGGCCGTGCACGGCGCCGTCAGCTCCGAGCCTGTCGTGGGCTCCATCACCACAGGTACCACAGGACACCCCCCACCAGGCACGGGATCCCACCGGGAGGGCAGGCAGGGGGACGGGGAGCGGACTTGCCTCCCACAGCTTTGCTTTGTGCTCCATCTCCCCAGGGATCGATGCGCCAAAGGACCTCAGGGTGGGCAATGTCACCCAGGAGTCCATGATGGTCTACTGGAGCCCTCCCATCGCTGCCTTCGACCACTACAGAATATCCTACCGTGCTGCTGAAGGTAAGGGATCAGAGCACTCCTGCTCATGCCCGGAGCTCCCAGCTGCCAACCCTCCCTCTATCTGCTGGCATGAACAATCCACCAGGTCATCCTCATCCCAGACAGCATCCCATGCCCTGGTAAAAGCTACCAATAACCAGGATGGAACAAAAGGCTACAGAGACAGAGGATGGGCTGTCAGAGAAGGGACAACTGCAGCCAAGGGCCAGCTTGCCACAGGGAGCACAGGGAGCGACCCCCTTCTGTGTGTGGTTCACAGGGATGGTTAACGCAGGGCTCAATCCTGAAATCCCACTTCCCTCATCTGCTTTCGCTACGTCATCTTCCTTGGTCCCAGTTTTGCCTATGATGCTGAAAAGGCCAAGCCAGCAGAGTGATGAGCACCTGCAGGCACAAAGCCCAGTTACCTTGTGGCACTGCCCTCCCCTCCTGAGCATGTCCTGTACCCCAGGGATGGGGCCAGCCCTGCTGCCACAGCTCTTGGCTCCATCCCTGCAGGGAGGACAGACAGCATCGCCCTCCCCAAGGATGTCACCGAGCATGCCCTGCATCACCTGGAGCCCGCCACCAAGTACGAGATCGGGGTGAAGAGCGTGCGGGGCCGGGAGGAGAGCGAGCTGGCCTCCATCACCGCCTACACAGGTGGGAAGGGGCTGCTGGTGGGCAGGGAGCAACCAAAGAGTGACAGCTCCAGCCCCGGGTGGGGCTGGCAATCCCTTCTTGCCATAGTAATAGGAGACTGAGAGCAAGCTGGACCTGATGCATCATCCTTATTGGGATGATAAGCAAGGCTCACAAGGGCCCAGTGTGGGCTTTTGAAATATGTCTCAGCAAAGCTTTTCCAGAATATTCATGGGTAGTCATGGGGGAAAGTGATAAACCTGTGTACCAGGCACAGGGAAGCCAGAAACATGATGTTGGGCAACCATGACAAGCTTTCCTAAAGGGAGTGCAGATTTCCAGAAATAATCCCTGGGGAAGCCCTGTCACCAACAGCATCTGCTGCAAGAATAAAACCCTCCGCTATGCACAGACTCCTCAAAACCTAAAAAAAACCCTAACATCCCAGGCTGTGCATCAGGAAAACAGAGGAGGAGCAGACCAGGTAGCAGAGTAGCACAAGCTATGACATGTCTGCACTCCAGCCTAGGCAGCAGTACCTCCTCTGCAGGCCCATGTGCCTGGGCAGCAGGGCAAGACCACGAGCAATGGGCCACAAGAAGCCCTTGCAGTTCATAGCCCAGTCTCTTAATGCCTCTGACTCTCTGAATGTCTCCCCCATGCAGCTATGGATGTCCCCTTGGGGGTCACAGCCACCAACATCACCCCCACCGAGGCGCTGCTGCAGTGGAACCCGCCACTGTCGGAGGTGGAGAGCTATGTCCTCGTCCTCACCCGCCGTGCAGGTACACTGGGGCTCTGTTTCAGCTCACCTCTGCCTCTCCCCCACCCCAAAGCCCAGGGTTTGGCAGGTGCCCTTCACAGAGGGAGTCAGGAAGGAGCCCTTGCTCTGGGTTATATAGGGACAGTGGGAAAAACAAGACTATCCTTCAGACTGAACACCAGCACTGCAGCTCAGCTGCTGCACTGCAGCCTGTGGTGTTTCAGCATTAGAAGTGCCTTCTTTGTTCATGAGGTCATACCCTGAGGCACATTTTGGAGAATGACGTGGAACTTTTACCTAAACCCATCCCTTTTGGCTTACAGTTGCAGGAGAAACAATTCTCGTGGATGGAGACAGCCAGGAGTACCAGCTGACCAACCTGCTGCCCAGTACCACGTACATGGTCTCTATGTATGCCACCAGCGGGCCCCTCACCAGCCAGACCATCAGCACCAACTTCACAACTCGTACGTACAATCACCCCCCACCTCCCACCCTTAGCCATGCACCCACCCCAGGACAAGCAGCCAGCCAGGCTGAGCCAAAGCTCTTCCCACATACAGTGGGCACAGAAGTAGCCGTGTGCCAAAAGGACACCCAAATACTAGTGCTGGGCACAACACAAGAACAGAGTTTTAATCAACAAGCATCTACCATAATTTTCAACATCCATCAACTCCATTTTATCTTTGATTTCCCCTGGATGTGGTTTCCTGACAACACCCTTGACCAGGATTTTTTCTAGCCCAAGGCCATAGTCCAGAAGAGCTGTACAACCCGTTTTGCTCACAAGCAGCTTGACATAAACTTCAGAGCTGTACCCTTGAGGTGGCACACAGGCAGAGAAGGACTTCTAGAGGGTTTGCAGAGCTCTGTTCAAGGCTGGGGATGGGTGATGAGGTCTTGAAATTGAGGGCAAAAATGGACTTTGGGCTGTAGCTCAGTGTTGCAAGGTAGAATCCCAGCGTACTGAGTTGGGAAATGGGACCGGGGTGGTTGTGTGTGAGAGCTTTCCCTTCCCTGGGGTCCCTATCCACTCTTGCAGTTTTGGATCCTCCAACAAATCTGACTGCCAGTGAAGTCACCCGACGGAGCGCCCTGCTGTCCTGGGTTCCTCCCATGGGAGAGATCGAGAACTACATCATGACCTACAGGTCCCCCGATGGCAGCCGGAAGGTGAGTCCTCGCAAAGGAACGGGCTCATTAAGTCAGGGAATAACAAGACTATGGAGAAACAAGCAGGAGAAGCCCAACAAAGCAAAACAACGATGCTCACCGGCTCAGGGGGACCAGAAGGGCAGGCACTACTTTCTGTGTAAGCAGATACTTTAGATAAATAATTGGAAAAAGTGAGAAGAGATTGCCTAAGGCAAAATGCTTGTGCACACCTGCAGGTCTGAGAGTAGGGATACCTGGAAAGTTTGGAGGAACAGGGGAAATTCACAGCCTGTGAAACACAAGCAAGCTGAGGCAGGAGAAAATTATCCTGCAAAGAGAGATGCTAAAAATGCCATTTGCCTTTCCTGTGAAAAGGAAGACAGGCACAGACAGCTAATTAATCCCACAATACAATATATTTGATTATTTAATGAGTGTGTCCACATCTGCCTGTCTGGAGAGCTGCTACAAATGCTATCAGAAATATGTCACAGCCACCAGTCTCACTTCCTTTGCTGGTGTGACTGGCTCACAGCAGCCAGGGGACAGTGGCTCTGCAGAAGGAGTTCGATAACATTGTGTGGCACTGGCCAACAACCAGAAAAATTAATGGGACAGGAATTGATGGAGACAAAACTGACTGGTAACTGGGTTTGGTCTGCTCTGCTCCTTGTGCTGCTCGGGCCATCAGTCATGCCCCGTACTGAGGGCACGCACATCCCAACAGAGTCAGAGCACACAGACTGCAAACACTTAAATTGCCTGTGTCCAAACCATATTGCTTTCTCCCACCCAAACCATCCCAAAATGCTGACTGTGTTCACTGCCCTCATGGACTCAGTCCAGGGGTATAAGCAGCCATACAACGCTGCTTGGCCAGGCACCAAGGGCTGCGGTAGTTTGTGGCTTCCCTTCCCTCCTCGCTTGCTCTTTAGGCTCCCCACTGCTTTTCTCATCTGTTGCTCTTGGTGTCTGCCTCCTTCTGGGACCCATGTACAGGAGCTGATCGTGGATGCTGAGGACACGTGGATCCGCCTGGAGGGGCTGTCGGAGACCACGGAGTACACCGTGCGCCTGCAAGCTGCCCAAGACGCCGTGCGGAGCGGCGTCATCTCCACCACCTTCACCACAGGTGAGGACTCGAGCCACACCCACTCAGCAAGGGGGAGGTCAGCCCACATACCATGCTGGTAGCCATGGACTGCTTTTATGGGCTTTCCCTTCTCAGGCAGCACTCCATCACAGTCCCCAGAGAGGTACATACAGTGCTGTGCCCCACAGTGCTGCTTTGCTACAAAACATTAATGACTGATGGATCTATAACACAAACACAAGATCCAACCCATTTACCAGGCCCTTTGCCTTGTCCTTGCCCCTCCTCAAATGCATAGTCAACATCATATATCCACAGGTAAGCTCTTGCAGTGAATAGACCAGCTGGGTCTCTTCACTCTGTAGACGTGACCCAATCACTCACAAGTATCAAAGAATCATAGAATAGTTTGGGATGGAAGGGATATTTAAAGGTCACCTTGTCCAAGCCCCCTGCAATAAGGGACATCTTTAACTTGATCAGGTTGCTCAGAGCCCTGTCCAACTTGACCTTGAAAGTTTCCAGGGGTGGAGCATCCCTGGAAACATCAAGCAGGTGCATCTCCACCACCACCAGTGGGGTCACAGACAGCAGAGCCAGCACTTTATCTAACACACTGACTTTATCTAATTGCGTTATTCCTCCCCACTCTAATTCTAGAGAATTCACAATCCACTAAGGCAATGGGGATGGTTTGCTTTCCAAATCAAAGGCATCCACAGTCACCACAGCCCTCACACACAGAATACTTATGCTGGCAAGAATGAAGCTTACAAAGAGTCACCATCGCTCCCACCCTCTGCAACAATTCACTTCAGAAATAATGCAAAGCAAATGTCCCTCAGCCTCTCTGCAAAGCCTGGCTGGGCTAGGGCACTTACAGACAGAGTGCATCTTGTTTAAGGCTGAATCCAGTCCCATTTCTCCTGGGCTTCAAAAGCACTAAGAAGCCTATATATGACATCCACCAAAATCCCTCTGATCTGCACTGCCAGTTCAATTAGGAGAGTTTTTTTGAATCAGCTCTGGATACACTTCCCCATCTCAGTTACATGCAAAGATCCCTCCACCTGCTTTTAAGGGATAATAGCAACAACTTACACCTACAAAAGAGGAGAAGACTCTGCTCTAATGCATCTGTTGAACAGGCTTTCCTGTTATTCTTGCCTCTTACATGGGCACATAAGGCCAGAGCAATTCAGGCAGGTGATGGACATATGCATTGAATCTTTGAGGCTGTCTGGGAGTCAGGGATGAAGCTGCACAGGGGTGACTTCTCAGCTGGGATAAAGCAGCAGAAACCCACTCATAGCAGGCAAGGAGAGCACCTTTTCCATCAAACACAAATGTCAGCCCTCAGCAGCATTAGAGTCACCGTTACCAGCTGATGCAGCATCCAACACAGGTTTAATTTGCTTTTAAGATGAAGATAAGCATCAGCAAGAAACCAGCTTCTCCCAACTTATCCAGATATCGATGAGACAGAAGCACCCAGGAACTATCACCAAGGCAATGGAATCCATGGACGCATCCTTGAGTGAAGTATCAGGATCTGGAATTCAATTTACTCTCGCAACACATCGGGGCACTTTGCTGAGAACAAGGACTTGTCCTCAAGAAGACACCAAAAAAAAAAAAAAAGAAAAGAAAAACACTCAGGCTTAATTTAAATTGTTTTGCTTCCTTCTGCTTACAGTACACATCCCGGGGTTCTTCTATTCCCTCTGACATATTAATAGCTCGGCCTCTTTTGTTTCATGTTTGCATAAGGTTCTTGGGGAATTGTACACAGATGAGACAAAAGGAAGAAACAGATACAGTATTTATAATTTATAGTGGTTTGAAATGTCTTTCAAGGTCTCCTTGGCTCTTAAAGATATGAATATAAATTAAGAAACAAGCAATCTCCACAGAGCTCAGGGGAGCCCAAACTCATGGTCTTTGAAGAAGTTTTCATTGTTGGATACTATAAAATGTAAACAGTGTCTCACCAGACACTGCACTACAGACCATAGGGATGGAAAAAATAGGGGATCTTCAACATTTGGACAAAGCAATGACCTCCAAGTCTTCAGGTCACAAGGAGAGGGGAATTACACCCAAGTGGGAAGCAACAGACTTTGGTCCTATGGTGCACCACACAATTGTGATGGACACACAGAGCACTGAAGATTTGAAGGTCTTTCACACCTTGCCACTGTGTGACTGAGACATCCTTGAAAGCCACATCCACATTTCCAGCTCTGCACTTATTCACTCCATCATCCATATGCAACAATAGCAAACAAAAAGATGTATTTCCGTCTTTTGCTTCAAATAAGAAAAAGTTGTGCCCAGAGCTGACATTGCAATACTGACAGGGTCTCATAATTAAGACTGCCCTAAACTCTGACCCTCAAATGAGATGATTCCTCATTAGAGGACACCTGTAGCACAGTCACACTGCCCATGCTGCCTGTCTCTAGTATCTCACACAGCCTATTTCCTGCCTAGCTTGCAAGTGAAAATTAGCTCAGCATAAGTCCACCATCATTTCCAACGGCGTGGAGAATCAGGAGAATCCCCTTGGAATGAGTAAAGTCATAACACTTGATTGGAGCTGGCAATCCTGAGAGGAAAACAGGTTTTGGTATTTTCACAGCTGTCTAAATATGCTGGTGACAGCTTAAACCGCAGCGTTTCAGACATGGTGCACAAAGATGGTCCAAGAAGTGACATCCCTCATCAGTCATAGTGATGTTACTGTGCACCTCTCCAATACAGGACATATGGGAGATAATGGAAAAAATGTATGCATAAACTAATTAAGTCCTCTCATGTTGATGGCAGATGTAAAGTCCCACTGCCTCACCGAATTACTCGGGACACAGCAGCCAAGTTAGGCTTTACCTGGATCACAACCAGTGGGGCCTGAGGCACAGGGAAAAGGCATCTCTTTGCTTAAATTTTACCTTTCTTTCCTTTTTAATTTTGCAGGAGGACGTGTGTTTGCAAACCCGCAGGACTGTGCCCAGCACCTGATGAACGGGGACACCCTGAGCGGTGTCTACACCATCTCCATCAACGGGGACCTCAGCCAGAGGGTGCCGGTGTTCTGCGACATGACCACCGACGGAGGTGGCTGGATTGTGAGTAGCTGTGGGGTTGTCCTGCATGCTGTCCCCTTCACAGAGCAACCCAGCCTCATCCTACCAGCAGAGCCAAGCCCCACGCTGTGCGGGAACGACAGCAGGCTTCATATCGCACGCTTCATTTCCCACGCCACAGGGAATGGCCCACGCTCTGGTAATAATAGTTACACTTGGAGAAATGCCCTTTGATTTATTTGACATGTTTGCAGTGCTTCTGGAGAGCAAAATCTGCGAGTGAAGCTGATTTATTGTTCTAGAAATGAAATTAATGGCCAGTAGCTTTCATGGGGAATGATTCACGCTGCCTGCAGTGGGAGGGTGTCAGGCATCACCCCGACTGAGTCTGCACAGGAGCACTTTAGAAACAAATGCCTCTTTGGCTTTTGAATTGCACAAACACTGCTTGTCTTGACATAGATGGACTGACAGCATAAGTAAATAATGCCATGGTGCTTTGATCTTATTCATGTCAAACACTTACTTACACACATTACACAAAACCCTGCTAAATGTATAGTCAAAACCAAAAAACAATGGGCTGCTTCAAATGCTGATTTCTAGCCAGTAAATTTCCCTCCATCTCACTCCACTTCAGAGCATCCCCTTGGATATCACAGAAATAGCCAGCTGAAAACAGAATCCTGTGCTAGAAAACCAGAGGCACCATGTGTTGGGTAGAGCAGAGAGCTCAAAGACCAGTTCCTTCCTATTCTCATGTTGATTTGCCTCAGACATTATCTAACACCTCTTTTGTTTCTCCATCTGCACATGAATTAATTGCATGGCTGCAATTAGCACTAACTGCATGGGCATTGCAATTTTCTCCCCTGAAAGGCACAATGGAATGACAAAGTATTCATTTTGTGTGTCCCAAGCCTGACAAAGACGTTCCTCATCTCCATCACACTGATTTTCCCCCTGGTCTTCCTCCACCTCAGGTCTTCCAGCGGCGGCAGAATGGGCTGACTGATTTCTTCCGGAAATGGGCAGATTACCGGGTTGGCTTCGGAAACTTGGAGGACGAGTTCTGGCTGGGTATGACCTTCACTGGTTGTCTTTCATCGCGGTGTCAAACCCAAGCTCCCTGTGCACTGTGCTGCTCACCCGTGCCAGGTGTTGGCTCCTTGCCTTTCACCACATTCCTCTATGCTCTCCCTCAGACAGTTTTCCTTCTGTTCATTCCCTGCCCTTCACATTAGAAGACACTCATGGACACATCACATAAAAGCACATGGTGAAGGTCAGCAGCTCCCTAACTTACTCATCCTAGAAGAGAAGAGGGGTACACTGGGACTTTTCATGGACCAAACCCCATCATCCCATGACTACAGGTTGCATTGATGGCATCTATGGCTTATAGCCTTGGCCAGCAAGCCAGTTTTCCAAAAAATGTAGGAAAGGAGTGAGTGGGAGACCCAGCACAGTTCTGAAACTGAGTGTGCTCCCCCAAAACCTGAACACAAGCCAAGGCCAGCCCTGCAGCGTAAACAGACTCTGGCTTGTATAGGAGGTTAACAGCAACATAAGAAGCACCAGGGCTCCACAGCTGAAGGTTCCCAGCTCCAGTAGCAGGGAGAAAGCTAAACTTGAGCCTTGAACTCATGTCTCCTAGGCACAGAGAGGTGAAACTTGAGTGAGGACAGAGAGGCCTCACAGACCACACCAGTGCCAGGAGAGACACAGACTCACCAGAAGTGCCGCTGCTCTTCGATTCCTCTCCTCGGTCTCATTTCCCATAGCTGTTTTATTTGCCTAGAGCTTTCCTTGTTTGCTCACAGAGCGGATCCAGGCACCGGCTCTCACCAGGTGTTTCACTGTTTGCCTCAACAGGCTTGGACAACATCCATAAGATCACGTCCCAGGGGCGCTATGAGCTGCGGATCGACATGAGGGACGGTCAGGAAGCGGCCTACGCCTACTACGACAAGTTCTCCATCGGCGACTCCCGCAGCCTGTACAAGCTGCGAATCGGGGACTACAACGGCACTTCAGGTACAGCCTCATGGCTGGCAAGGGTCTTGGGAAACCCCAGGACCCGTGGGTCTGAGACTGTAAAGGAAATCCCAACAGCAAAGCTGACTTGTTTAAAGCAGCAAGACAGAAACCCATAGTCCTTCCTGCCTTCCTGCAGTCCATCGTGTAAATCGGGCTGATAAATCCCACTAAGTACACAGGGAATTTTCCATTGGGGATTAGATATTTAATATCAGAGACATTGCTGTTCAAATAACCAGGTCAGTCATCAGAGGTGTCATCCCACTTAGCAATAATGGCAGCTGGCTATTGATGCCATGCTGGAGGGTATATTTATCGCCTTTCCACAGCTATGGAAAAATCTGAAAGCTTCTGTGTCATTTCCTCACGTAGAGGCCAAACACTGGCCAGTTTTGCAAGGACACTGGCACACCTGCTTGCTTGGTTGATGCAGGAGTGTTAGGCTTTACCCACCAAAAAACAGTGGGTGATGGAGCTGAGATGAGGTTGATGTGTTTAGTGGAATAAGACATCACATACCCTCCCTTATCCAAAGGGAGAAAAGGTGGCCAAGCATCTTGGTGCAAGAGATGAATGCTCGGTATCCTTTGGGAGAAAAACACTCCCTTTGGCTACCAGGAGGGAAGGAGGCTGAAAGCATCCTGAAGTTATATAGCAGAGCCACGCTTCAGGAAATCACAGATGCCAAAATCTGGGATTGAATTAATTTCTGGAACACTCAAATTCAGATCCAAACCATCCAAACCTATATAGCACTTTATCTGACAAAGACAAACAGCCTCTGAGATTTGCTATGGTCTGCACTGATCCTAGACAGACAGCAGAGGACCTCAGATGAACCATTTGTGAGCAATTCCAGTTAATGTTATTCACAGACTGTCAGCTGCCTGAGCCATTGATTGGCAGGCTATCACATAACCAGAATATCCTAATATCCTTGTGAAAAGACCATATCACTCAGAATCCATCACCTTCAATGGCTGCTCTTTCCACAGGGGACTCCCTCACCTATCACCAGGGCCGCCCCTTCTCCACCAAGGACAGGGACAACGACGTTGCTGTGACCAACTGTGCCATGTCCTACAAAGGGGCCTGGTGGTACAAGAACTGCCACCGCACCAACCTCAACGGCAAGTACGGAGAGTCCCGGCACAGCCAGGTAAGGGCAGGGCTGCCATGAAACCCTCTGGCCACATGACAGCAAGCCTGGGCTAGGGCTGGGGCTGCAAGGTCACTGCACCAGGGTTAGGGGCGCTGCTGGGGTGATCCCACACCAGCTGGAGCAAAGGGAGCTGATGCTTTGTGCCTCAGAGTGGCTGCCATGGTCATTTGCTGTGGCATCTTGTTGTGCTGCCCTAAAAAAACATACCTACATGAAATTCAATCAGGAGCCTTTGAGCAGTGAGGAAAAAAAACAATCAAGCCATAGCAGCAGGAGAGTTTCTTGCTCCTGCTGTAGCAAGTTCTTCCATCTGGCTTCTCTACAGCAGTCAACCTTATTTCCTTCCTCTCCCACTCTAGTTTCTTCTTTGGATCTTTCTTTACGCTCTGCCTTTCTCTTCCTCCTGCCAGGGGATTAACTGGTACCATTGGAAAGGCCACGAGTTCTCCATCCCCTTTGTGGAAATGAAGATGCGACCTTACAACCACCGTAACGTCTCTGGGAGGAAGCGACGGTCCCTACAGCTCTGAGCCAGCTGAACCCCCTCCTGCCTCCCACCACCTGACCTTTTCTGTCATTTGTTTGTATTTTATAATATGAAAAGGGAAAAAAAAAATTACTACTCCTCTGAGATAGCAACCTGCCCCTCACAAATGCTGGAGGGAACCACGGCACAAGGAAAGGCCGTGGGAAAGGGAAGACCTCATTGCTTTGCATCTGTCCCAGAGAAATACCAAATTTCCAGTCTCCCTAACCCCATACTCTGACCCTTAACATGAGAAGAAAGAGACAGATTTTTTGATATTTTTTTAAAAGACGTAGAAATCCCCAGCAAACCCTGTTAGAATGTTTGTCATGGGGCTTGTGGCAAAACCTTCCCCACAGGGACCTTGGTGCAGCCATTTCAACCCCAGTCACGGCCAGGGGTGCCCATCCTCTCCCTGCCTTGTGTGCCCTCCTGGCAGGGAGGTTCCAGACTTCATGCCATCCTTTAGACACAACTCTTCCAGGAGGCAGAGGCCCATCTCTCCCCTGTGGGCAGTGTCTGAACACATGGAGACCAAGAGAGGATGAGCAAATGCAAGGCTCATCCCAGTTTTCACAGGTCCCACGCAGAGGGCTTGGCAAATATCTGCATATGTAGGCAAACTCCAGAGAGTCCACAGCTCATGTGCTGGTCCCACCACAGCCAAAGTCATCCTTGTGGGCATGGGGTGTAGGGGAACAAGAGCTGCTCCACCAGCCCCAGCATGCATTATCCACTCCTCCGAGCTGAATTCATCCTGCTCCAGGGGCACAGCAGCCTGGCTTATGTTGAGCTTGATGCAGAAGAAAGGACTTAAATTAGAAGACTTGGGAGAAAAATCATTCCTTGTGGCCCCGAAGCCTAGGGCCCATTTCCTCTGCTATTCCTACATTTCTGCCGTGATCTCTCTCACTAAGGTGATTGCTCCAATCCAAAGGGTCTCAGAGAAGGAGCAGCAACCACAAGATACCACACAACCACAGCCCAGACTGAAGCCAACAGCTGTCACAGCCCAGGTGCTCCTTTTCATGGATCTCCACGCACACAGGGAATGATTACAACGCAGCCAAGGGAAGAGAAGTGCAAGCTGAGGAATTCACATTCCCTTCCTTCTCCTACAGCATCCCTCTTCCATGCCATCAGAAGAGGGACACAAATCTCAGTGCCTTGGTATCGCCATCTCTCTAACAGGGAATCAACTGGTTCCCCTCCTGGAAGAAAGGCTTAGTCCATTCAGATTTTGGAGCACTTCAAGGCCCTTGGAAGAATTGATGAGTTCACTCTTCCCATCCTTAACTTCTCCTGTCTCAAGGAAGATGGACCCTTCAGATAGCTCTGGCTGTGCTCAGTTGTTGTTGACACCACCTCCACAGAGCCCCAATGGCCACCATGCTGGAGTCACCCCTCTGATCAATGCTGGGCATTGTCACTGGCCTGGCCTTGGAGAGGGGATGTGTCCCCACGTCCAAGGACAATGCAGCTCATCGCTGGGTTCGCAGCCAAGGCAGCATTACAAATGCTGAACACTGTGTTTTCTTTTTATCACACTGAAGCTGCTTTGTCTCAAAAACATCTTCCAGATGGCAACATAAAGGCATCTTTGCAGTAGCTTATAATTCAGGCCAGTGTCTCTTCCACAGCCACACTCCTGGATGTTCTGATGTTACTCACCACGGCTGCAGAGCTGAAGAGGGGCATTAAGTGGGGAATGCAGCCTCCTCGTCCATGCCACGTACTGGCACGACGAATCACAGCTAACCCTGAGGTCCAGACTAGATACAGGGTCCAGCCCTCACGTGGCCAGCTTACAAGCTGCAGTCTAACCTGCAGAGAGGATGCTGTAGCTCAGCAACATCTCATATGTAAATGAGGCATCTCTTCTTACTTCCCATCAGCATCAAATCAGGCAACAAGTCAATCAGTTGTTGAACAGGTCAGTCAGAGGCTGCAGATGATGGGATTTCTTGCAGAACATGGCCAGTGTCACAGATGGCAGCATGCCATGCATCCTGAGCACCCAGCCCTGTTTTAAGTCCCCAGAGCCAACAAAAAGCATCAGATGGAACAGATTAAAAAGTAAGAAGCCTCTTAGTAGACCAGCAGAGCAATTTTTGCCAACACCATCAAAAATTTATAGGCAAAAAGTGTCCTAAGAAAAGCTGTACAGTGCAGTGGTTATAACTAGGAGCAGAGATTGGCAGTGGATGGCATTCATCACCTGGTTTCGATGGTGCTGTTTACTTATTTACCCAGGTGAAAGGAAAATACGTCAGTGGAAACACTGGAACTCATCATTCATAACCAAGCTGAAGACAAGAAGCCTCTCTTCTCAAAAGTATGACTCACACAGAAAATCAAAGCGTGGCAAGCTTTTCCAGGAGGTTCAAAAAGAGATCCTCAAAAAGGCTGATTATTCTCTACACAGGTTTACTGACATATATCTCTTCTTCCTTCCTTGTGTCTGTCATCCCTTTTACAAGTCCTGGAACCAAGATGAGTTGGCCCAGTTGACCCAACTCCATAGCTGAGCATGAAGGACACTCTTGGAGACAGTATCCAACCTTCCTCTCCCATTATATATAAGTGCTGGTCCCTGACCTCACACACGATTCCAGAGTGTTGTCTTTCCACTATCTTGGTGAAACACAGTTGCTAAAATCTTTTAAAGGCGAGACTTCTACACCTCATGGTTTTCTCCTGGTGATAACCCCACCCAAGCCCAGGCGCACAATCAGCAACAACGACCCGGTCATTTGGGCCATTGTCCCTTGTTCACATTGTCCACAAACAAGATACAGTTTTACAGAAGTTCATTTTTCATTACTACCTGATGAATTTCTTTTGGTTTTGGACAAAGCTTCTGACAGCAGTTTCAAGCAAATTTGTGCTTAGTGTTGATGCTACAGAACAGCAGGTGATTAAGTACAGTTTCTCCTCACCCTCTATCATTCTTTCTATGAATTCATTCTCCAGTGAGACAAGTCTGGCCCTGAAATTCCCAGAAACCAAGCCTGGATCCTGTGTAGTGCTCATCTTGAGAGACCTTGGCTCCAGCACGTGAACCATCAGCAGGCTCTGGTGGCTCTGCTGTGCCATCCTGGGCTCGGGTGGCCCAGGCTTGTCCCAGAGCCCAAAAAGGAACCTGAAGCTGTCACCCAAACATTCAATCCACTGTGAGATGCCACCTCACACAACAGGAGGCAGGAAGAAGCACATCAGGTCCTCCACACAGCAGAACACCACGTCCACCCAGGACCCTCTTGGCTCCTATTTCTAACCCCAAAATCCTGGAAGGAAACACCAAGGGACTTTCTCATCTCTTGCCCAGTTTTCATTTCCCTCTGTTTCCCTTCTCCAAGCCCACCTTCCCAACGCACACTGCACTAAAACATAACCAAAGAAAGAAATGTCCTGAAAGGAAAAGCTGCTTTTAGCAAAGTGATCCTCAAGACAGCAATTTATAAATTAATAATTTTGAGGAGAGAGGCCAGGCTTTCCCCAAAGGTAGCTGGGTTTTGGCAGGAGGATACTGGAGAAGGATCCACACAAAGGTTGGGGAGAAGCCTTTGCTTCTACTCCTTATCTTTGCAGTACTTTACATCTCAAAGCATAGTACCAGATTAAATGCACCCTTGCCCCATCCTCTTCCCTCCTTCCCAAAGTGATGCTTACCCCAGGTGAAGTGCCAGGGTGTGGAATGCACAGCTCATGCCACCTTCATCCCCAGTGGTGTGGCAGGTGAGGGCTCAGCCAGCAGTGTCCCCGTGCCCACAACAGGCTCAGAGTGACCTGTCAAATACAGCAGGAGCTAAAATACCTGCCTGGTGCATCACCACACCAGCACATGCCTTCAGCCCAACCCAGAGCTGCCCTCCTGGTATGTCCCCACCATCACACCTCAGGGTGATCACAAACTCCCTGCCCTGTGCCCCCCAGAAGCACCCACAAGTTTTGGCTTTACCAGACACTGCCAGCAAAGAGCTCTCACCCAAAAAAACCCCTTTAATTCGTGCTTACACCCACTAACAAAGGGCTCTGTCCCGGGGCCAAGCAAGAAGCCCATCCCTGTTTCTGCAAACCAAGCACCCTGGGATGGCCATTAATCCAACAGAACCCCCTGGGGACCACCAGCACCCTCCAGGATCATGTTCCCCCTTCCTTAAACCCTGATGGTGGTGGCAGCTCCTTGCCCCTTCTGGAGGGGAGGTTTGGGGTAAGGGGAGGGGAAAGGCCCTTCCCTGGGGAGACCCTGATGCCCAGACCCACCTCAGTGCCCTGCCTGCAGCTCTCCAGATGTCAGTGGCTTCTCAGAAAGAGGGTGACACAAAGACCTAAACAAACAAACAAACAAGCAGCTCCCTGTGTTACCCTGGAAATGCATTTAATAATTTTAAAAAAAAATTTAAAACCATAAATACGGAGGGAAAATGGAGGCAATGAAATGCCTTGGACAGGTTCTGATGAACTCAAACACAAACCAATGCAACCAAATGAGGGGGAAGAGGAAAGCAAAGAAATGCATAAATAAAATAAATAATATAAATAAATAATATATTAAACAACCCTCCCCACCCTGTAATGAGAACGTAGCTTGGAGAATGGGATCGACGCTTGTTAACCATTGTTAACTAGTATTTTTAGTCCTGACCGCTCTTAGGCTATGTATAGTTCCTTTTTTTAATGCATTTTCTATACATTAATAAAAGATACTGAAGGAGTGAGCTGTGTGCCTGTGCCTGTCCAAGTGGGGTGGGAACAGGGCCCTGGTACATCCAAGCCCAGCAGCATCACAGCCCTGGCCTCGTGCCAAGAGAGGACATGCATGTCCTGTTCCTAATCCTTGGTTATCCCACAGTAGAAGGAGCATGGGGGCCTTGTTAGCACAGATTCCCCTTCAAACCTGGAGGAACAGAGCAGCTGAGAGATCAAGCACATGCAGTGGAATAAAAAAACAGAGGAAGTTTTGGGGCAGCCCAACTTTGGTATCTCCATCCTTGGAGGTGCTCAAGACCAGGCTGAAGAAAGTCTTGAGCAACCCCATCCACCCCCAGGGCTGTCTGGGGCAGAAGGCAAGACCAGAGGCTCCCAAGTCCCCCCTGCCCCAACTATCCTGTTAAAATAAATAGCAATAAAGTGACCACGAAGTCAGGTCAGTGCAGCCAATCCGTTAACCCCAGAAGGCAGGGAGCTGCACTTTGGCCTCAGCCCAGCACGAGATGTTTTGGTAATAATTTTAGCTGCTCCCACGAGCTCAAGAGGCTCTTGGCTCTGCAGTTTCCAGCCAGAGAAAGCAAAGCTGTGGTATGAATGCTTGGGAGCAGAGAGAAACAACCCTGAAATCTTTAGTCAAAGCCATTCTCCCAGTTTAAACAGCAATCTGTTCCCAATACGATGGAAACCCCACCAAAAAACAGATTGGAAGAGTAGTTCCAGAAGAACATGGTCCCAGAGGAAAACAAAAAAAAAAAGAAAAAACAAACAAAACCCCAAAGCTGATTAGCAAAACTCACTGGGACAAGTATGACTTTCAGAAGACTGAAACTCTCATTTCACACACAGACTTTATTTAAACCTCCTCATCTTAGGTTCTCTTGTTTGACACGTAGCCAGACAGGATGAGAAAGCCTGAAAGCAGCTCTTCTGCCAGACCACTTCGATATTTTCTAAATTTAATTTCAGAGAGACAAAACAGGAGGGTTTGCTCTGCAGCAGCTTCTCAACTTCTCTTTCTCGGTCCGATTTGCGAGACACAAGAAAGGGAAGTTGTGAGCGTGGGGATCCCCCACCGCGGTCACGACCCTCGGTACACCCAAAGCCAAGCCTGAAGCCTGATGGACTCAGCTGTCCGGATTAAATGAGCTTCTTTGTGTCTGAAGGGAGTCAATGCCACGGGAGACCCTTCAGGCAAGCCCAGGGGCTCTCCCCTGCGGGTGGAGGAGTGAGGGGTGGAGATGGGTTTGGGATGGGGAGGAAGGGTTACCTGCACCAGTACCTGTCATCCCAGTCTGGCCAAGCTTGGCCAAGCAGTTGACCTAACTCAGAGGGTTTCATTTAAGGTACCTTAGAGGACAGCAGTACCCTCCACTATACCCCCCCCATGCAGCACATTTGGCGCCAAGTGCGGCCCCCAGCACCTCCATTTCCTGCAGAGCACCCCAAAAAAAGCTCACCTGGAGGACACACAGTGCTCCCACTGCAATAACCAATCTCAAGAGGTGGGCACATATCACTCAGAGGTTGGTACCCAGAGAAGGCAGGTGCATGGGGAGCCACAGCATCCCTCTGGGCCATAACCCACCTCCCAAAATCAGTCACAGCCCAGCTCCATGTTTCAGATGGGATGAGAAGGGGATGAGGGCTGGCACAAGTCCTTTCCTAAGCACCCCAAGTTTTACTTAAGCCAGGGAGGTGTTTTGCCCCAGCACACTGACCCCTGGGGAGCTCCTGCCCCATCACAGGTGCCCCTCTGCCCGTGCACAGCTCAAAGCCATCACTATAATCCAGACACAGTCCTGCAGTACCACACACGGTGGGATCTCACATTTCCAGGCTCTCCAAGGAACATGCCTTCCCAGGCACACCACACTCCTCCTCGGGCACTTCCAGCCCTGCAGCCCCCCCCATCTGCACTTTATACGGAGATATTTCATCACAGGCCTCTTACAAAGTCCCCTTCTTGCATGAGCGATGCTCGGGAACTTTGTTCCACAGCAAACATCAGGAGGGTGTACAAAGGTCCTCAGCAAGGACCTTGGGCATCCATCCCAAACCCAGAGCTCGAGCAACACATTCCCAACAACACACCCTGCAACCTCAGCCCCAAAACCCCCGAGGGAAACAACCAGGAACACGGAGCACGGCAGGAGGAGGGGCAATGCCTGCAGGAGCAAGGCTGGAGCAGGTCGATGAAGGGGCAGCCTTGTGCCACAAATTCACAGTTGCTTTGTGCCCTGTGGGATGGGATTTTTATAGCACCATCTTTAACATTCTCAAATTTTAATTCCCCCTCATAAGACTGGATGTGTTTATCATCCCTTTTAAATCCTCATTCCCATTTTTATATTTTTAACTCCTGGGGCTACGAGCTTTAAAGCTTAGTTATGTAGAGTGTAAAAAAAAGTTATGAATTATCTCTTTTAATCAAATCTAAATGTGGGGCTTTTAAATTTCATTGATTTGTCCCCTCACCCTGGGATGAGGAGTGCTGTGAGTAGCAGCCCAGAGGCTTATTCCCCTTCCCTGCACTACAGCTGGCAATTCTTCTGCTTCCAACTTGTTTCAACAAGCACAGAATCAATCCTAGAGCTGGATTGGGAAGGACCTTCAAATATCATCTAGTTCCAACTCCCTGCCCATGTCAGGGACACCTTCCACTAGATCAGGCTGCTCAGAGCTCCATCCAACCTGGCCTTGGACATTTCCAGGGAAAAGGCTTCTCTGGGCAACCTGTGCCAGAGCCTCACCACCCTCATATAGAAGGATTTCTTCCCAGTATCCAACCCAAACCTGCCCTCTATCAGTGTGAAGCCATTCCCCCTTGTCCTGCCATTCCAGGCCCTTGTCCGAAGCCCTTCTCCAGCTCTCCTAAGAGCCCCTTTAGGCACTGGAAGGCTGCTAAAAAATCCTTATCAAATACATCATATTTGAGACAAGATGCTGGCTGTGATTAGGGACATCCTTACAGCAGCATTTCTCTCCCTCCCAGTATTTTGGATTGCTTTCTGCTGTCAGTAGGGATGTCGAGGTTTGCAGCCCTGCCACAGCAGGCTTATTCCCAGCAGCATGGCTAATCCTCTTGCTCCCAGCCAGGTTATGCCCCAGCAGGGCTGCTGGCTGGCAGGGCAGAGCACACCAGGATGTGGTGGGAACACAAGCTGCCTCTGTTCACCACAACACACCCCCTTGTCCTCAGACTGTCCCCTGCATTTGGTGACACAACAACAAAAGAGGGGGCTGAAGGAAGTAACTCGTTATGAGAAAAATCCTCCCTAAAAGCGAGAGAAGGAAGAGGATGAAGTGGGAAATCCTCCCTGCAAGAATTTCAGGAGCAGGCGTTGGAAGCAGGCACCCGGGAGAGGAGCAGCAGAGGGGATGGGGTTGGAGGAGTGTCACAGGCAGCACTGTCCCCCTGCTCCTGGGGACAGGCTCTGTCCCTCCTCCTGGTCCCACGGCCCACTGCTGCACTCCAGTCATGCCAAAATCAGCTGGCATCCACCTGTTTACGCCTTGTATCAGTTCCTCAGCCTCAACCCAAGGCTGCCTCTCCCCCTTCCTGAGGGGGACTTTGCCCCTCCAAATACAGGAACCATCTCTCCCTCACAGAGGGGCAGAAAGAGGCCAAACAATCCCAGGAGAAAGGTCTTGGGTGTTTTTCCCCTCTTTTACCCACCACAATTTGCATTTTGCTCTCAGTTCCCTCCCAGGGGGTGGGAGAGGACCCACCAAGCCCTGACACCCAGCTGCATCCTCCCCACACAGCCCCTGGCAGCAAACAAGATGAGGAGCAGGAAGACTTTGAACTGTGAAGGGCAAAGGTCAAAGAGTGCCATTCCCAGGCAGGAGCTAAGCCCCAGGGGTAGCACAGAACATCCCAGCCACCCCAGTGCCACCAGCCAAAACCCTCATGAGGTCCTGAGCCGAGGGACATCAGCTCACCACAGATCTCTGGGAACAGCTTCCCCCATGGAAGTGGGTTATGGAGGGGAACAGATAATAAAAAATAATCAAAATACTACTAATATTTTGGCAGCTGCAGGATTGGCTCCCCCTGCCTGGCTCAGCTGGGCTCTGGGGGAAGCCAGCACCCAAGGGGCAGCCACTGATTGCTCCTCAGCATTGTGGGGCTGAGCCTAAGGAAGGACTGTGCCAGAGGGGACAGTTGGCACAGCTGGTTTTTCACCTAAAAATCAACCTGGGCAGATCAGATCTGACACTATTCTGGCATGAGACACCCCTAGGAGTGGCTGCTCCAGGAGGAGGCATGAGCCACCACTTCCCACAACGCCAGAGACAAACTGGTCCTTGGGGGCACTGGGTTGTGCCCGAGCATCACTCACTCCTCTGCCTCTAGTTCACACCTTCCACTAAATCCAGCCCCTGGATGCCGCTGGTGACCCAATTTCCATGCTGAGGAAAGGAGCACCCCCATTCACCAATGGGATTTTCCTCCCCTGGCCTTCACATAGCTGCTCCTTGAGCTGTTCCTGAATGGGAAGGCACCAGTCAGGCTGCTGGGAGTCGCCCATGCCTGGCGCTTTCCCACCTCCTGGGGTGTCTCCTCTCCCCCTCGCCTGCCACCAGTGCTGCCCGTAGGATTTCCTCAGGAAGGAGTTCCTGAAGGTTCACACAAACAAAACAATCAGCTCTAAACCAACACAAAGCTCCATCACCCTCTTCCCAAACACCAAAACATGTCCTGAGCAGACATGTACTCTCCTCCTGTTCACCCCCTTGCAGGTCCCTGTACCCCAAATTTTTCAACACAAGCATCAAGCAGGATTTGAGGAGGCAACTGAGGGCCCCACCTTGCTCCCCACCCCAGCATTCCTCTCCCCTAGGGAGGGATGATTCCACAGATCCAGACCCACCTCAGCAAGCCCAGCTGCCTCCCAGGTGATAGGTGGGGAAGAAGCACCCCAAAAACTCACCGGTTTGGGGGCATTTCCCCTATAGCAGCATTTCTCCACATCACTCCTTACACAGGACTGAGCCCCAACACTTAAGGGCAGCCCCAAACCAGTCTAAGGTGGGACACCAGACCCAACCCACCCCCAGAGCTCCCCCCTTCTCAGAGGGAACAGAGCCCAGCAGGCACCAAGTGAGGGAGAGGAGAGGATGAAGCAGCAGTCCCCAAAATACCAGCTTCGTGTTTGTCCTCCACCCCCCTCCAAGGGTCACCATCCCACTGCTTCCGATCCCATCCCTACTCCCCATTCTCCTCCAAAGCCAGAAAACCCATTGCTGCTGCTAAAGTAAATACAAAGAGCTTCTATTTTTATCCAACCCACGACCAGGCGTGTGTTATTTTTGGTGTTTAAACTGCAGGCTTTTTTTGTGGGAGGGGGAGAGGGAGGGGAAAAGGCAGAAGCATAGGAGAAAAATGAGAGGAATGTTTCTCTGGGAGCAGAGTTTTCCATTGCTTACTTTAAGCCAGACTAGTGTCTGCAAACAGAAATCACGAGCAGAGGAAGCAGCTGGGAAGAAAGGTGTGATCATGTCTGCAGTCACTTTGCTCCTCCTCCCATCCCACCATGCCGAGAAAAGCCCCAAATAAACCGGCCCTCGGTACCAACTGGGTGTTTTCAAGGCAGGAGTGAAGCTCCCTGCTGTGTAATGGGGCAAACTGGTAAATAAATCAGCTGAATCCAATGAAACAAGTGGGAAGCAAGAGAGCATTTCTATTTTCAGTGCAAAGTGAGTAGTGTTTTCCAAATTAAATTAGGGGTTGAGGGAACTTGAGAGGAAATGGAAATTGTCAGGGGGGCTTTTCAGCATGGAAAAGACTTTGTTCTTGCGTGGAAATAAGAAGTTGGGGAAGGATGGATGGAAAACGGGCTGGAGGTGGGATTTGATTTTCAGCTGGTCCCAGGCCTGGGCTGGACCGACATCCCATGATGTGACAGGAGCTGGCCTGGCATGGGCTCACTGAGTTCCCGTGCTTGAGGGGCACCAGCAAGCAGGGAGACGCATAATCAGGAGCTGCAGTGATTCATCAGAGCCTGAGTCACGGCTTCCTCCCGCCCAGTAGAGTTTCTGAGAAACAAAGCACTATTCCTTGGAGCCCAGATATGCTGGATGCCAAACAAAACTAGGAGGTGGCAGGTTCAAAAATCCCCCCAAAAAGGTACCTTTTATCCACTCCATGTGGGAAGAGCCATGGAACTCCTCTTTGCAGAAGACATCCACAAGGTCAAGCATCAAACAGTGTTTAGATTGATTCAAAGCATCTCCTATGGACCACTGTGGAATCATAGAACAGTTTGGGCTGGAAAGGACCTTTAAAGTTCAGTTTTGGGGATGAGCATGCTGGGTTAGACAGTGGTCTGACTGATTATATTTGTATATTCTTGCATTAATTCTAAGTTTCTTAAAGTCTATCCAATGCTTCCCAACTCAGTTTCATGGTATCACTACCCTCGATGGCATCAAGGCTCTCCTCTGTAGGCAGCAGCATCCCAAGACATCAGCACTGTCAGTGCCCACCACCTCTGCCATGTCACCACAATGCTCCTGCCTGAAGCCAAGAGGCTGCTGAAGCACCGTGCTCAGAGGGGCCCCCAAAAATCCGGGGAAGGTGCCCAGACTGGCGGCTCCTCCCTCGGTGAGGCCCCTGCCAAATTAAATTAGTGACAAGAAAGCTGGAGCCCCAGCAGGGCTGTTTGCCCAGGGAACAAAGCAAATCTCCCAGGCACTGGGAACAGACAAGGCTTTCAACCCCCAACCCCAGGGCTGGGCACCCCAAGCTTGGTGCTTCCAGCCATGCTCACCCTTGGAGAGCTCTGATAATAAATATTTCCAGGTGATCTCACGAGAGGGGTTTCAGAGGTGGTGTTATCCTATCTGGTGCTGTACAGGGGCCACATGTCCCTCAGGTGACTGTCAGCACCCAGGTGGCTCCTGTGTGCCCTGGGAAGGTGGTTTGAATAGGAGGATTTGGTAGCTGCCAATGAGGGAATGGCTGCAGCTCAGTGAGGGGAAAGAGGTGGGATGGGGTGAGCTGGGATGGGATGAGGGGACAGGATGGGGGAGCTGGGACATGGAGACATGAGATGGGGTGAGCCAGAGTGAGGTAAGCTGGGATGCAATGAGCCACAAACAAGATGCAAAGCCCAGGGACCTTCACTCTGCAACATCAAACCAAGGGAAAAATTCAGTGTTAACAAGCAGCAATTCTTTAGAGAAAAAGGTTTGGTGCTTCCCACAGGACGCAAACACCTTCCTAGAGGCTACAAGTTGGTGCTTAGCACAAGCTGTAGCCTACAACATGTGTTTCTGGGGATCTCTCACTCCTCTGGCCCCAGCAGGAGGGGGAAGGCAGTAGGAGGGAGGGCAGTGGAGGCTGGCAGACAACTTGCCTCCATCCCTCCACCTCTGTCCCTCTTCCCTCCTATTCCCACCACAGTATTGGTCCTGGTGCTGCCAAGGCACAGCACTGGGAACATGGGGCTGTTTTCCAGCAGCCTCGAAGGGTCAAGCAGCCCTGGCTACCCCAGCCTGACGAGTCGGCGCCAAGGCTGAAGCAGAAAAGCAAAGCTGCCGGCTCTGGAGCACGAAGGAGGGCAAGGAGGGCAAGTGTGGGGGTTTTGCAATCCAAAAGGATTCGAGCCAACCAGAAAAATTCCAGTAAAACATTTTTCTAGTTGCAGCTTGCCCAGCTGTCAGCAGCACAACGCTGCATGGAGGCTGCTCAGCCCCAGACTGGAAAGCAGATGGGATCTGGTGATTCCTGGATAACCCCAATGTGGAGATAAAAAAGAAATGAGGTGGAGAGAAAGCAGCAAGTGAAGGGTGGAGGTAGAAATCCTAATGGAGCCAGGATCACAGTTTAAAAATATTGATTCATAGAATCATTTAGGTCAGAAAAGCCCTCTGAGATCATTGAGTCCAACTCTTAACCCAGCACTGCCAAGGCCACCACTAACCTCCTTCCTGGGCTGAAACATCCTTCATTATCCATGGGTGTACAGCACCCATAGTGCTGCTGGGTGTAGGGGCATCCCATGGGGATGCTCCATCACCTCCTGCTTGGCTGCAGTGTCCCCTTTCCAGGGACAGAGGGTGGATATCAGGGCAGTGTGGGGGTGACAACGTGTGGGGGGTGGTGACAAGGGCCAGGGTGCAGGTGTTTACAGGGTACAAGGAGGCAGTGACAGGGTGCAGGGTGGCAGCAGTGATGTGGTGCAGGATGGCAGTGGTGACGGAGTTCAGGGTGGTGGTGGCAGAGTGGCAGTGATGGGGTGGAGGGTGGCACTCCTGTCACTGCTCTTGGGGAGCTGGAGCTCTACCCTGTCCTCTCCACTACAGAGGCAGCATTGCCACAACCCTTCCTGCTGTCCTCCAAAAACGCTTCTGGGAAAACCTGC
>VYXB01001321.1:241067-287381 GCA_013397135.1 Pachyramphus minor | reverse complement strand
TGCCGGGACGGGGCTGCGGCACAGAGGTGAGTCGGGGGGAGTAGCCGGGAGGGGGGGGTTCCAGGCTGGGCTTCCCTGGGCTTTGTGTTACCTAAATCCAGGGCTTTCCTCCCTTTTTTAAAAATAAGTTTTGAAGGACAAATCATCTGCTTCGCGGGGTGAAGTGGGGTGGGCAGCGGGGCAGGGGCGGTGGGGACAGTGGCACTGGGGAAGTGGCGATGAGGAGCGATCAGTTCTCAGGGAACGTGTTGTCAGGGGCAGCCTGCCCATCACCGGGGTTTCGGGGCACCGGGGCTGGAGGCTGAGGCTGCATCCACGCATTATTAACAGCACAGAATCCTAGAACAGCCTGGGCTGGACGGGACCTTAAAGACCACCTAGTTCCAACCCACCTGCCGTGGAACAGGGACATCTTCTCCTAGACCAGGTTGCTCCAACCTGCTGTCTAACCTGGCCCTGAACATTTCCGGGGATGGGGCAGCCACAAGTTCTCGGACAGCCCTCTGAGCCTCTTGTGACCAAAACCACACGCGATCCACCCCAGGGAGGGCCACGGGTGGGGGCTGCTGCCCGCCTGCACTGCCTGTGCTGTAGTTTGGAGGAGCCCGGGACCTCTCACAGGAGCTCCCGGTGCTGCTGGGGGTGACAGTGGCGCTCACCTAAACTCTGGTCTCTTGGCCGGAGTCACCAGATCCCGGGCCGAGGGCCGCCGCGCGTGTGCAGCCGGTGATGACGAGTGGGCTCCAGGCAGCAGCTTGCAAAACAGTTTCACTTTAACCCTGTTATCCAACATTCATATCAGTAGTTTTCCAAATCACTCCCTTTAGGGGATGAAAGAATCTACGTGTGGCTTCTGGCAGGAAGGTTTGATGGCGGTGGGAATGAGACGAAGCTGTAGCTGGTTGTGTTCACTGGGTGGTGGCTTTTCGTGTTTGCTTTTTACGTTTGAGGAAGGTCTCTGTAGCCTGCTGCGGGTTCTGGGAGACCGACGGCAGAACTCTTCTTAGTCACCATTTCCGAAACAGCAACGTGCAATCCCTGCTAAGGAAACTGCACACCCTCGGTGTCAGGTTTCATCCAGTTTTCCTTAAAGTCTGCAGGTGCAAGCGGGGAAAATAGATGCCACTCGTGTGACAGCATAGCTGTGTCTCTGCTGGGTGTATCATGGAGCTCACAGGCTGTGACAGAGAAATTAGCCTCTCCCAGACTGACCCATAGCTGTCAGTGCCGTGGAAAGTCAGTATAAAGCTGACATAAAGCCAGTAACAGAAGGAAATGGTTGTGTTTAATAACGTGATTCCTGCTCTGCACTACTTAGCAAGTTGTCAGTTGTCCCCAGGAGCTGCCCCTGCTCTCACCATGGGTGCAGGGGGCACCTTAGAGCAGCCTCATCCCTCCCTGAGTCAGGCAGCATCTCAGCTGAGAGGAGCAGGTTGAGCTTTGCTAGGCTGGAGGGAACTTCATGCAAACATAAGAGCTTGTTGAGGGTTGATCCTAAAGAACTTAACTAGGAAAATCAGGTCCTAAAACACCTCCAGCTCTCTCCCCTCTGCCATGGTACCACAGCGTAGCAGTTTCCAGCAAACTGCAGCTTTTCTGCAAACTCTACCTCTGTCCCCGGTTGCGGTCGCTCTGCAGTGCTCAGGATGTGGAGAAGCCAGCATTGCCAAGGCAACCCCTCTGTTTTGGTTTCCCCACACTCGGGCTGGCAGCCTTTACCCCTCCCCTCAGCCAGGCAAGCCCTGTGCGCCTCCGACAGTTTGCGGTGCCATCGCAAACCAGCCCTCAAAGGGAGCTTGTTTTCCACCCACGGCCGCCCGTAGCTCCGGAGGAGTGGCACATGCTCCCCACCCTTACAAGCTGGCTCTTTCGAAGCCAGCATGGATTAAAGGACCTCGTGTTGGATTAAAACTTACACAAGCGGCATAGAGCCTCACCATGCAGAGCTGCTGTCAGGCGGAGCCGTCCATCCCTGGCCACAGGAGTTCCCAAGCGAGTTTCCATGTCAGCTTTCCCCTGACTCTGCCAGCACCAGCTGCCCAAAAACAAAGAGCTCATTTAGCAGGGTGCTTCACAGCCCTCCCCAAGACACAGCCCTGTCTCCCAGTGCCTCCCTGGCCCTGTTTCTTTGGCCCATATCTTGACCCAAAAACCAGCTGACCTCTCAGTGGCAGCTCCATGTGCTTTGGGCAGGCGGTCCACACCCATCCTGGACCACAGTGAGGATGCAGCTGTCCTCGTTCATCCCTTCTCTAAGGGGAGATGTTGCTGTTGCACCAAACTGAGCAGCAGAACGGATTTTTCCTAAATGCAGCTCCTCACTGTGCACTCAGGCTTTCAGCTGGCAATGGGTGGCCTTGGGTAACCCCTCTGCCCTTGGAGCTGCCAGCTCCAAAGACACCAATTTTTCTACTTTCCCCTCCCCACCTTTTTTATATATATATGAAGAACCCCTTTATTTAGCACACAGACATCCCTTCATCTCCAAAACAAAAAGCAATGCATGCACCAAAATGAAAAAGCATTTGAAAAGCAGCTGCATGGCCATGCTGGGAGATGGCCCTGGAATTTGGGCACTGCTTGCTCAGTGTGGTGGCAGGTACCTCCACCTTCCCCTTCCCAAGGGATGCTCAGCCACATCCGGGCTTGCCCAGGGTGGCCACACGTCCCCAGCTGGGCACTTCCCAGGGACAAACAGCCACGGCCTCTGCAGCACATTCAGCTCTGGTTTAAAGTGGAAACATTTCAAAGCGCTTTGCTTCCCCCCCCCCTTTCTTTTTTTCCTCTGCTAACAATTAATTACAAGTTTAAAAGGAAGTTCCAGCCCTCTTTCCCTCCCCAGAAGTTTAGAGGCAATAAATATAAAGCAGCTCCATGCAGGAATAAAATTGTACATCCTGTTTTGTCTGAAATTAAGGCAGTTGTTGTTTTGGGGTTGTTTGGTTTTTTGACTTCTTTTTTGGAGTCAAGTGTATCATAGGCATGCAGTATTCCTGGCTGGATAATGAGCTGTCAGGGTATTTATGGATAAATGGCAAACCTGCATCACTTGGATGATTCAGGCTTAGGAAAAGCTGCTCTGTTTGTTTGTGTTGCAGTTTAACCTTTACTACAGTTGCCCAAAAAAAAATGCCTCAGAGAGGATGAAGGTCAGGACAGGGAGCAGCTTTAAGAAGTGGCTCGTCCTTATCTCCCCTGTGAGCAAAAGCAGATCTGGGATGCTCCCCACTGGCTCCAGGCAGGGGGTAGGAAGAGGATGGATGGGGTTTGAGTCTCTGAGTGGTAGCCCATGATTTCTCAGGTGGGGATGGCAATGATATTACAGTCCTCTGTTGAGTGGAATGAGGGAATGTGGGGAGCAGCTGCTTTCTCGAGGCTGGGAAGCTCCTCAGCAACACAGGTTGGGTGGAAAAAGGCTCTTCTGCCTCTCACAAGAGCATCCCTCCCTGTTGAGTGCAAGCCATTCTGCTTGTCTACCTCCAGAAAAACCCCACTCTATGTGTGTGTTTATATAGATATATATAAATTCCTTTTCTAGCAAACAGAAACTGGAAGATGCAAGCAGACCGGACAAAAATCCAGCAATAATAACAATAATAAATTTCTTTCAGCCAAAGGCCAAACCACCTCCCAGAGCGGTGCATTTCATTTGGTAAATCTCAAATGGGAGGTTTTTTTAAAGGCACCCACAGAAATTCATGTTCAAAAAAGAAACCACCAGCTAATTGGGGCCAGCTCAGCTGCACTCTCACGCAGAACAGAACAAAAAATTTTGTGAGGGGCACAGAGGATAAACCCCTTATTTTTAAGCACTTCTAGAATCCCAGATTGAGAGCTTGATGTCTCTGCTGGGGGATTCAGCTCGTGGGGTCCTGGCAGTCAGGTCCAAAAGCCAGCAGCCGGGGGTGACCAGTGAAACAAGACCCCACACAGCTTTGTAGGTCCCAGGACAGTGTTTCCAAAGGCAGGTTTTCCCTGGGGAGCCACCTTTCTGAGGGCTGCCCAGCATCTCCCACCTCAGCAGCAGCACAAGGGCTGTGGTTAGGACTGGGTGGGACTGGTGGTTCCTTTTTGGGCGAGGCTGGTGGCTTGGTAGAGTGTGGTGTAATTGCAAAGCGAAGTGGGAGGATGTGCAGTGCATGTGCTGGCTGGGTGAACTGGAGGATCCCAAAATGCTCCATACAAGAGAACATCCCTTAGCAGGTGCCACAGCAGGAGCAAATGCAATGCAAAGCAAGGAAGGGCAGTGCTACAGACAAGGAGGATTTAGCTGGAAGCAGCCCCAGCCTGGGTGCCCCCATCCCTCCCCCAAGGTCCCCAAGCTCTGTGAGAGCTGCTGAGGGAAAGCCAAGGAGCTGGTGTCACAGGGTACAAGTGGAGCAACCCCTCTGGGACACCTTTGGAATTCAGGCTGTACCTTTCCAGTTTTTGTTACACAGAAGTGTTGGTTTTCCTCTGACTGTGCCTCAGTTTCCCCTCTTGGGCATGTGGATTTCAGCTTTCCCTCAAGAGGCCACGGGGCTTGAATCTCAAAGGCTGGCAAAGACACTGATGTAAAATGCTGAGTGAGGATGAAACAGGGTGTTAGAGCCTGATACTACCCCTGCCAGCTCTTCATCTATACAGCCTGTAATTTGGTGACCCTTGTGTTGAACCAGAACTGCAGACTCACAGCACGAAGCCCCCTGCCCTACTCAGACCGCCCTGGGAGCTTTGCCTGGCCCCAGGGGAGGAGGAAAGCCTGAGCAGAGGCAGCAGCTCCCTGCCCCTGCAGGAGGGCTTCCCTGGGAGCCCTGCCACTCAGCAGCACCTCTCCCTCCCTGAGGGAAGAGGAAAACCTTACGTCAGGCCACAGAAATGTTCCTCAGCCCTACCCAAACCCTTGGAGCAATTCCCAGGTGAGGCATGGCGGCGGCAGCTCCTCCAGCCCCAGCCAACCCTTATCCTCCCCTGCTGCTGCCTTTGTGGCCAGCCCTGGGTGCAGGGAGGCAGCCTGTTGGGGTCCACCCACCTGAGCAGCGCCTGTGAGCCCCATGATCATAGTCCTCATCAAAAATCCAGGTGGTTTAACCACAGCTCCCACCCCAAACCTGCTGGCAGTGCCCTGGGTGTGGGGGCAGCAGGACCAGAGCACCACCCTGCATGGTGCCTGGGACAGGCCCTCCTTGCCTCTATGCTGCCCATTCCAGCCCAAGAGAAACAGTCTGTCCAAGGATACCCCATCCCAGGATGGATCAGGGGTAAGGGGAGACCTGTGTAGTCATGGCTCCAATGGCAGCACTGCTCTCCACGGTGGTCCCTTGCCTGGATCAGGCAAGTCCCTTCCTAGACACCAAAGCTCCTCCTGCAGAAGTATTTCCTCTGCTGAGAAACAAGCCCTTCAAAGGGTTAATAAGAGCTTGATGCTGTTGGTGCTCAGCGACAGCTGAGGTGTAAGTGCAGATTTGTGCTCAGCCAGATGCCAAGGCAAGAAGGGATGCCCAAAGCTCTCCTTGTCCATTCTCATATATCCTCTATATCTTAGGATATCCAAGGTGGTGCTTCTCAGATGGAGAAACCCAAAAGGATATGGCAGGCAGCATAGTCCATCCCCCATGACCCCAGACCCCTCTAAGGCAGGAGACATCTTACCCTGCTGAGGCTTAGGCTGTGCTGGCAGCTCCATGGAGAAAACTGCTGAGGGAGCAGACACCTGATCCATGTAGTTTCTTGTCTCTGCAGGCACTGCCACAGGACACTTGTGGAGCCCACGAGCTGCTTACAGGAGCTGAAGGTATCCCAAGGGACCTTCACAGACCAAGCAGCCTACTCAGGAGCCGACATGCAGCAGAAGATCAGCTCTTTCTTTAATTCCATCTTGGAGCTCATCCGTACCAAGCATGAGGAAGGCATCTTCAACACCGTCTGCCTGGCCGTGCTGCTGGGACTGCCCTTGGTCGTCCTCATCGCCTTTATCTTCATCTGCTGCCACTGCTGCTTCTGCAGACGGAGGAGAGAAGGCTCCAGGAAAGGTGGCCCCAGCAGCAACGGGCAGCTGCACACCGAGAGGAACAAGAAGAAAAAGAAGAAGAAGAAGCAGGATGAAGAGGACCTGTGGATCTCAGCTCAGCCCAAGCTGCTCTTGCTGGACAAGAGACCCTCCCTGCCCATCTAGCAGACAGGAGGGTGTTCAGGCCCTCTCCTCTGAGATGCCAGCAGTCCTTACAGCTGTGCACTAGGAGGGGCAGGGAGATGCCAAAGCTGCTGCCACTTTGTGGTGACTTTCAACAGAGCCCAGCATTTTGAAGGGCTAACAGAGAGCAAGGCAGCCGGGCACAGGTTATACAAGCCCCTTCTCCCCCACCATGACAGCGTGCTCAGGGGCAGAGACCCCTGCAAAGGACAGGTGAGCACGCAAGGGTGACCTGCCACGGGGCCATACACGCCTCCTGCCACGAGCACAGCACACACTCACCAGGCTGGCACCCAGGGAACAGGGGGGAGGCTCTCCCTCTGCACTCCAATGCAAGCACAGGCACCGTGGCACAGACAGGGGTGCGCAGGACAACGTGCACCCAAAGCCCACCTGCACTCTCCCCCCCTGCTCAAACACAGACAGCCACGAGTGAAGCAGGCACAGACATGGCTCCTTTGCTGGCCCTGCCGTGGAGGTGGCACAGCTTGACTGCCTGGGCTCCGTCCAAACCCAGCTCACTTTGGAGATGCAAAGAAAGCCGAGTGCCGAGTTACCCCACAGCTCAAAGACGTGCCATCTCCCTGGCTACCAAACCAAAGGCACCTGAGAGCATCTGAAGCCAGATGCCCTCAGCCCAACCTTAGAGACCTCACAACACCATCCTAAGGCAGCACAGCAGAAGGATGCCTGGCCACCCAGGCTAGAGGCAGGGAGGAGAGAGGAGGCTGCCAGACCAGCCCTTTTGCACCAGCACTTAAAAAAACCCTTCCTTGAAAGACTGTTTTATACAAACTTGCCATTAAAGAGCCCACTATGCTACTGCAAGAGCGCAAACACAAGCTGAGGCTGTGTAAAAGCTTAGCTACGGGCATTAGAGTTATTTATTGAATGACTACTAAAGAAGAGCAGGACCAAAGGCCCCTCTGGAGCAGGGCCAGGCACACCGAAGCGGTATTGAAGCAGCAGACACGCTTTCCTGGCACACTCAGCCGTCCCCTCTCCCTGCAGCCCTTGTGCCATGCAGGAGACACACACAGACCCACGAGCCAACGCCACATGGGCACCTCTGTGTGCCACACTGAGGGCTTCTCCACAGCTGTCAGGCTGGACAGCTCTGGGATTTGGAATGTGTTGTAGGAGCAAAGTCAATCCATGTCCACAGTCATCCTAGAGCTGGACCCTGCACCCCTGTGCATCCTCATGTCCCTTGGAACAGTGGCTCAGTGGGGCACAGCAGCTAATGGAACTACCCACAGCTCTCACCCCTGCTCTGTTTTGTCACTGCTCCCCTAGACTTGTGTGCCCACCCGTGGGCTTGGAGTCTCCTCTGTCTCTCCCCTTCACCAGTCTCTGTCTTCCCCAGCTTGTTTGGCCAGCAAGAGCTGCATGTGTGTGACGAGAAGCCTCAGCGCATCTGGTTTTTGCCCTGTCTGTACACTGGATGCCTTCCTTCCGTTTTCTTTCAGTTCCTAAGCTGCTGGAGCAGACCAGAGCTGCCAGGCAGAGCCAGACATCTGGGGAACAAGCAGCCAAACCCATGTGGGCAAGCCCGGATGGAGCTGCTGGACACAACTGCTTCCAGCCCAGGCAACGGCGATGCCACCTTCCCCTGGCCCGGGGGACAAAGCCACGCGCTGGAAGCGGCTGCTTGTTCCACCCGGTGCCAGCACAGCCTGTTTTGTCCCACGCAGGCAGGGCCGGGATGGCCACATCATGTCACGGGGTTTGGCTGCCTGTGGCTGTGCTGGGAACAGCCTCCTCCTCACACAGCCCTTTAAATTGACCCCATATGTGCCTTATTTTCCAGCTTGCTTTGTTACCATTGAAATTAGCGAGTCCCTTCGTCTCCAAAACAGGAAGCAATGTATAATGGTATAAAAAATTAGGATTTGTCACGTGTAATCCTAGGATTACACGCGGGAATGGCTGTGGTCTCTGTCCCAAACACCCAATCCAGCCAGAATCCTGGAGAATTAGCACTGCATTTGTATTATTCCTTTTTCCTTCCCTCCTTTCCCCCAACCAGGTACTTCTCCCAGCCCTCCTGCCTCCGTGCTCAGCGGGTGGCCAAAGCAGCCTCCTCCTGTGGGCAGGAACGCTGCCCATGCAGGTGCTCCTGCTGCGATCCAGAGGCACAAGCAGCCCTGGAGGCAGGGTGGTGCTGCCTGGAGGAACGGAAAAAAATCAGGGTAAAGGGAAACACCATGGGAGGTCAGAAGCTTCCCAGTCAAGCAGGGGCATGGAGGCAGCCAACACTGGCAGAGCACAGCCTACCTGGTGTGGTGGTGCTGGGCTTTTCAGGGCTCCCTGCTGGAAGATCCTTCTCCAAAAGGGATAGCTGGTAACATGTCAGGCAAGGGCAGCCAATTCCTACAAGAACCAGAGAACTGCCAAGAAAATGTGTTACATCACACACGTTTCTGGATCCAGGCTTTGGGGAGTTCAGAGCCAGGTTTGAATTTCAAGAGCTCCCCAAAATCATCATTCAAACCACCATCACGCTGGGCAGGCAGGGACCAGGATACAACCTTGACCTGATCCATCTGACCAGTGGATGGTCCAAGCCTCCCCATCCCAAAAAAGCACTGGGGCTGGCTCCAGAGGTGCACGGTAGACAAACTCTGCTGTACAGCCCCCACTCTCCAGACACCTCTGCACTGCCTCCCCCAGCTGCATTTCAGTATCAACCTTCAAGTTGCCTAAACAAGTCCGTGCAACGGGGGAAACAACAAAACGAGTTTTGTGCAATTTTTTTTTTTTTAACTAAAAATAAATTGCTCTTAAACTGCAAACAAACGCTGTGTCTCTGTCTCTTGGTCGTGTTTATTTTCGTGGGGAGATCTTTCCTGTATCTGTGTCCTGGCCCTAGATAAGAGACAGAGAGAGCTCAGCAGGCAGAGGCCGTGCAGTCTCTGCCTGCAGCCAGCTGTGCAGCTCAGAGACATTTTCTTAAAGAAACAGCTCACCTTAATCAAGTTGAGTGGCCTTGCCTTGTTAATGAGCACAGCCAAGCTCCTCCACCCAAGGGCAAAAAGGACAGGGAAGAAGGAAAGCTGTGTTTGTGGTGCAGGAGGTGGGCTGCAGAGGGTTTATTCCTTGCAGAGGATCAGCAGCATGGCCTGGTTAACCCCAGTTGGTTTTGATCAAAGTGTCTGCAGCTTGCTGTCTGTATGGGGCAAGTCGCAGAACCAGGCACACAGCTCTGCTGGGCAGAGCCTTTCCAAATCCTGCACCACTGAACTCTGTCTCCACGAGGGTGGAAATTAAAAACCTGCTTCTCACCTGGATGAGGCACCAGGCTACACCTTGCCTGCAGAGCTGAGGCTCTGGAAGAGGCGGGTGTAAGAGGCGTGCAGGACCACGGCAAAGAGCAGCTAGAAATGGCAGAGGCACACTTTTGCTTCTCTCCAGATGTCAGACATGAGATTCAGGGCCAGGTGTTCTTGGGTAGCCTAGGCTGCAGAGGGAAAGGACAGAATCTGGATCCTAGGTTAGAAACATGCAAGGATTGAGGTGAAGTTCAGCATCCTGGAGCACTCCAGAGATTGAGGGGAAGAAAAAGTCACCCCCACAGGCCCATTAAACCCCTCTATGAGGAAAGAATTGGATTTTCACTGGCTGTTCCACTATTTATTCAGCCAACAAAGCATAGAGCAGCAACCAAAAGTAACACCACTGCTTCCCAAGCAATTGCCCAGTGCAGTAAGACACTTGAGTGTTCTCTCCAAATCACACCATAGGGGAAGAGGCCTCCTCTCCCTCCTCCTCCTGGGTGAAAGCAGCAGCATTTCTCTGGGGTCCCAGATATGTCACAACACATGGGTCCTGGCTGGTAGGATCCAGCAACAGGACAATCCCCATTAACACAGTTATGCCAAAGCAGAGAGGATCCTTCTGGGATTCAAATTTCTGCCCCTGGGAGTGTTGCAAACCAGTATATAAAATTTAAGTGATCTCAGAGCAAGGCAGAGGTTTCAAGAATGCTTTGGCCCTCCAGCATTACTGTCACCAGGCCGGTTATTGCAGCAAAACAAGGGTAGTAAGAGTATGTGACATTTTTATGGAACTACCCATCGACTACTACCAGCCTGAGCCTCAAAACCAGAACAGCCAGTTCCTTAAGGCAAACAAGCTGCATTATCTGAGCAGTTCCAGCCTCTCAGGCTGTAACACAAACTCGTTAACCCCAAAAAGGTCTTTCCGAAGACGTTAGCTGGATACGGGGAAGTTTTTTGTGCACTAGTGTGAAGAGACGGTGCCATCCTGTGGCTGTTCGGGAATACTGACTTCCCACAATAGCTTTCCAGCAGCCCTTCCTGGTGGAAGGGTGCATAATCAGGAGCAATGAGTAAACCCTTCTCAGAAACTGCAAATGAGGCATCTCATTTGCCTTTAGCTCTGAAATACAAAGCTCATACCACTTAAGAGAATATTCCCTTCTTCCAGCTGGGATTCAGCTCTAGGAAAGGATTATATTTTGTTCTTGCACAGGAAAGAACTGCTGGGAACAATCACACCTGCAGTTTTTTAGAGCACAGACTCACTTTTAGAGGGGCTGTGTGTGAGATTAGTCCTCCTCTCCCTTTCAGTCTCCTTCCTGATGACTTCACTGTGCCTTTTACCTGAACAGACTGAAACTTGGCCTTGCCTACAGACAAGTGGGCAACAGGGAGAAAGCACTTCACAGCAAAGAGCCCTCATCACCTTCCTGTGTCTCTCTTTCGTGCTCTTAGCACAGAGCCTGCAAAACACTTCAAGAACAATTTTCCTTTCCCCTCCTCCCACCATTAGTCTCCTCCTTCCCCCAGCCCAGGGCTTGGATAGCCTAACACAGCTCAGATGAGTCTCTGCCTGCCCACCCACACAAGAGCCACAGCCCTGAAAGTTCTGTGAAGAACTTAGTTCTCACCTTTGGGAGACAACTCTCTAGCTCACTCTCCTCAGCCAAGTCCTAGCGAGCACAGATCAGTTAAGTGCTTCACAGAGTCAGTCACAAAGAGATCACACAGTGCCCATCCCTGTTTTGGAGCTGACCCCAAAGACCTAATTTGCACAGCCCCACTCTGGGACTGGGTAATGCTCTCTCTCCGTACAAAATGCTTCCTTTAAATAGGAAGAAAAATAATTCTGCCACCCAAAGCAAAGAAGACTGAAATATTTTAAGACCTCCTTTATTTGCAATCGTATTGTTTCCTCCAAAGTCTATGAAGGATTCTTTAAAATTAATTACTCAGCTCAGCACTGGGATAGGAAAGGCCATTAAGACATAGGACAACCATGTTCCAATATGTAGAGAAAAGGAAGCCTTTCAGCAAGCAGCATTTGGTGAGTTCATACTTCTTCCCTGGCTGGAACTGGTGGTCCAGAATTTTAATATCTGCTCAGGGAAAGAAAAAAACCCCTCACCTTTATGACTGAGTTAAAATAAAAAAGCAGCCAAATGTGAAACCATGCACTGGGGCTCGAGGGAAAGCATGCAGGATCAGTTTAGCTCCAAGAGATGCTCATTTTAGAGGTGGATGACAAGTGTTATCATTTCAGCATCACTACCTGCCACACTGCTAATGAAAAAGCAGAAGGCAGCAGATGGAACAGTCACACAGAGAATTTTGTTCATGGTCTGTAAGCAAGCAGAATGGAGAGGGAGGTTTGGGATGGTGACAGAGCTTGGAAGAGAGTAGCCCTTACACTCACCCTGAACATCAACTTACTGCACAGCTCCTTAGGTTTTAAGTTGGGCCACAAGAGACAAGAAGATATAAGCAAAATAGCAGGATTTTAACCTGGAGAGATGTAATACTGGAGTTTGAAGAACCCAGTCTACAGAACTCACCTGGGTTAATGAGCCTGGCCAGCAGCCTGGCAACATTTCCCAAAATCCAGCTCTGCAGGAAGAGTAGGGAATGTCCCCAGATAACAAGGGGAACCACAGACCAAGACAGGGAGAGGGAACAGGAAAGCTCTCTCCAATGTAAATTAGGGGGCTATTATTTGTTAGTAGGTTCAAATTTAATTTTTTGAAGTCTGAAGTGGATGGCACCAGAGAAGGACAGAATGAAGAGGAGCCTGGGTTTCAGAAGGAACAGCATATGTTAAAGCTTGTTTTACATAAAGTTCATCAAAGTTGCATATACTGGATCAAGCAGGTGCTTGTCATGTTTAGCCAACAGTTTAGCAACATGTTTAGGCCATCTACAAGCAGGATGCTCCCCAAAAGCCCCCTCCTGCCCTCTGGGACATCACCCATCAGGAGCTCCAAAGGCTGGAATCAGGATGTGCTGCAGGTCCAGATGTCCCTGGGTGCATGCTGGCCAGCAGTTGTCCCCAGTGTGTTGGAGAAAGCTGAAGTGAACTTTGTTAAGAAATATTTGATCATTATCTTTGGGTACTGTCCTGCACAGGCTTCGATTTAAACCCTGATCTTCTCCCTCTTCCCTGACAAAGACCTCCTCTTCCTCCCCAGGACTGCCTCATTACTGGATGACTGAGGACGGATCTTCATCTCCGTAAAAGGAATGGAGAATTCATGGCCTTTCCATGGCTCCCAGTTCACACCCTGGGAATAGACCAAGGAATTTCTTTTACTCAAGTGCCCAGACCAGGTGCTAGGAGTCTACTATGGCCCCCCTCTAATACCATTTAACCCTCCAATACACAGAGACTCTAATTATAATCAGTCTTTCAGACACTCCTAATATAAATCAAACCTCTCTCCAGTTTGGAACACAGCAGGATTGGAGCCATCTTCAAGCCCAAAATAAGCCTGTACAGCAAGATGCACCTCAAGGCATGCACTGAAAGCCAAGGACAGTGAACCAGCATCCTAGTGAGGGTTCCTTTAGGTGCTCCCTTCAAGGCAGCTTCACCTCAAGTATCTCTGCCCACAAGAATCAGGGAGCCATGAGCTCAAGTCCTCTGGATCCAGGGAGGACAGAACAAGAGCTGTACATTTTCTTGTGGATCATTTCCCTCTCAAATGAAATAAGTCAGATTAGCCTGGAAAATCTCTCCTGCTCCGAGGAAAGACACCCCCTCCCTGTGTTTTCTCCAGGCTGGGGAGCAGAGCCAACCAGCACAGGGCAGTGTGGCACTCACCTGGCTGTGCCTGCTCTCCCCGTACTTCCCGTTGAGGTTGGCCAGGTGGCAGTTCTTGTACCACCACGCGCCGTGGTGGGTCAGGGCACAGTTGCTGAGAGCCACATCGTTGTCTCTGTCCCACGTGGTGAACTTCCAGCCATTGTGGTAGGTCATTGCATCCCCTAAGGGAAGGGATCAAAGACAGGGATAGGAGTGAGGCAGGACAGCTGCTCAGCCTGAGGGCTTATCCACCCTTCCGGCAGGACACAGCAGGCCTGGCAGGGGAAAAGCCACAGCACAGGAGAGGTCTTTTTCTAAAGAGGTAGTTTCTAAAGCACTGCTATTAAAAGCATGTCCAAGGGCTGGATCCTCCCAGCTGAAGATCTAAGCCATATAGCAAGAGGGTATTAAAGGATAAATGGAAGCCTATGGACACAATGGCAGCAGTAAGGACTTACCAGTGGCAGGAGCCAGGACTGCTGTTGAACAAACTCCCATCCTGAATAAAAGCCACTTTTTTTCCACTCTTAGCTGGGGAGCCCCAGAAGTTGCTGCCCCATCAGCGCTGGTTACCTCACGGAAACACTTCCCACTTTGCCTTTTCAGCTGGCATTTCCCTGGATTACAGAGCACTCTCTTCCCCATTAAAAAACAACTCTTTCCCCTGTCTTCAACATAAGACAGGCCTATGGGTACACTCTCCTCAATCTTGCTAGGAAGTATATACTTTTCTCCTCAGAGAGAACCACATCTGATCTAACCTGACCTAAGGAAGGAGGTCCCATGCTACTGGCAAAACAAATAGACAGGTCCCAGCATTTGCTTCCCTGTGCTGAGCAGAGACAGCACAAGCAGCAGGCCCTCCTCACCAGCACTGCCTCTGTAATTCCCCACTGACAGCCTGTATCTCTCCCTGCTCGAGGCAACCTGGAAGGAGTCATAGACAGCATAGACGGACTCGCTGGCTGTCCGCAAATCCACACGGAGCTCGTAGCGCACGGGGCTGCTGCTCGTGAGGTTGTGCAGCTTGTCAAGACCTAGAAATAAAAAACAATTACTCTTAGAAGGGTTCACCTTTACAGTCCTAGACTCTCACCCCATGGCCATTTGGGTTAAATCAGCTATTTCCTGCCCCCCTCCTTCCCTGCTTGATGCTGTCATGACATTTTGCCAAGTTTACTCTGTCTTATCTCAGTTTCTGGCAAGAGACAGCAGTATCAGAAAAAACAAACAGCCTTAACCAGCACAAGACTGCTGTACTGTGACATTATTTTTCCCAGAACATTTAAAGACTCTTGCTCCAAAAACCTTGCCCTATTTAGTGCTGGATTCTCCGATTCATACATTGTTCACTAACAGAACAAGACAGACAAAAAATGACCGACTACACCAAGCTGTGTAGAGTCTCCTGGTCTTTGCATTTTCACAAATGACATTTCTTTATTTCCCCCCCTCATAAGAACACAAAACCCTGAAATAAACCTTTAAAGAGTTTGGCTTGCTCTGGGACTGATCCAAAGCCCAAGAATGTCAGTGGAAATACTTAGTGAGCCTTTAAAGATCCCTCAATGCTTCATTGGCATTGCTAGGGAAGACACAGGAGCTGGCAGTTCAAGACTGCAGGATCAGAGGGTTGGATATTCCACCATTTAGGTGCTTCTACAAAGCCAATCTTTAGCTCTTCACTGGTTACACCCATGTACTGTACCAAGCCAAAATTCCCCAGCGGGATCTCCAAAGCCTTCCACATAGTTTTTCCAGCGTTGGTAAAAATCCACCTCACCAGTGCTCCGCCTCTGAAACACCTGCAAAGCAAGGATTGTCGAGTGAGCTCATGAGAGAACGAGGAAAAACAAGGAGGATGAGGGTGAGAAATGCTCATCCTGACTTAGACAAAAGGTGAAGCACTCAGGAACAGACAATCCTAGTTGATCAAGATCATTAAGTCTAACCTTGTGATGGCACACTACATCTGAGCACACACAGGAATCCACTTCCATTTTCTGGCTGCACAGAAGCACTGGGGTGAATTTGCACTTAGTTGTGCAAATTTTACTGTTTACTTTCCACAAATCTGAGCATGATCTAAACACTTAGACAAAACAGGCTTAGAGACAAGGTCCAGGTTTCTAAAACTTACCAAAGTTAGAGGGGCTTGGGCAGTAACACACAGCAATTTAGTTCAATAGAGAAAATCACTTATCATTGAAAATGACAGGTGAAAAAGCTAATAAAGGTATTTTTGTACTTCTGCCTCCAGATTCCTTTTAGCCACTCAGCACCTCCTGTGTGACCGGGTCCAGGTGTGTGCTCACAGCACCAGCAGTTAAATACTAACAGGAATCAGCTGAACTGCATTAAGTGTCCATACCCATAGCCCTTCTGGGATGACTCCTCCTTCCACAGCAAGGCTTAGGGTGTAACTTTTTGCTGTGTGAAAAAAGAAAGCTTAGGCCTCTGGGCTTTTGCCCAAGCCTTTAAATCTGTACCTTTGACTTAGATCCCTGTTCTGCCCATATTAAGACTCTGAGACCAAGTAAATAGGAGCTTATCAGGAGGCACCTCTTATCATTTCTGCAGCCACAAGATCAGCCTCTTATTGGAGAAGGCAGATAAGAGGTCGAGCATCACTTTATATTGTGTGTCCTTCCAGAGAAACAAGAGTGAAAAATTCTGGTTTAGTGCTGTTGATGTGGGTACATCAGCATTCACCACCCTCCCTAAAACATGCCACTCCATCCAGGCAGGAGATGTGCCACAGGAGTGCAGCAGAGCGAAAGGAGCCTCAGCTGACAGCAGTGTCAAGTGCTCTCTATTACAATTCATCAAAAAGCAGAGAGAGGAGCAGAGCATCACTCACTATCCACCCTCCTCCGTCAGTGGCCATGTCACAGTACACCTGCAGTGGCCTGCTGCCATCCCCAGTCAGGTAAATGGTGTACACGCCGCTGGGGCCATTGCCATTCCGCTGCACCTGGCTGCAGTCCATGGGATACGGGTACAGGAGGCTCACTGGGACAAGAGAGGGGACAAAACTCATCAGCACAGCAGGCCATGGAGCTGGAGGAGGCATCCCACCCTCTCAGGAAGCTCCTGTGGACAACAGTACTGGAAAGCAGCAGCCCCTGCTGTGCCCTCACATGGTGCCCAGCTGCACCAGGAGGTTGCTGCTAGCAGCTTTTCCCATTGCCTGGGAGCTGGAGAGTCTCCCAAAACAGGCTGGCATGAGATTTGTTTGATTTGCTGACCTCTGAACAACCTGGGCAGCTACCCACTGTCCTGAGGGTACTTACACCACTCTGCCCTGCCATTACTGGGATGTGCAGAAAGATCTCCTGCATATCATCCTCTCTCCTGCCCACTGGCAGCTCACCAGCAGCCTTTGTCTCTCACTTGGCTACCAGGGCTTGCCAGCAATGCTGACCAGTGTGGACAATCTCCACTCACACTTTCCTTCTGTGCTTCCAAGCCTCCAGATGGTGGGGTTTAGGAAGGACACCCAGCCAGGAAGCACAGCATTGATTTGCTGTATGGTTTGCTTATGATCACAGTTTCCCAGTGCATCTGTGGGACACAAACTCCATCTGTAATCTCCACCACAAAACACAACAGCTGCAGAGCACAGGGCAAACGTAACATGCAAGGCCAATTCCTACCTGTTGAGAAGGTACTGACTGCCCTTCTGCTCTGGTGATCTCCCTTGTAGGCCCTCACAAAGACAGTGTACCTCACTCCTTGCTCCAGGCCTTCCAGCACAAACCGTTGTTCGCTGGGACCCAGCTGTACTTCCTGCCAAGTAACACAGATCAAAGGTCAACTCAGCTCTGGACAGTATTTAGCTTTCCTGGACCACAGTGCCTCATACCCCACATGCATTTACAGGCTTCTCTTGTAGGGGTCAAACAGCCTATCCTTCAAACATGGAATCCATCTTCTCAGAAGGAAGATTTAGGGCTAGGTCTCAAGAAACTGTCCTAGGACACTCTGTCCCTAGAGTGCTGTCCTTCCAGGTAATAAAAAGGTAGAGAAGTGAAGAGCTAACTCTGTTTTCTGCAGGTGGATCTGTTGGGAAGAGGCATTGCACTATCACAAAGTCCTTGCACAGCTTCTACTCATGACAGCAGCACATCTCATGACAGCAGCACATCTCCTTCCTTAAACTCTCCCTCCCTGGGTCATAGATAGCATAGATTCCTGCTCAAAATGGTTTTCCTGTGGCCCACATACCCACAAGACCCAACTGGCAGAGCCCATAATCACAGGAGTGATTTCAGTGGGGTCTGCAGGACTGAAGAATTCAAGGAATTCACTGTACCTCACTTGTGCCATCCAGACCCTGGTAGGTCAGGGAGTAGCCATCAATCTGTGCTGCAGGAGGAGCCCAGGTAACCACAGCAGTAGAATGAGTCACCTCTGACACATGGAGGTTCTTGGGAGGATCAATCTCTATTGAAAAGGAAAAGTCAAGTCCCGCTGCGTAAATGAGAGACAGCAACTGCAGTGCTGAGTTTCAATGCCTGAAAGTCACCCAGTGGCCTTCATATCTCACAAACAGCAGAAGCCTAGACCAAACACAGCAAGGCCTACCTCAGATCTGGTTTGGGATGTTCTGTGAGCCCTGCAATGGGCTCTGCTGTACAGTGTCCAGGAGCTAATGGCTTGTCTCAGGCTCATCTCTGAGGAGCACTCAGATAGGACAGATTTCAGCTCTATGCCCCAGTCCTGGAACACAGCCCTAGTGTGGCCTGCTGAGAGCCCCTTCCCCCTGTTCCCCTACTGCAGATGAAGAATGACTTCACAGTGTTGTTGTGCTTCAGCTTTCTTTAGTGAATGCAGGAACATAAAGAAACCCACAGCTTTACGGTTCAGTCTATGCTGGATATGGGACACCAGCTCCTTCACCAGCAACAAAGGCTTAGCCAGACTTTTCCTGAGCATGCAGACTACCCAAGGTCAGCATGAGGAGAAGAATAGAATTATTTTAATGCAGCACCAGTTCACAGCAGCTGTCAAAAACCTTCTGACAAGATACCCACAAGAGGGCTGCAGTGCTTCCCTCAGGATAAAAAGAATATTTAAATCTCCATTAAGAGTAACAGCAATGGAAACAGCCTCTCCCTAATTCTCATCCTGTGCTTGCTGTCTTCTCTATATTTTGGGAACATCTTAAGGAAAGCAATTTGAGAAGTAAGGTTTGTCTGACTTTCGAAGTTTTAGTGGGAAGGTCCCTGGTGGGCAGTGCTGGCCTCCAGGGATGAGTGCTCCAACCATGAACTACACCTGAGTTTATTTTAAACTCTAACTGAATAATTCATCTCAATTCCCTGCTCTTCCACAAGCCTCCCTGGAGGACTACAGGCATGTTGTTGTCTGTCAACTCAGTTCTTCTCTGTATAAACCAGGCAGTAAAACCTCCCAGGCCTTGAAGAGTGCTGCAAGCATAAACACAGCAACAATTATAATGCATCAGTGAAATAACACAGTTGTGAAAAGGTCATGGAGAAAGCCATGGCCAAGTTTTGTCTTATTTAAATGAGAAGAGAGGAGCAGGGTGGCTCCTCCCAGGAAATGCTGCACTCCTCATGCATAAGGTTACTGCTTAAAGCAGATAAAAAAGGCAGAGAAGAAGAAATCAAAACACCAAGTAGAGGAACAGGGACAGTACCACTGTATTTCACACAGCATGGTGTTTAAAACGCTGGCTATTCATTACAACCCGAGACCACCTTTCACTCTGCTCAGTTAAGCATTAGTCCATTACCTGATGAACTCAGGCTTCATTTGGGAGAGCAAACACCTGCTTTAAGTAAAACAGCCCAGAAGCCTCTTCAGAGCAGCTCACTACCTGTGTACCTCCCGCTGGACAGGAGAGGGAGCTAAAAGGAATGAATTCCATCCCAAGAAGCCAGGGATGGGAAAGGCAGCCTCAGAGGCTGCAGTCTCATGGCAGTTCCCATGGGAGCAGCAGGTCCCGGCAGAGCAGCTCCCTGCCCCAGCCTCTTTTAACGCTTGGGAATAATCAGCTAGCACCTTGAGTGAGAAAATTTATTCTTTTTGCCTCGGAATTTGTATTATTTTAGCAGAGGTGTCATTTTTTTGTGAAGATTCTTCAAAAATATCCCTACTAATGCTAAATGCATTCCCTCTCCCAACAGTTTCACTTCATGAGAAATTTCCAGGTGCCTCTGTTTTCATGCCAGTTCAAAAAAAAAAATAATTTTAATTTGCTGAAACACTCCTTGCATTTCTAGTTCCATATAGGTTTGGCCTTTTGACCCCAAGAGATCTCCATTTGTCCCCATCAGCTGCCCCTAACCTCTGTAAGCACTGGGGAACTCCATGGCTTGCCCTAAATCCAAGCTTCAATGCCTCTATCTCAGACCAGCTGGATTCATAAACTAAAAATAAGTACATTAACAAGGTCAATGGATATGGAGTGACCCTGAATGTTCCCAGTACATCACAATCCTTATGGCTGATCAAACAGGACAGATTTAAGCCTGCCTGGCGGTCTCCTAGGACCAGCCTAAGGTCACGAGTCAAAGAGCAGGCCATTATTTTTCACTGTCTCCAACTCTAAAATGGTTTCACTTTGGTTGTTAAACTTGTGTTATTGTTGGGCTTGGTAGCAGCACATGAAGCACTGCATGCTTTTGAGGAAGGACTAGTGAAAAAAGGACCATCAGCTGTCATCACTTCTGTATTACAACATCTGCATCTTCTAGAAATTACCTATAGCATTAGTCTCTGTTATGGCAGCCTATAGGCAGGTATTTAAATTATTACATGGAATAATTTAAGTGGGGTTACCACTGTGCATCTTCAATACCCAGCAATGCAAAGACAGCTCATGAAACAAAATAGCAAGAGAGCAGGGTCCTTCTGTTGGGAGGAATGGGTTAAAGGCAGAAGAACAGTGAGCAGGATGGATTCACTCAAGTGACCTTGCATCTGGGAACGCCAAGGCCTGCAGAGTAACAGTGTGGGAAACCCCATATATTATGCCTGATGCTGTTTATCGTCTGTGTTGAGAAGTAGAATTGCTGTGTGAAGGTAACATAGGTGTTTGGAGAGACCTGGAAGCCCTTTCACAGACATGCTTGAGCTCCCTGTTTTGGGAGAGGGAAGATCAAAGCTCAAAGATCATGAAAAAGTACACAAGAGATCACAGTGTGGTGGTAAACTATGTGTCCAGGATGGTCTAAGCCTAATGGTACCTGATCTCTGATCTTACACTCAACAAAACCTACACTCCACTTACCTGTCACAGCCCCAGTGCTGACCCTCTTGCTCTGCTGTTCTCCCTTCTCTGCCCAGATGTAAATGATGTACTCTGTGCCTGGCTCCAGTCCTGCCAAGGTAGTGACATTCTCGTCTTTCCCCACCTCTCTCTCCTCTGTGTCCCCATCAGCTGAGGTGTAGCTCATTCTGTATCTGTCTATTGAAGCCTGGACTTTGTTCCAGGAAACAGTAATTGCGTCCTCTGTCACTTGGTCAGACAACAGTTGAGTCGGGCTGTCGATTGCTGTAAGCAAAAGTCACAATTATTACAAGTTTTTGTATAGTGCTGGGGTAATCACAGTGGCTCAAAGACACAGACCACATAGGTTTTACAGGCAGAGGTAGTGTGTTTTATTAGACTATCAAATACATGTGGAAAAACAGATGAGCTTTGAGAAGTGATTCTATGTCTAAAGACCTTAAAAGGGCCTGAGTACCCAAAAGCTTGCTTGGTTTTTTCTCCAGCCCAAACCAGCAAATCTAACAGAAGTTTTATCTTTAATTATAAACTGTGTTTTGATCATGCAGTGCAAATAACCAGTACTTAAGCAAGTCACTATTGGATATCACCATTCATGGAGACAAATCATTTTGCTGTGCTGGATACAGTGCAAGGAAGATAAAACAAGGGATGGTAACTGTTTCCATGTCCTTCCATGCCATTCCTGGCACATTGGTAACCACACCTGCATGCCACAGTGCCCTGGCACAGTCCAGCATCCCTCTGTCCTGCACTGGGTGAGCTGGGCCGCTGCTTTCTGTTGGGAGTGAAGAACACAAGTGTCCATGAGGCCACTCTCACTCTTTCCTCTCAAGGAGCCTGCTGATTTCTTCCACCTCTCACCCTTTATTTCTTACCAAGCTGGGAGCTGCCCAATTCTGAGGTATTTCAGCTGGGGTCTAGGTCTCCTCACAGCTACAAGAGCAGAGCTCTTTGTTGGGGATCAACAAAAGCACAGCCAACCCTGCCCCAGGCAGAATACTGTCTTTTGCTTCGTGAAGAACACCTATTCTTGCATGGGTTGTTCTGGGAATTAACCCAAAAAAAACAAATCACCTGCTCACAATATGTGAAATGCAGCTCTCCTGGAACAAGATTATTTCACTTTCAATCTCCTCCCACTATTACAATCATTCCTCTGCCCTGTTCACAGATGGAAACACATCATTAGATTTCAGGAGCATTAAGTTCTTATCACAACACAGCCTGCAGGAATGTGGCCCTTTGAGGGCAGCCCTACAGCCCATGACCTTACACAGAATATGTTTTCTGTTTGGCTTTTTTTATCTTTGCTGAACTGCTAAATACATCTTGGCAGCCTGGCCAACGAAGGACTTTCAGATGCCTCTCAAATTATTGGAGCAGCATTTTTTGTTCTGCTGGAGGCTCTAAACTCCAGGGCACAAATGCACAACCCTCTGACAGCCACACTGTAATTTACCACACACCAGCTTAGCTGCACTGTGATTTACCACATATTAGCTATGGTAAAAGTTGTGATTTTCCACCTGGGTGTACTAATCTCACCTCTTTTGTGAGACAAAACCACATTACTTTTCATTTTAATGAAAGATGCTGAGTCTTGTTTGTGCCACCCCAGCATGGCACAAGCTGGGAGCTGGGAATTTGAATAATCACAGCTCAGCTTGTTAGCAGGATGAGATGCTCACCTGTGGCAAGAGAAAATGAAGCAAGTGATTTTCCTGTGTGATATGAAAATCAAGTTTGTTCTTTAGTTCTAATTGCACTGCAGCTGGGTATGGGCTATGCTGCTCTTCATATGCAGTGCTTTTAACTCCTTAACTCCCTGGATGGCCCAGGAGCTTCCCAGCCAGTCACCTGTACCAGTGGGAACATGGGCTGGCTCAAGTAGGGGATTGACTGAGCCCCTTGTGTGGGAACTTCAGACAGTCCTACAAATTCCCCGAGGCAGCTCCTGTTGTGGCCAATCTGTATTTTTAAATGTGTTGGTTAACATCCTGAGTGGGGCATCCCAAGCACTTCCCGAGATCATTTTGGTGTAGAAGTGCAGATTGTACATAGAGAACACAGTGGTAAACAGTCAGTGGAACCTGCTCTTGCACACACAGCCACACGTGACTGGCTGTATGAACTGATCAAGACAGCGGTTCAGGGACTCTCCCAGTCCTGCTGCAAGCACCCTTCCAATGGAGACTCCCTGTCACCAAAGGACAGCACCAAATGTCCTCTTTGGGAGATTTGATTCCCCCCATCATTCTTAATTTATGCCGCGATCCAAATAAATCTGTTCTTCCATTTTAACAAACACTCTGATTATATGTTCAAAATGTGTATGAGGCCCCTGTTCTGCTGGGAAAGGCAACAACAGTCACCCAAAGGAAAGCTTGGAGATGATTCACGGCGTTTTAAAGGCAAGGCAGGAACTACACTTTCCAACTGGTTATGAGGCTTTAGTTTTGGCTGGATTTCACTGTTCTCTGCACTGATAGTAACCAGTTCCTTGCCAAGGGTCTGCCCACAACAAGACTCAGAGTCTTAATCTGAGCTAGAGACCTGTTCAGCCACACTAGCAAGAACTACATGAATTTTTTGCCTCACTAGAAGAATGCCCAGAGCAGGAGAAGCTTTCCTAAACCAACTAAAAATGATGAAGGAGTTTGAATATCAAACTCAGCTCACCTGTCACAGCTCTGGTGCTTGCCTTCTTGCTCCTCTGGGGTCCCTTCTCTGCCCAGATGTGGGTGACATATTCCACGCCTGGCTTCAGACCCAGTAAGGTGATCATGCTGTTGTCACTGCCCACCTCCATGTCCTTGGTGTCCCCATCAGCTGAGGTGTATCTCACCATGTACCTGTCTATGGGAGCCTCCACTTTATTCCATGAGACAGTGGCGGTATCCTCTGTCACTCGGTCGGTTGTCACGTTGGTTGGGCTATCAACTCCTGAGGGAGCATTTCAAAGTGCAGGATTAGCAACCTCCAGATGCATTAAACCACTACAATACCTGGCATGGCATGTTATGGAAGGAATTCTTTACCCAGAGTGTGGTGAGGCCCCAGCACAGGTTGCCCAGCTGCCCCAGCCCTGGAAGCGCCCAAGGCCAGGTTGGACAGTGCTTGGAGCAACCTGGGATAGTGGAAGATGTCCTGCCCATAGCAGGGGGGAATGAGATGAGCTTTAAGGTGCCTTCCAACTCAAACCATTCCATGTACACATTTCCTTCATTTTTGCCTTGCTGCTGTGGCCACCTAAAACAGAATCACCTGGGTTTCCCACTACATCCCCTCAAGAAAGGCATCCATGAGAAACCAAGGGGGGGAGAAAGGACTGTTCTACCATGTAGATGAAACTTTCCATTTTTACTGCAAGAAGAGTTCATAGGCTACTTGTCTCACCTTCCATAGGAACCAACCTGAGGATTACCTTCCAGCTTGCCCTCTCCCAGCTCCAAGTACAGGGCTCACCCTTCCCCTGCCCCACTGCCAGCCGTCTGCTGCTCCTCCCTTTCTGCCCACCCTGCAGACCTGTCTCTCAGACTCCCCCAAGGCTTTGCTATTTTAGGTGGTGAATCAGAGTTCAGTGTAGCTCTTGAAGAAGCTAGTATTTGTCTTTGTTGCACCTCCTAAACTCCAGGGGTTACATAAGAACATGAGCAGGATTACTCACTGTGGATTTTTTTTTCCCCTTTTTTAGGAAGCTTTGCAGCCCCATGTCTGTCAAGAACAGCTTGAAAACACAAGTCAAGGATGTTCCAAATAATCAGAACCTACACAGGGCAGAGGAGCAGCCTCACAATGGCAGTGTGAAGGTTGCAGGTTCTGTTGTTTAAAATTAGTTTTCTTTTAATGGACTAATCTACAAGACAGAACTAATCTACAACCTTGGGAAAATGTCAAGCCTGATAAGGGATTTTTCAGTCTTTGGAAGCAGCACACCTACCCTTTCATAAGAGCTGAATTTCAGAGATTCCAGAATCTTATAGGTAAAATGAGAATTCAAAATTCTTCAAGCTCTCTTTTGCAACAGAATAGCTCAAAAATATTCTGCTTTTTTTTCTTAAGAGTCAATGATCCAACAGGGTTGTTACTACACACAGAGGCCAACTTATTATGCTTCTCCTGTGTCTGGAAGGAGCTGTTAGTCAAATTAAGGGTGAAATTACTGTGGGTTTAAAAACCAAGGCAAAAGATTGAGCTAGGCCTAGGTTTAGTGCCCAATATACAGTGTAGGCAAGCTCAAAGAAGGTATCAGCAGACCTGGCTGCAGGTGATGCATGCAGAAGCAGCCAACTGTGCACCTTTTGTGCTGGAATCCTGACAAATCTGTCCCCAAACTCTGCAGTAAAAACAACTTTCCACGTACCAGTCCTCCCAGTCACCGAGGATGGTTTCCCCTCTGTGTTGTCTTTCACAGGTATGACCATGACCTCGTACTCTGTGCCAGGCTTCAGGCCTACAAACAGCAAATCACCAGCAGTTAGGGAAGGCAGTATTTTTTCTTGAAGAAAGCTGGGGTTTTTCATCTATTGAGTTCTAGATTTATAGCAGAGAAGAACTTGGAGTTTAGATTTCTATCCAACTTCCTTTTGTCTTCTGAATGTCTTGATAGCACCTTTGGTCTGGGCTTGCCCTCAGGGCATACTGGCTACAGCTAGTGGAGATTTCCAATAATATAAGTGTTAGCAACTCTGAAACAGAAAAATACCCTTCATTCCTAACAAGGACAGAATTAAATGAAGGAATGACTATGCCTTGAAACTTGCTATCCACAGAGCATAACTTTCTCCCTGCGGAGACACCCATCCTTACGGAATAGGGGAGCCCCAGATCATCTCACCTTCATAAAAGGTGAAGGAAAACTGTCCATTCATACATGAGAGAAAAAATGTCTCAGGACTGTGGTCTGACTGTCAATCACTCCTGTCACTTTTCCCTGCCCAGTTTGGAATACCCACACATACTCACCAGTCAGGATGTATCTACTCTTAAGGTCATTGCTTTTGGGCACCATGACCTGCTTCTCATCCATCTCCACTAGGGATTTGAATTTTAGCTTGTAATAATCCACATCTGTTGGTGGGTTCTCCCACTCCACTTCCAGTGAGTGCTCCATCTCCTCCATCACCCAGATGGCATTGAGTGCAGACAGGACTGGGAAGAAGAGCAGAAAGCCATAAGGAAGCAGCATCAGGTAAATAGTGAAAAGGTAAATATAAGACAGGAAGTCCTCCTCCATGCCCAGTATCCTTTCTGAGACCTGAGACATTTTCCTCAGCCACACTGAGGAGTTAAGCCAGAATCATTATTTCAGCAGGCTTAGTTTCATCCGTGGTAACACTCCAACTCTGGAGTTTTCTGGCTTTCAGCTCCCACCTGTTGTGCTAGAAGCAAGAAAAATGTCAAAATCACCAAACTTTTCACTGTTTTTGCAAGTGCAAGCAGACAGCATAACATATTAACAGCTGCTGACCCAATGGCATTTTGGTTCTTGAGAGACTGCTTCAGTCGTTCCACACAACCTCCTAAGCTCAGCAGAATCAGGCTCATTCAGTCCTGACAAGAGACTAGGAGAACTTACTGCTGCAGACATGTTTGAAGAACTAGTAGCTAGGCTTGACATCCTGCCTACCTTGTAGTGTCTTCTGCATCCAGCTGAACAGTGCATTATTCTGAATAACATGCTTAAAAATGACAATGACAGAAAACTGTAGGCTGGGAAGAGAAAGTGCTCTCCAGCACTCAGTTCACTCCAGTTGTTGGAATCTAACTTTAAAGATCTACAGCATCTGACTGATGAAAAATACTGCCTGCTGCTACCTGTACTTGCTTGTAGATCCTTGGGCTCACTGGCAATGCCCTTCTTCACGTGACAAAGTGTGACATTGTACGTGGTGCCAGGGCGCAGTCCCACGATCTCATAGCTGAGCTGCTCTTTGGGAACGTGGATTTGTTTCACCAACATCTCATGTCCAGCTGGATAATAGGTAAGGAGGTAATTATCCACATCAGCCATTGGATCCCAGCTGAGAGCCAGAGAGCTCTCGGTGGAGTTCAGCAGCTGCAGGTTCTGGGGAGCAAGCACTAGAACAGAAAGAAAAACATTGCAATGAGGATGATGTCACATGGCCAAGCATGAAATTTTTTCAAACCTATTTTGAATAAGAAAATGCAGAACTGAAGCTCCCAGTCTTTAGTCATCTTGGGTTTATCCATATCTTTCTGCTCAACAGCACACCATTAAATACAAATGAATACTGCAGTCAGCAACAAATACAATAATTTTGTGGGTGACTCTTTACAGCTTCTAAACCCACACTGACGTGAGAAAAACTCTCTCATAAAGCTGTCGCTTCCAATGCATCTAGGAAGAGAAAGATAAGCCAAAACCCTTTTTTCCTGTCACTCATTTCAAAATGTCATCTGGTCCCCAAAAACGCAGCTTCTCCATGGCAGAGGCAGAAAACTGAACTTTTCTGAGTATTGATGGAAGCTTATACCTGCTGCCTATATTTCAGAACACCAACACTGCCTTCAGTGTTTTACCACAAGACAAACAGCTCAGCAGTGTCTTGAAGCAGCCCTTGAAAGCAATGTAGAGCAACTGTTTACCATCAACTTTACCTGATTTTAATTACAAGTGAGTACAATTAAGCTGATCAAACCATCTACAGCTGTATTTCATTAGCAAGGCACTAAGTGATAGTAAAAAATAGATAGTAAGTGACAGCAAAAAGGCATGTGTCAGCAACATGAGGTCAGATAACATCAGGAGATTGTTCTCACTTTGAAGGCAGCATTCATTTCCACGTGCCAATCCCAGCTTTCACCAAACCTATCCTCACTATGTGCATGCCATTGCTTTTATTGAAAAATTTGTACAAAACATGAGACTGTTCATCCTGTCTCTTCTTCTGATATAGAAGCTGGATTTGAATAATGCAGCTTTGCAGTAAAATAATAAAGAACTTAAATACACATGGTGTGGTATTTTCCCTTGTCTAAGCATAGTTGGGAAGAGGATTGTATCTGCCTCTCTGCTGTTCAACATGTCCTTGTCCTCTATTTCTCCTTCAGAAGGAACTGCAAGGCATTAATTATACTGTTGCATGCTTGACAGCAACATCTAAATGCTCAGACATTCCAGTTACCATGGCAATACATAACAAAATATGTCATTTCATGATCTGAGACACACAAAAATAGGATCTAAACCTGCTGCCGATAAATAAATAAAAACAGTGCTCAGCGTAAGTCTCCCAGGATGCAGAAATCTAACCCAGACTGAAACAAAACAGGCAGTTTGACATCCATGGGAGAGGAGCACTTGGCTAGAGTTGCTGAGGAGGGAACCATTTGCTGTAGGACTTGGGAGTTTTTAAGCAGGACTGGAGGTGTGGCGCTCAGAAACAGTAACAAAATGGGTTGTGCTATATGCATTAACTCCTGGCTCTCTCAGAACAGAGAACACTTTCACAGCCTGTAAAAGAGCTGCAGGCATCATGCAAGGAAGAGGGTGCAAGGCTGGATCCAGCCAGCCCTTTGGGAGAGGCTGACTGGGCCACAGTTCTCTGGGAGAATTGTTTCTCCTCTGGGAGAGGAGGGGAAAAGAGTGCTGGAGCCACAGGGAAACACTTCTGGATAGTGTGGAAGGGGCAGCAGGAGTGAAGTTTTGATACAGAGCTCTGTTTTGAGTGAAGAATTTGAGCTAATAATCTTTCATTTGAAAGGTGAGTCTCTATGCAGATAGATCAAGCATGATCCAGAGCAGAACAAACCTGTGAGTCAGGTCACTTGCAAACCCTTGCTGAGCAACACCTGCTGCTCAGTGTGTGGCTGTTACCTACTTCTCCTTCATAAGGAGCTGTAAAAGACTATAGAATCAAGCAGTGATGTGCTGAGGAAAGGCACTTCCAGGGTAAAAGGCTGTGTGCTGAACCCTGGAGCACCAATCTGTAGTTGTAGAGAGGCTGTAAATTTTGCATAACGAAGCAGAAACTGCTGGACAAAGCAGAATAAGGGAGAATTTCCCGAAGACCTCACTTCAAAGGATTTACACATCCTTTGTCTCACAGGTTTTATTAAATCAACTACGTCATCAGCAAGCAGTGCACACTGCAACAAACATGGTTTTATTCTGTCTCATTTTTATGTCAAGAAACAGACTGTCTCCCTCTTTAATTACAGGCTCCATGCCCATTTTGCTCTCTCTTTCAGCTGCTGCTCACAGGCTGGTGCTAGTGCCACCTTTAGTTGCATTTCCACCTTTCCCATTTCAGCAATGTTTTCCAGGCAATTCTTGAAGACAAGGGCCAGTCAGGCAGGAGAAACTCCAACAAGAACATGATGACCCCCGGGGTTGGTTTACCTACAAGATGAACTGAAATTGTATGGGAGCTGGAGAGGGAAACTCAGATTGCCATACAGGAGGGAGAAACAACTCGCAGGCAGGTCTTACCCTGAGAGCAGTCGAGGCCAAAGAAGCCATCGTGGCAGTAGCACTCTCCTGTGTCACAGAAGCCGTTGCCACTGCAGTCCCCGGGACATCGTTTGTCGGCGCAGTCGTGGCCCGTGAACTCCTCGTGGCACTGGCACACCCCTGTGGCCGTGTCACAGGTGCCGTGGCCGCTGCAGTCCTCTGGGCAGCGCCGAAGGCTGCAGTCGTCCCCAAAGAAAGGCTGGTGGCAGACACAGGTGCCGCTGTCACAGCGCCCGTGGCCGCTGCAGCGGCCGGGGCAGGAGCAGTCGCTGCCCTGGCAGCCCTCGGCACATCCACAGCCGCAGGAACCGTCCGGAACACTCCCACGGCCACTGCCTGCAAGGGTGACACGCAGAGGAGAGGGAACAAAAATGTGGAGAAAGGAAAAATCAGGAACACGGTGACGGACAGGTTGTGCAAAGGTGTGTTCAAGGTCATTGAAGGAGAAAGCATAAGTATCACTGGGAAATATGGACTAAAAGAGACCTGATGGCATCACCTTGTCCATCTTGCCCCAGCTCCACCCTTGCCTTTCCCAACACATTTTTCTGTGGTTGGCAGGAATGCAGGTTCCATGAACACCCCAGAGTCAATTAGAAAGCTTTATACCCTGACCTCAATCTTCCTGCTGTACTTTCTTAAAAATAAGAAAAAGACAGTAACGAGAAGTGCCTCCCTCATCTTTCACCCTCCTGTCCGCCAGAAAATCCTCTATTGAATCCTTCCACCTATGTGAAACTCAGGAAATTCTGAAGGATTCCTGGCGAGATTTCCCCTGTGCTGGTTCCAGAAATGTTACATACGGACACATTTTGGGACCTTCAGATTTCTTCTCACATCACAGAAACCAGGAAACCATCCCATGTGAAGGACTCAAGTATTTTGCTCATGGAGAGCCTCCCATACTGTTGACAAATTATTCCAGTGCCCTGTGCAGTGAATAGGCTGTGCCTGGGAAGTAAGAACAGATACCAGAATTTTTACTTACCTTGGCTTCCCCCACAGCACTTCTGAGGGCTGCAAACTTCCCTCAGCTCTGCCACTTCCTTCTCAAGCTTGTCCATCCTTTCCAACAGATCCTTAATGTGGGTCAAACTTTCACAGTTCCCTTTGGGTGTGTGCACACGGATGTTGTGCCTAAAAATTATATTCTGCTCTTCATTTTCCTCAGCCTCTCCAGGATCCAGCTGCACCCCACTGCTGTCTTCATCATGCTGTAATGGATCTGCTTCCACCTTAATCTGGGAGGACGTGGGGAGGTCAATCCTATAGGAGTGGCTGAAGAATATCCTTTGAGCACCACTGGTGCAGTTGTGAGATGTGGGATGCTGACCAGCAGATGTCTGAAGAGCACAGCACAGCAATAACCCCACTGGGAAGGCAAGCCAGCTCTGGAAATCCATCTGGCAGGTTTTCAGAGGAAGTGCTGACCCTTCAAACAGCACAGCTGCTTTCGGGATCAAAAAATAAATAAAGAAGTGTGATCCTAAAGCTGGTTTTCATGATTTTCTAAATGACAAATTATCTGTTTTGCCCTGATTCAGATCTAGGTTGGCAAGTACCTGGCAAAGAGTCACACTGGATGAGTTAAGGAGCTTCTAGACCCTCCAATTAGGAGCTCTAAGTTTGCAACCTTCAGTGTCCAGCACCTTGCACAGTGTTCACCTCAAAGCCTAATAACTGTGCTGGTGCTGTGCACATGAAGAATTCAGAGAGCTGACACTGATCTTTTGGTACAGGAAGTTTGGGAGATAGTTTTGCCCACTTTACATTACTCATCTAACATAGCACATGGTCCACACTGTTATTTGGATTTGGGAGAATTAAAAAATTCCCTCCATTTGACACCAATGCACTGGCATTTTGTGTGCCTGAACATCGGATTCAGTTGAGGGATTTCAAGTTTATTTTGCTTTGACTCATTTATCTGATTTATCATCTTAGCACTGGTCAAGGTTTATTTAGAAGCTACTAGAGCACATCTGTTAACACATGGAGTAAGATGTGTTGTAAACCTATCTGTTTTCCTGGGCTTTTATTTCAGAAATAACAGTTCTTTCCTACCCTGCATAAATACACAGGCAGAGCTTGTTTTCAGGCTGAGTAAGGCTCAAAACTAAGACTTAAAAATACACAAAATATTACTGTTAAACTTCATTGACATTTAGAAGTCAAAACTGGAGAAGTTGAAGTGTTTAAAGCCTTCAGGTCCAGTCTTTGATAGAAACAAAACTGTTTTCTGTGCAAGTTTTGTGCTGTCAACCACAATTTTGGATTAAATGAACACCTCATAGGTAAGAATAACAGGAAGGAAGAAGCTGAACAAGCAGGGGTGGAAGGATAAAATATGAAGTTAGAAACCTAAACTTATCAGTTGGCTTATTCAACATTACTAAGTGTTGGCATTAATGGTAGATATTCACTTGGTTAAAAACTTAGAACTTCAAACCACAGGATGCAAATGCAAAATGCCACCATATGTGACTTATTAAGCAATCATTTATTCATTGCACAAGTGGAAGAAAAATATTATTTAAGTATTAATTAATATTAGGGAATGTGATAACTAGAAAGCACTTGGCCAATATGCATACACAATAACAGTACATCTGAACTCAGATAATAGTGCTGCCTGATATATATATAATAATAATTTATAATCACATTTCTGAGAGTCATGCCATCCTGACTGTTGAAGAAAATGAACTGTTTCTGTGAAGTATCCTTATCTCTCCCAAATATCTACCAAGCCCCAGGAAATAACCCTACCACTAGATTCCTACCTCCCACAGGCAGCACAGCTATAGGAAGGTGTCCTTCCTGCTCAGTGACATGAGGCTTTGGTTTCTAAAAACAAAACAAAGCCCCACCACCACTGAAAATACATATTACACCTGACTATGTGTGTTTTGCAGGCCACCCTAGTTCATCTTCTCAAGCAAAATCATCACTGACACCAACCAAAATAAGGTATGGACTTCGAGATTCAGTCTACAATTCCTTATCTTATAGCCTTACATGATATTAGGAGAAATTTCTTCACTGAAAAGGTGGTCAGGCACTGGCACAGGCTGCCCATGGCAGTGGTGGAATCACCATCCCTGGATGGATTTCAAAGACATTTAGATATGGCCCTTGGACACGGTTTAGTGATGGGTTTGGCAGTGCTGAGTTAATGGTTGGACTTGAGCTTAGAGGGCTTTTCCAACCTTATAAATTCTAGATGAGGTCCCCAACCAGACAGACACATGAACAAAATCCCTTTGCTCAGCACCAAGTGATGAATGACATTCTGGGTTGTACCATGATGTCATGAATAATCAGGGTTTCATGGAAACCACAAACTGATCTCAGATTTTCCTGGGCTTAGAGATCACTCAGAAGGAAAAACCTCTAAACATAAGCCTTTCTGTCGAGCATAATGAAAGGGAACAGCTTCTTTTGGCTTCCTCATCATGTAATAAGGAGATTTTTCTCTGCTGTTAAAAAGAGTGGGTTTAACTGACTCTTTATGGAGAATATCATGTCATACATATAACTGGCAATAATAGTGGATTATGGAAAGCAATAATTTAGGAAAGAGTGCCTAACAGTCAGATCTAGAAGGCACAGAATATCATCCTAAGGGAAGGGATGGAAGAAGCCTTGCTCAGATCTTTCCAGCCTTTGCAGAGGAAAGCAGGGGATGATGAAAGCTGGAGAGAACCTGCAGTATTTGTGTGAAAGATTCCAATAATCCAACTCTGCATATCTTCTTCCATCCTACAGCTCAGTGCCTGAAGGTTTGGGGGATAGGCCTTCTATGTATAGGTGACATGGAGATGGGACTGAAGACAGAAAGGGGGATTTGTAAGTCACGGGATACATGCTTTCCTCAGTGAAGCATTCAGCTGAGACAAACTACTAATTTTACATACTCTCCATAAGTATAATTTAGTTTAACCAATTGGATTATTTGCCTTTATTTGCTGTGGTGACACTACTCTGCTGTTCCAAACCTCAGCTGCTTTAGAAAGCTCTGCATCAGGGTTTTTTTCTGGGATTGGACACAGAAGCCATTCCATGCAGCTGCTGTAATAAGCCAGCCAGCATTCTGTTTTCAATATTATGCAATCTTCATTAAATTAATGATTGCAATTAATGCTATCGGTAACTGCCAAAGGAAAAAAAAAAGGCACAAAAGAAAACCCCAAAAAACCCCACAAAACCAAAAAACACCACACCATTAATTTAGCAGGGTTCTTTCCTTTGCAGGTATCTATTTTTTCTTACATCCAGAGTGAATGAATCTTATCTATCACTGCAGAAGTTTGGGATGATTTGAAATAGTTAATAGAAAAAAAGAATTATAATCAGCCAGGGAGGTACTGTGCTTCTAGATTCATCCTCATATTTACCTCTTCTTTCATGCTATCTTCTTCAACATCTAATAAGCAAGATGTATTGACTGTTCATACAAGACAGAGAGATTGCTTCTGAAATCCTACATATTCATGTGCACAGAGGTTTAACAGTATTTCCATATTTCCTCATTAGTACAAATATGCATTTTGTTACAAATGACTCCTCTTCCTTCTGTTAAATCAGTAACTTCCAGTTTAACTCAGTCTTTTCTGAAGCAAATCTTTGTTCTGTTGCCTGCATGGCTCAAAAATTTTGTAACTCCAATATTGGATCAATTTTACTTAGTCAGTGATAGACATTTTTACTATAAACAGTATAATCAATAAGGTACTTTTATTGTGAAAATAGTGACAAATTTCATTTTATGTGGTAAAGAACTTAGACTTATAGAATCCTAGAATTGTCTGAATTGGCAGGGACCTTAAAGCCCATCTCATTCCAACCCCCCTGCCATGGGCAGGGACACCTTCCACCAGCCCAGGTTGCTCCAAGCCCCATCCAACCTGGCCTTGGACACTTCCAGGGATGGGGCAGCTACAGCTTCTCTGGGCAACCTGTGCCAGGGCCTCCCCACCCTCACAGGGAAGAATTTATCCCTAATATATAATCTAAACCTATCCTCTTTCAGCTTCAAGCCATCCCCCCTTGTCTTAACCTCTACTGGCTTTCAGCACTGTCTGTGAAAAGGTGCACGAGAAGGCACAGGAAGAGGTTTTGGATAAGAAAATATTGAGTAATAACCAAAGAGTGTCTGTTGCAATTATAAGAGGTACATGTGGTCAAATTGCAGCACGGTCTCGTGACAAAAGGAAGGGCTTTTAAACCAAATACTGCCACATAGAACTCAGAGCCCAAAATAGAAGTTACTAGGAACAAGCATTCTAAAACAATTAAACCTTAGCTCCATTAGATCCAAAGGCAGAACTCCCACTTACAGTAGCAGATGTGTGGTTTCATATGGTTGGAGGAGACAACCTGGGAAAGCTTAAGCCCTTCAAAATGCAGTGACATTAAATACTACTGTATAGTTTGTAGTAATAAAACATGCCCATAATACAGGATTATTAATGTTTGTGTAAGGCTTTCAAAGCCTTGGAGAGCATCTGCTATGAGAAGTCAGACAGAAACTAGCCAGGTTTTTCACTCAGAACAAACAACAGAAATCTCAAGAGGTAATAAAAATGCTTTTCTCTTACCTTTCAAGTACTTTCAGCTGTTTGGTTCAGAGCCCTTCTGATGCAGCCACCACTTGAAAGGTAAGCTGGGCAAGCTGAAAAGTCACTTTCCTTTCCTCTTCCCACTCCAGCTGTAAACCAGCAGCAGTTCCCACAGGAATTTAAGTCCCCAGGGACCAGATGAAAGAACCAATAGAGGCCTCAGGATGTTTCCCTCCTACAACCACCTAAGGAGCACACTGAGTTTGGGAGCAATTCCCCTACTCAGAGTCAGTCTTGCACACCAACAGGAAGAATGATTTCCTATTTGTTTTATGCTCTGCTACTAGTCAAAAGCCAGAAAGACTCTCCAGCCTGATAAATCTGGCTGAAAACATCCCAGGAACGTTACTGAGACTCCCATACTGACAAGCACATTTGTAGTATGAGGAGAAATTCAGGTGGAGTAAGTCAGAAAGTAAAAATAAAACACCTTTTAAACTCAGCAGTAGTTAAACACAACACTGTACTTATCCAACACAATACTTAAAAATCTCCCCACAGAACTTAAAAGAAAGTAAATTACATGTTCTAGGCACCACTAAGGTACCCACACGATTATTTTAACCACGTACATTACTGAGCCCAGTTTTTAGCTAAAAAACTCCCAGATTCCAATCAGTTCCTTTGCTTTACTACAACCAGAAGCTGTGCTGAGGGAGCTGAAGGCAGCAGCCCAAGAGATGTCAATGTGCATCACCAGCCCTTGCCAATCTCAGCTGGGGAAGTGCTAATCACACAGGTGATGCTGGTGAGCAAGGGAGAGATTCAGCCCTGGATGAAGAAATCGTTCTCCTTCCCACACTCATCTGTTCCTCCCACATTTGGACCTTCTAACAAACACAAAAGGGGAAGTGAATTGAAATAGTGTGAAAAAAGAATGAATGCTGTAACATCCAAATAATCTTTGATCACATTCCCTGCTTTATTTGTTGGGATAATATTCCACTGATCACTTTTACCAGCTGGAAAACTGGTAACAGACTTGCTATTACATCGGGGACCAAAGCTTGAAATTCTCTCCCTGCAAACAGCAGAAAGCTGCTTCCAAGCCAGCCATGCATCAACACATCCCAGACCCAGGAACCAGGGGCACAAACAGCCCGAGGTCTGAACTGCATACTCACAGAGAGTTCAGGCTGAACCCTTTCTGCTGCTGCAGTTTCCCTGCATAGACAGATCCTCACACTAATTTAAGAGCAGCTTTTTGGCTTCTCGGGGTATGAAGGGAGAACAGGGAGATGTGAAATGAGGCCAGTGAGCAGCATCTCACCTCTCCGTGGCTCAGGAGACCCAAGTAAAGCAATGAGAATTGAAAATAATGATCCCTCTGCTACCTTACTGCTCTTTAAACAGGTATTAGTGGCTTCAGCTGGGCACCTCTGCAGGACAATCATCTTCAGGATAGTTAACACCTGGGTTGGCAGAAAATTAGCCACTTTATCAGCACTGAAAATGACCTCTCTCCACTCATCACAGTCAGCTCAGGGGAAGCTGTTGACGTGGATAATACAATTTGAATCAGCCTGCCAACCTGGCCACTTCCAGATTATTACATACTTCTGGACCAGTGTAACATAGCAGGCATGCAAATAAAACACCTGGCATGCAGACAACAAGCAGCTTGGCAAACTGAGAATCTAGCTTCTTGAATGACTTTTTGGATACAGCTAATGAGATGATACAAATGGCAAATTTAATCAAAACTGGTCGGGCACTGAACAGCCTCCCCAGGGAAGTGGTCACAGCATCAAGTCTGACAGAGTTTATTAAGTGTTTGGACAATGCTCTCAGCGAAAGGGGGGGAGTGTTGGGGTGTCCTGTTCAGGGTCAGGTCCTTGTGGGTCCCTTCCAACTCAGGATATTCTGTGATTCAAAATTCAGGAGTTAAAAACAAACAAACAAAACCCCCCCGCAAATAACAGATAGACATTTAGGAATATTTCTAGGCGATAAGCAAGCAAAAAAACTCCCAAGAAACAAAACTAACCCAGGCTTTAGGAAAGCTGTTGGCAGATAACCTGTCCCACAGCAGGGACAAGAAGGCAGGACACGTGCTGTTCCACACAGGGACCCTACAACGGCGGGGCGATACCTCTGCGTCACATTTTCCTGCTGGGACAACTTTGCCTGTCATTTTTACAGCCTTTCCTCACAACCCGGGATTCCTTCGCTCCACCCGCGGCCGGGCCCCGACGTTCCTATGGCAGACCCAGCTGCCTCTGATGACGGGTGGTGCCAGCGACCCCTGACATCAGCTCTAGGGTTCACAGCACAGCCCTGGGACGCGGTTTGGGCTCTCATTAGGTTTCCAGCCGCAGAAGCGGCGGGAACACCGGGATCAGAGCGGGAGGGAGGCGGGAGACAAACAAAACCCCCACCCCTCATGCCCGCACCCCTCATGCCCGCGCGCACGCGCCGCGCGGCGACAAGATGGCGGCGGCAGCGCTGCTGTGGGCGCTGAGGGCGGCTCGGCAGGTCAGGCCGACTCCATCTATCCCTCCCTCCTTCCCCGCTCCCCTTCGGGGCCGTGTGCGCCCGGCTGGGGCGCANGGGCGGCTCGGCAGGTCAGGCCGACTCCATCCATCCATCCCTCCATCCCTCCTTCCCCGCTCCCCTTCGGAGCCGTGTGCGCCCGGCTGGGGCGCGGGGCAGCGGGCGGGGGGCTGCGGGGAGTGTTAGGTGGCTGTGGGCTCGGCCCCGGCCCCGCGGCGGCCCGGACTGCGCGGGTCGGGTGTAACGTGGGTTCGGTGTAAGTTGGGGCTCGCTGTGACTCCGGTACCGTGGACTCCTCGCTGCCTTCGACAGCCAAGCTGGGTCACACGTTACACTTGTTATACTTTATCGCAGTCTGCAGCTTCCTCACGAGGGGCAGCATTGATCTCTGCTCCCTGAAACCGGTGACAGGAACCAGGGAAGGGCTGGAGCTGTGTCAGGGCAGGGTCAGGTTGGATCTCAGGGAAAGGTTCGTCCCCCAGAGGGTGGTTGGCACTGCCCAGGCTCCCCCGGGCAGTGGGCACAGCCCCAAGGCTTCCAGAGCTCAAGGAACATTTGGACAACACTCTCAGGGACAGGATGGGATTTTTGGGGTGTCTGTGCAGGGCTGAGGGTGGGACCCAGTGATCCTTGTGGGTCCCTTCCAACTCAGGGCCTCCCGTGATTTATGGAAATAACAATTCTTACGTGACTGGAGGCAAACTACATGCAGCAGGCAGGTGTGACAAACTTCATTTCCTGAACTAGGTTCTCCCCTCGCCCTGCTCGGGGCAGGTGCGGAGCTACTACGTGGACTGGAGGATGCTGCGGGACGTCAAGAGAAGGCGGCTGGCCTACGAGTACGCGGATGAGAGGCTGCGGATCAACGCCATCCGGAAGAACACCATCCTTCCCAAGGAGCTGCAGGTACCAGCAGCCACCCCACAGCTGTGCCCGGCCAGGGCATGAGCCCACATGTGGCTCTTGCTGCTGTGATGTGCTCTGGGTCACTTTACAGACCCAGACAGCTGTGCCAGGTCACAAGTGCTTGTGTTTGCCCGGGTCAGAAGCACAGAATGTCATATTGCAGTTACCTCTGCCTTTTGGGGGTGTGTACAACAACAGTGTATTCACCTGACTGGAGGACGTGTGTGTTTTGTTCTGGGGTTTTTTAAAACCAGTACTTCTCATGTAAGCAGTACATGTAACACTAAATACAGTGAAATCACATTTTTTCCTTCTAATGCTGTCACTAACGTACATTCACAAACTTCTTTTCCTTATTTCTGATAATACGTGATGTTATGTGGTTACTTTTATAGCTTCCTAAATAAACTTCAGAATTATTTTTTTTTTTTGCTTATTCATAGACCTGGAAGCCTGATCCAGCCAAAACCAGCAATTTGTTCAATTAGAAAGGCTTAATTTTACTTCTTGGCTGAGCTACAGGCATGTGAAGGCTACATCAGATCTGGCTGTTAGATCTGTTCATAAAAATGCACATATTCACTGCTCTGCTCTCAGCCTGCCTTACTAAGCACTAAAAACATTTGCAAGTATCAGATTATTCCTGTATGTATTTGATCTGGCCATGCCTAGTTATAGCAAGATTCTTTTACACTTAAAACATCCTGGGAGAGAAAGTGTATGAATCTGCTTTTATATATTGACTTTACCATTCTCTTGGTAAGTCTGGCTGGTGTTGGATGTTCTTACAGGACAAAACCAAGAAACACTGAAAAAAAAACCCCAAAAGAAAGCCCTGTAACACCTTCCAAAGTACACTGTGTGAGACCCCTTTTACTGACATCAAAGCATGTTACCCAGGCAGGTAGTTAATGAAGAACATGTATTTAATTCAGCTATTTAGTTCAGTTCTTAAAGAACTAATCCACCCTGCGACAAGGAGAAAGCCAAGTGGATTTTTGACCAACTATAATTCCTGGCTTGAGGTTGTTCAGTCTGTAAAGGCTAGCCCACCGTGCCACACAGACAGAGACAAGCTGATTTGACTATAATTAGTAGCTTGAGATTGTTCTGTCTGTACAATAAGGCTAATTTTGGGGTCTCCATGTGGATGAGTTTACATTCAGTGTTGGGATGCCCAGAATGAAAGGGCTGAGCGAGGAAGACAGCAAAGTTCACTTGTGAGGTGGTACCTACACAGGGTAACTCAGTGCTGTGGCCTTCTGTTTTAGGAAGTGGCTGACAAGGAGATCGCGGCGCTGCCCCGGGACAGCTGCCCTTCGAGGATCCGGAACAGGTGTGTCCTGACATCCCGCCCCCGGGGCGTGAGGCGGCGCTGGAGGCTCAGCAGAATCGTTTTCCGCCACTTTGCTGACCATGCTCAGGTGTCCGGGGTGCAGAGGGCCATGTGGTGAGCACCAGGGGACGTGCACTCAGGCAGAAAACACAAACTACGCTCATTTGTGCATGTGAGCAATTAAAGCTGGACTGTCCTGCCTCAGAGTCCAGCATCAATGTCAAATAAATGAGAAGTTGTGCTGATTTATTAGCCTCATTGGAGTGCAGCTGGTAGCAGCTGACAAGCAGCACAACTGCACTAAATCAGTCTGTGTGAGAAGTAGTTTGATTCTGAGGAAATTCCCTACGTGTTGGTTGCAGAACTAGGCTGAGGTTTGTGGTATGGGCAGTGTTAGAAATAAAGACATACAACACAAGGCTCATTTAAGTTGGGGTTTTTTGCCACTGTACGGTAAGTTAACGGTAATTTGGGTAAAAACATAAATGAAAACTGCACAACAGGGCATAGGTGTATTCTGCCACAAACAAGGGCGAGCACAGACTGAGAATAAAACATGGCCTCAGGTTTAATACTCTTGCTATGCAATACATATTTATATTGACAACCAGACAAAGTGGCTAAAGGACCTGTTAGAAACTACAACGTGCTACTATTTCTCTCCTGTCTGTAGTGCAGCGCTCGATCCAGTGCTTCAAGAACAAGGTAGCAAGTAAGTCCTAGTCCAGACCCTAACAAGAGAGTAATGGCTTCCTTAATTCCTAAGGTAACAACAAATCTGTCCTTGGGAGACACATGAGAAGGAAGCAGGAAGGACACAGTAACAAGCCTGCTGCTAAGCTCATGTTTGCCCTGTACTCTTCTTCAAAGCAATGCAATGAAGGGGCAGTGGCTGCTCTGTCCCTCTCCCCAGCAGTGGGGCTGAGAGGTGGCAGTAAAGAGGCCAAATACCACTAGCAGTAAAGCGACAGCAACCTATGACCCCCAGCTGAGTCACATTTTGGAGGATAAGCTATCTGAATACACTTCTTACTTTGTTTCCTTAAAACCCTTTAGGGGTGATAGCCAAAGTGGAGCTTGTCCCTCTTTTCCTCACATACTGCCAGAGCCAGGGCAAGCTCCCTGTCCAGCATCAACAGCTCACTGCTCTGCTGTGACTGATGTCACCTCAAAGACACCCCAGCAACCTCAGAGTTGGCACTAAAGATCTGCCTTCATTTCCAAAATTAGTAAGATGGTAAACAGCCAGTAATTAATTTCTGAGAGTAATTATTAAATTTTAATACCACAGGTAACACCACATTGTTTCTGCTTAACTGTCTGTCAAGTGCTCAGGACAGTGGTTCTGCTTTCTTCAGTTCTCCCTGTGTGACAGGCTTTACAGTTCAACACTTACCCACATCTAATCAAAAAGCCATACCCTGTGTAGTGAAATTAGTATTAGCCCCAACAACCACATGGGTACAGCTGCCACTGGCAACTGAGGCCTTAACACATCCTAGTTTAGGATTCCTTTACTTTTACTTTCTCTTCTTGGTCTCACAGCACCCCCCGCTCATCTAAGATGCTTTTTCAAGGAGGGGTAAAGAATATACCTAAGCTCCACACCTCAGGAAACCGTGAACCACTTGACTGAAGGAAATGCTTTACAAGCTATTTTATTTAAATATTTTCTCCAACCTGAAATGGAAAATGACTGTCTTTGCTTGGAAGAAGGTCGTGTAAACGATGATCTTTGCAGCACAGCGTGTCTCACATGGAAGATCAGTATTAAGGCGGCCCTCAGAGTACTTTCAGATATCCATGGGTATGTCCCCTTTGTACTGCTTTTCTCTGCTTTCCACCCAGGCCTTGTTGATGGTGCGCTTCATCTCATCGTCCCCTTCCGCGTACATCTTTTTTAAAATGTTCATCAGCCCCTCGCTGGGATCTGCGGTGTCGTAGGCAGCCTTCCTGCAAGACACATACATGTGAGGAGGTCAGGTATATCCAGCAGCTCTGGGCAAAAAAGTAAATGCTAACATTTGTTTGGAATGTCCTGCTAACAGTGAGGATTTTGCTTTGGCAAAGTCTTTCGATCGTGGCAATCTTCACTCGGGTTCCAAGCAGGGAGAATCCTAAGGAGCACCCTCAAACCAAGGGCAAGTTGAGTATACCTAGGTATACCTAGAGATGCCTGTGGGCTGGAAGAGCATTTTGATGGGAAGCATTTTGCAGTAAACATGACCTGGAGGCACCACCCTACATTAATTTTAAGAAGTGAAATAGAACAGACACAGGAAGTGCCAATATCAGTCTGTGTTACGTGACAAGTGAATAAAAACAAAGAAACAACCACACTGAGCTCTTTGAAGTGACTACATTCACATCCCAGAGGCTTTTTTCTTCTGCTTCCCATTTTTCAGCTGATCTCCAGAGCTTAACTGGCTCCTTTTTAACACCTTGCATTTCAAAGCAGTTTTCTCAGCTGACAAATTTTGCCATCTGCACAGTCACTGCCTGGGCAGGACACAGCCCATACTACCCAACTATACATAATGCCCTCTCTGGCAAAACTGCCTCTATCCTATTTTCCAAAATCCTCTAGGTAGCTCCTTGTGCAGTCTAGCTGCAAAACATGGCAGAGCAGAACAGATCAGCAGAGGGAGCAAGTTCCCCATGCTCTGGGCTAAGCACCCTGGTGCTCAGAAGTTGGGAGGTGTGTTTGTATATAAAATCATTATATGATAAACATTTTTGTGTGTGTATAGATGTATATATATATGGAAGTTTCTTGTCCCCAGGTGTTTCCTGCTGTCATATGCCAATATATGCCTAGGCTCCCTGCTCCAAAGCACTTGGAGTGATACAAGTTGGCTTGAGACTTTGGATAATCATCTAAGTAAACAAAGACCTGTTTGGCCAAAAGCAGGCTGGGAATTTTGTGCAGGCACTTCACACACAGGTGACAATAATTATTTTGACCAGCAGAGCTGTAGGGAATATACCTATGTATTTCTGTACAATATACCTTTCACCTAAAAAAATCACCTCACTAGAGCAGCTTGTGCAATGAATGCAGCCATCAAAGTGCAAATGAATCCTTAACTGAGTGATTCCCTTTAGCAGTCTCACTGCAGGTCTTTATCTCTTGTATTTCCCATGATGCAGCCTTCATCATGAGCAATAGAACAGCAGAAGAGTGTCAAAGGGCTACTGAAAGCGTATCTCCTCTACTGCCAGTCCTGCATGCAACAAAAAAATCCCACTGTAATGGACCTCAAACATCTTAGGGGCCTGTCCCCCAGCCCAGTGATTCAGAGTCTGGCTGCAGTCAGTACAGTACAGACCTCTCCCAGCAGTCCTATGGCAACATAGAGAACAAGAAATGGAAAACAAGATGGAGGGTTGAAAGGACACTTACTCTTTCTCTTTGCTTTCCTTTTCCACTTGAGTGAGACAATCCCATTTCTCCTCCCGCTTCTTCTTACACATCACAAGGACCGTGTCTGTCTTTATCTGTATGGTGAACAGCAAGGCATGAGTTTAGAATGCTTTGTGAAGGGATCCTGGTCACAGTGAATAACATTAGCTTATAACATGAACCTCTTCCACACTCACAAATTCCTGAAACATTTCTCTCAGTTATTCATTATTATGTAGCATATAAAAATTACAGCATGTGCTCAGCTTTAGTATTAACTTCACTGTGGACAATTTAAATGGTGTGATAATTAGAATTCTAGTACAGAACTACAGTGCCAATAAAGAAGAACATGAAGTGCTGCAGAAACACCATTCAGTGATTCTCGGGACGCTCAGGTACCCAGGGCTGCCTGGTAGAGGGTCCAGACTTCCTACTGGACTTCTCCAAGCACACCAAGTTCAAGTAGAGGCTCTTCCAATTTGTCTCTCCAAGGATAAGAAACTAGTTTTATGGTATTGCTTAATCTTGCAACATGTTTGCAAGTTACAAACAAAGCCTGTTTAATTGCAACCCTGACCTAAATTTCGCAAAGAACTCCCACTTGCCACAGCAGACAAGAGTCTGCTGCTGCTTAGCAAGTACATGACCACTGCTCCTGTCAGCCCATATTAAAAATCACCAGAGCATCACCTTCATTTATTTCAGCTGTTTCAATTTCACTCTGTCCTAGTTTTAGGGCAATTTCAAAATGAACCATCATTTCTTCACATCTGATGTCACCACGTGCAGCTCAGAACACATACGAGGTGACACCTCTGTAAGCCTGGAATGGTGCTACAAGTACAGAGTGTGACTATCACCAGTTGCAGTCAGCAGCAGTAAAATGTCACTAATGGCCATGTTTCACCTGGGATAGAGTTAATTTTTCCCTTGGAAAATTAACCCCAGCAGGGGTTAAACCACACCACCACACCACCAGTGTTCAGTTCTGGATCAACACACCCTTACCAAGGCAGAGCAGGTCTCAGACTTTGCTTTGGGAATTAAGCCTCTTTAAGCTTCCCAAGATCTCAGTCTGCAGACAAACCTCTTAGACCTTAAAACTGCAGAGAATTTCTCGAAGGTATTTAAAAGTACAAAGATGCAAACGGATGCTTGGTGGAATTTTCTGCTTAATTATTTCTGAAATCTTGTTGGAGAGCTATTAAAAAAAAAAGCATAGGATATCCAGACATGATCTTTTGAAATAGGATTCCAGAGACTAATTCCACAGTTATGACAGTCACAGATTAATAAGAATCACATTCACAGTGCAGAGACTTTACAGTAGAAGGGAGAGACTGAAGGTTAGGACCGAGTCTCCTGAAATATAGTCAGGCAGTGAACATGATACTTTGTGAGGGACCTAAATTATCTCTTTAACAGACAAGGTGTCTCTAACAGACCTTTCTAGAGCTGCCTTCCACAGAGATGGGCTTCAGGAGGTTGTTGAAGGTCATGGTGTAGTTCTTTCCATTCAGATTCTTCACCAGCAGATCAAATGACCTGGAACCAGAAAGTGGAGGGAGGAAAGGCACAAATATCCCAATCATTGCAATGTCTGAAAACCCTCTTACCAGACCTATTTGTTAGGAAAGCAGGTGCATTTTTTGGGCAGGCAGGTCAACAGGCTTGGATTAGTTTATTCCCAGGGCTCTCAAATGTTCCGTTGAATTTCAACACTAAGAAAAAAAAAAAAGGACCCATCTTGACTTCACAACAAATCAAGATCTTCAGGGTCATTTCTACCTCACTGATCTCCTACAACCTTGGAAAGGCAGATTTCTTTAATGCACATTTAAGTTCTATCAGGGCTGTCAAGCGTGATGAGGTGCAACAAGCACTTGCAAAATAAAAACATCCTGATACCCTCTAAGGAGAGCTGCACTTAAGAGTATGTCCTGAGTGCTACTAAAAGCTAATACAGCTCAAGTTTTAAAACAGAAAAAAGGGACTGGGGAGTAAAGGTTGATCCAACACTCCTGCATTTCAAACAGCGCTCCTGTTGTGGTACAACCAGATGAACTCACCTCTCTGTGAAATTCACCTGCACATTCTCAGCTGGAAGCTTCTGGACTCCATTTAAAGAGATGTAAATCTTCACAAACTTATCGGACTGATCCCAACCTGCACATGAAAAAACACAGATTATCTTCTACTTTTCCTCCATAAGTTTCATGCATTCCAGTTCAACTCCTCCACAGAGTCCCCTAGAATGACTATGACCTCTGCCTTACTGAAAAACAATCTTTAGATGGATAGGGAAAAAAAAAGAATTATTCAGGAATAACTTGAGAGCAAAAGGAGGTCTTTACATGTAACCCTGTTCCCTAATTCCTACAAATTCTGAGAAAAAACATGCATCAGCTGAGGTGAAAGGAGAGCAACCCCATCTGTGCAGGGGGACTTAGAGGCAGTTGTCTGCTCCTGCTGCAGTTTCCTTGACCCACTTCTTCCCCTACTCCCTGCATCTTGAGCAATTCCCTCTCCTCTCACCTACATGGCAAGCAGAGAAGCCAAAGCTCACTCCTTCACTCCTGCTAAGCACTAGGTAACGGAAAAATACCAGCTGGAATCCCAGGGATCCTTAATCATCCCACCAGCACCATCACACAAACAGCATAAATACACACTGGGGTTGGGATGGCAGGGTAAGCACGTGGTACCTTTAAAGTGGGGCTTCCAGTTTGAAATAAACACTTAAAAAGGTTTTGCTATAATGATAAGTGGCAACTCTAACTCACAGTAATGCCACCCTGCCTTCTCTTCAGAAAGACTGTAGAAAAATAATCCTACCATAGTTGTTTATTTTCACTGTGTACCCTCCCAGCGATGACTTTTCTTCCTCTGTCACATCTTTTGGCTTGGGCGGAGGCTGATTCTTGATTTCCATCTCCAGCTTGTGTTTCTCTGCCAGCAGGACATCACGCACCCGCTTCCTCGTGGCCTTCGCGAGCAGTTCTTTAACCTCTTCCAAATCTTTCTGCAGCTGGTTCAAAAACAAAAGGTCACATACATATTAGACACAGTTCCTTGTGCTCCGGGCTCACAATTGAGCTCTTTGCGACAGTTTCCCGTTTCCCAGAAGCTTCAGGTTTATCAGGTCATTACTTTCGTTTCCCGCTACACCCCATTAAACATAGAACCATCCCTTCCTCACTCCCTGTGAGATACATATATATATATATCCTGTGGATATATAACCATATACAACCATATATACAGAGCCATCAAATCTTAATTCACAGAATGACAGAACGGGTCAGGTCGGAAGGAAACACAATCTTGTCCAACCTCCCTGCTCAGGCAGGCCCATCTTACAGCACATGGCTGTTAAGGCGGGGAAAAAACCTCCAAGATCATCAACCCCAACGAGTTTTAAGCTTTCAGTGTCTGACCCTTCATCATTTAAGAAACAACCCGAACCGACAGGAGCCGGGCAGATGGCACAGCTCCCCCGACACGCCCCGCGGCACGGGGAGACCCCGGCAGCCCTCAGGGACCGCGGGGGCGGCCGCTCC
>VYXB01001321.1:19182-240873 GCA_013397135.1 Pachyramphus minor | reverse complement strand
CCCCGGGCGCTGAGGAATAGGAGGGACATGGGGCGGGACATGGAGCCTTCCTGCCCCCGGGCGCTGAGGGGCGGGCGGGACCCAGAGCTTTCCCCGCCCCGAGGCTCTGAGGGGCGGGCGGTGCCGCCCCGAATTTGCTGAATTTGCGAGGGTCCAGGAGAGAAACCATCTGGCCCTTGAAGCCGGAGGAACAGCCTGGTTTAAGTTGACCTTGCTGGTATCTCTGGTCATTTCAAAAAACAAATGGAAACAAGAGTAATGCTTCTGTGGTGGTTTGCATAAATATTTATGTCTAGTGACTTGGTTACGAGAAGCCTTGTGTCGATTTTCAAACCTTTTGTCGTGATTTCACGGAATTTCACTATGACTGTCGTCTGTCTTGCTCTGGTCACTCAGATCCCGTGTGTGAGGGCACACCTTGTTCTGTTAAAAGGACTTTAATATAAGTGGCGTGTGAGGGGCCGGAGGCTGAGGTGGGCAGGGAGTGTGTTTTCTTTTGGTCATCAGGGTTCTCCCCTGGTTTTATGGCAGATACCACACAGCTCATGGCTGTCAAGGCCTCAAACAGTTTTGCAAAACAACATGTTGTTTTCCTTCTTAAGGTACAGAATATCAGGCTGATGCGATGGAGTTAATAATGAACAGCCACTGAGACAAGAAAAAACTTTCTGTGTTCTTCTTCCTTATGTACTAATCTTTGAGTTTCTTCACTCTCAGTTGTGGTCTTATATTAGGAAGTGCCCTAGATTTTTAGAATTTAAATTGCAATTTACAATTTTTACAATGGTAAATTTGTAAATTAATTTCTAAGAGGAAAATGCTTTCATTACACCATAAATGCATTTAAGCCTGCAATTTGCTTTTTTTCCGTGATTTTTTTTTTTTTTAAATCCAATGTTTATTTAGTTTCCTTAATCAGGAGCATTTCAGCACCCGTGGCACTTCCCTTTAAGTGGCAGCTTCCACGTGGAAGAATTACCACTCTTGTCATGTAAAAACAAGCTCCACACAGGTCTCCTGTGCACAAAGGTGCGGCAGCATCTGGATGCTGCATCCTCTCCTGACAAACACTCTGCATAGTGATGTGGAGATAAATCAATACAAAATGTTACTCCTGGTAAATTTAATCTTCATCTTTTCTCCCTCTTTGCCTTCTTATCTTCCCCTGAAGTGCTGTGTGCTTTTCCAGTTATCTGGGAACAATGGCTGTTCATCTCAGGTAGTAGGAAAAAAAATTCCAGGGTAGTTGCTCACGTGGAAAAATGACTTTATAAATCGCTTGGATACTTCTGACTGTGGTAAATTCTGCTCTGTCCTGTTCTTGCTCAGCTGTGCCTCTGTTTGCAGTCGGTTTCCAGTGACATGCTGTTTCCTTCTGCTCCTTGTGTCTCTTCCTGCAGGCGTGCTGCCTCACGGCTCACTTGTGCTCCAGGGAAGCAAGAAGTGCTTACCAACATCAGCTGTTGGTAAGTATCCCCAGCCTTTAGGGAAAGCATACTCTGTGCTGGAAACTTCAGGCTGGCAGTTGGAGCAGAGGACCAGGGTGACCCATTAGCTCTCTGGCACAGCTCCTTGTGAGCAGGTTCCCTAAGGGATGGGTTGGGATCGGCCGAGGGGCACACACACACTTCGGACGGCTCATCTGCTGAGTCACTGGTGCAACGGAGCTGCTTGAACAGAACCAGCTGGGGACATCTGCATCACAAAACCTGACACAGCAGCTGCTTATTCCTGCCAACAGATTTAATCTGTTTCTTAAGCAAATGGCTCAGGAAAATAAGCACCTTATTCCCACGTTGTTGTCCATTTCTGTTTATTTTACAAGGCATCGTTCACACAATGATAACAAGGTACTGATCCAAACAATTCAGTAACAATTAAAAAAGTAAACATTTGTTGTGACCATGTACATTAAATTGCACTTTTAATAACAAGCATTACACTTATATTTCCATGTTGTGCTTTATATAATACATGGATGATTTACCCAAGTATTGGCAGTACTGAATTGTTCTCAGTTCAAAGTCCAATCTCCCTGTGATGCTCTTTTTTTCCTAACTCTTTAGGATTTGTGAACTTGGCACACACACAGATCACAAAAGCAATTCCAAACCTGGAAAACTTCATTGTAATGGGGTCAGAGCTTTGAAGCTGCTCTGTTTTCAATGGGCTGTAGTGAATCCACTAAATGGCAGACATGGAGGGAGCTGGATCATCCTTTTTGTACTCATGTACCATCTTTTCCCAGTTCAGAGAAGTCAGGGAATCTTCTTCCCTGGAAAACAACAGTTCCCAAAGCTCCAGAGAGTTTCTGGCACAGCTTTTGAGAGTGGTATCAGCAGCAATGCAAACCCAAGGATCACTGAAAAGAGGGAATTGAGACCTGGAGAAAAATCTGGGAACATCTGCTCTTGTTTGCATTGGTAGTACCATCCATGTATTATATAAAATGCAAAAATAAGAGAAACCGTAGGGAAGTCAGTACAGCCCAGGATTCTGGTGGTATCGAATCACAAATGAAATTTATGATACCAAATCCTTTCAATGTATTTATCCCCTTGCTGTTCAGTTTCTTATATATTATTCTATATATAAGATATAGTTCTCCAAAGATACATATATATTCCTTTACAGGTTAAATAAAAGCAAGTCCCACTGAATAAGAAAATAAGAGGAAGTAATGTCCTAATTCTCTACCCATATAATTTTTCTTTTTCAGGTAAAAATAGCACGAAATACATTCAGTAGCAAAGCAGTTGGAATCCAGGAGAAACGGAGAGCCCTGTATTCCTGGAGAATTAACCTGTACGTGTTAAATCACAATCCTGAAGTAATTTGTGTAGACTTCTGACTTGGGAAAGATAGGATCTTAGTTAATGCTGAGCAATTTTTATCCAGTTGCAAATTCCTTCCATCTGTGGATTAGCCCAGGTTTAAAGGCTGCTGTGACATGCACCTACCCTAAAACTGGAGAGGTCCAAGCTTGAGTGCTTCATCATGTCTCCCCTTAGTGTTAATGGGACAGCTCCCAGTGGGATATTAGCACAACAGACAGACAAATAATGTGGGCTTACCCTTTGTGTGGGCACGGCTGTGTGCACAGGGCCCCTGTCAGCCACAGCAGCCCCTCAGCCCCGAGGGGAACCTCTCTGCCCTCTCTTCACAATCAGTCAGTGACACTCACTATGCTTTTCTCTCCAGCAGCTGGAAGAGCACCAGCACTGTAAGGTAAGAGTGCTTCTGGTTTCTGAGCCAAAGGTGTTTAGGCTTAGGAGATATATGCAGAAGTTGCCAATTATCCCTGAGTCTAACAGTAAATCAAAACAGTTCTCCCACACATACAAGTAGCTTCATGGATTTTACTGCAGCTGCTTAATAGAAGGAAGGGAACAGCCCTACCTTGATCCTGTGGAAAGCATGGCATGTAGCTTCCAGTGTAGCTTTTGATACTTCAGTGCCACTAAATGCAGATTTTTATTTACTCCTTAACTGCCACATTCAGTCAGTGAGTGGCACCGTGACCCTGAAGTCAATGGGATACTTCATGCCTTGTCAAGGGGCTGACTTCTTGCAGTTCTTGGCTCTCCCTCTCCCCTTGTAAATGGCTGTTTTGATTTCGAGTTGTTTTTAACACAATGGCACAGATGATCATTTATCTTAGAGGAAATTTCAAGGGCCAACCAAGAGAAGTTTAAAATGTCTAACAAGATAAAAAAATACTGCTTACCTATGTAAGCACTTCTAATGGAGCTGCAGCAATTTAACTCAGCTGTAGCAAATGAAATCCTAATTAATGTGCAGGACAAGGGTGGGTTTGTCAGCTGGCAGGACTGATTACACAGCTGACTACCTTCCCTGAGACTGGTTTTACTGAGCATTAATGCAGGTGGACCTCAGGGATTTTGCAGTTTCTTGGCTTAACTGCACACATCGTATTTTTAATTTTTTTTTTTAATTCTCTCCAGGTATATTTAGAAATGTAAACTAAGTGAAATAAGTCCTATTACTTTAGAGTATTATGTTTGGTTCACAAAGATAATACAAGACTAGTTCACAGATGTACCATGTAACTAAATCAGCCTTGCTTCATTTAGCCTGTAAAGTGTTACAGTCAAAGGAAAAACAACTGTTTAAAGTGGATAAAAGTACTTTTTTCCTTTTTTTTGTCCCCCCCCCATATTGGGCATCTCAAGAACAGATTAGAGTCAACAAGATAAAACAGTTCTAGTAAAAATATTCTTTGGAGGTTTGTCCCTAATCAAAGGAAAGGGTTCATTTCAGAATGGTGCATTCTCAATAAAATTAAAAAATAGGATTTAGTTCCACATATATATTTATAAAATTCAAATTATTTTTAATAAAGGTTTGATATGGACACAGAGTTTAATACTGACTCAGGAAAAAAAGTTAATCCCTCCACACTTACAAACTGTTAGCTGTCCCAGTGCCACACAGAAAGAAGAGTTTCAGTGAGACTGATGATGTTTCCTGCTGAAAAGCTGAACAAGGAGTCAGCTCTCCCTGGCAGATCCATCAGCAATAGGTGTGCAGGCAGCTCTGTCACACACAGATGTTTTCCTGCAGGAAGCTGAATTCCCCTGCAGCATCTACAGTCAGCAGGTAGAATTTTAGCTTGCCTGGTTTAATCCTGCAGTCCTACTCCTTTCCTTGTTTCTGAATATTCACCAAGATAATGCCATAAAGCTATTTCCTTACTCTTTGGGTAGTTTTGAGAAGACAAATGTTAGCCACTGTTACCAATGCTACCTTGGATCTACAGTGGGAAGGTGGAATTCCTTTACTGCCTTTACATCATTGCTTTCTGAAACTTCCTTTTGGTGATGCAAGGCAGCTTCCTTCCTACAAGGGTTGGAAAGCACCACAGCTGGCAGGTAGCAAATGTGGCTTTGTTCCAGAAGTCAACTGCCAAAGTCAGAGGGCTGCTACACTGAGAAAAGGGATGGTGTGTCAAAGCTCAGTCCATGAATGTGGGGAGCTTCTTTACCAGGTCCTTCCTGATGAACTGGGGAAGCCCCACACCCATGATCTGCTTGCACTCACTGGACCCTTTGAGATGATTTAAACTCCATCACTTGGCAAAAGACAAACTGGGGGGAGAGAGGGGAATCCATCCACATTTTTTCTTGTTGCTGTTTTTAATCATCTCCAGTGAGTGCCGTAACAAGGACAAGGGACAGGACTGTACAAGGGGGAGTTGGAGGGGTGAAATCTTTGAGCAGCTGTGAGCTGTTAACTCATCTGCTCCAGGAATCACAGTATTACACATTTTTTCTATTCCTATTACTGCATTTTTCCAATCAAGGTTTTAAATCCACTTCTAGGTATGATTAAAGATAAATGAAATGAGAAATTCAGACACTTGTCAAACCACCAGTGTCACTCGAGGGCACAGTACTCTCAAATGTAACAGTCTGATGTTCAGCAGGTATCCTCAGCTGTCACTTCAGATTTATTACAAATTCAGAGTCACATCTGTGGATGTGTGAAGCGGAACTGGTAAGGGAATGACTAACGCTGGGTTTAGTCAGACAAGAGAATGGAAACATTTATGCAAATATTATGAGCAAGAAAGTGATGAGGGAAAAAGACCTTTGCTAACATTTGCAAAAGAAATTCCTTCTGTTTCCCCCCCTTTTTTTTCTCACTGCATTAATATTTACAGATAATCACTGTTCTTGCAGGTACCTTTTAAAATACTAAACTTTTTAACCCCTTATTCTTAAAAGAGACAATAGTGTCAGGATGCTGATTATATTTTGATCTTTACTTCAAACAGCTGACTGCCTTTCAGAATCTTTGCTTTGGCACTGGTAACATTAAATCTGTACTACCCTGTTGAAAACAATTCACAACTATGCTTGACAACAAAGCACAAGATGGGTATCATTGAATTTTATTGTACAAAACTGACAAGGTATGGCATTCCTTAGAATTAAAAAAAAAAAAAAAGAACAAAACAGAACTAATGTCCCTGGAACAATTTTGCAAATGGAACAATTAATACACAACCTTTAGTCCAGCAATGACATTTACCTGCAAGACCATCTTTAGACATGACAGGTATAATTAAAAAAATATTCCATCAGTTCAAGCAATAGTTTAATTTTCCATGAAATAAGTATTTCTATAAACACTTTATGTTCAGTCAAAACAAATGCTCTTGAACTTTCTTACCTTAAGAGATACAAAACAACTAGACAGGTTTGGGAAACACCAGAGAAGTCTACCCCCACAGGAAAGTCTAGGGTTTGTATTCTACTTGAAAATGCTTGTTTTTATAAAAATAAGTAATACCAACGTAGCATTTCCTAACCAAACACTTCTAGCAAACAGATCTTGCTTCTGTGATGTTTTATTCATCAGTGCAGCACAAGCCTTTTGGGTATTTTTTTTGATACCTCATTTCTATGTCAAATTTGGAATTTGAATGTAGACCCAGGGAAAGGTTTTCATTAGTTTTATTCATAAAACCTACCCTTTATTGCACAGGATTTACAAAAGGTCAAAGCTATGCAAAGGTCTTCACTCTGCTTCTCAGCAAAAAACATCAAATGAGTGTTGAACAGCTTTCCCCTTATCCCAGTGGAAGGAATTATTCCTTGGAATTCTTAGTAGAAACACGAAATAAAAAAAAAGGGAACTAGGTAACTTTATGTTAAATTCCAGCTGAGCTGTAAATAACCATCAAACAACAGTGCTCCAAAGAACTGCACTACTTGCACTTCTGAAGGAAAACCAATCCAAACGAAGGGATTGTCAGGGAAGCTCCTGAGGGCTGTGCCAGGAGAGCACAATCCCGTCTCTGCTGTGGCCCAAGCTTTACAAAAAGTGCTTCTCTGCAGTCACTGCGATAATCTGGGATGGTCCCAGGGCCTGTGTCATCCCAGACACCCCCACACACACCGGGACTGAGCACTCTGTGCTTTCCAGGGAGAGATGGTGCTGCAGTGCTTCCCACTGCCCATCTCTCTCTTCCTGCAGAAGAAGAAAAAAACACTTCTATGCAAGATAAAAATAATTTCGAATTAGTCATGTATTAAAGACCTAGGTTTGAAGTATTTATTTAACATCTAGTCATATAAAATAAAGTGTAAAAGTATGAAGGTATCAGAACGTGGCTTTCAGCAAGGCAGTTTGGGAAGTAAGAATTCAACATAAACCAGGAATTACTTTCCCCCCCCACCCCCTTTGAAAAGGGTCACATCAGAAAATGAATGAAAAACACCGAAGAATTTCACTTCAAGCCTGCACTCCTGCCTTTTGTCCTTTCCCCAAGAGGAGGGAGCACGGGAAGGATCCTGCAGGGTTTCAGCTGTGTTGTTCTTTGTGCTCTGGTGCCGGGTGTGGCTGGAACTATGTGCTGCCCTCCCGGGGGGGCAGCGGCGGCTGGGGCTGCGCCGGGGCCTGCGTGCCTGTGGCCGTTTTGATTGAGTTCAGGGTTTTGCTAAACCAAGAGTTTTTGGCAGCCTGGATTTCGTTCATAAGGGCTCCTCTCTGGTGCTCCAGCTCCTGAGAAAGCAGAATGGTCAGAATTGACCAAAAAACAATTCATTAACAACAACAAAAAAAGCATCTACATACTTTCTCCCTGCAGTCCAGCACTTTCCTTGCAACCTCCCAGGCACTGGGGAGAGAAGACAGACTGAAACTGCAGAAACAGCACGAGATATTTATAAAAATTTTAACCTCTGCTCTTTTTAAGACAGACTTTTTTCCCTGGAAGTTCACAGCTACACAGACATGCACATATGTGCTCTCTTTTGGAACAATTTTTTGCAGGGTTCAGAGTAATTTTGGACTGAGCACGAGGAGGTCAGTGTGAGCGCCCTGCTGTACTTGGATTCCACATACCTGAATTTTGCACTTGGCTTCCACGAGCTGCAGTTTGGTCTGTGCAAGTTCCAGCTCCATCTCTCTCAGCTGCTTCTTCAGTGCATCCTTCTCATCATCTATCTCAATGCCTTTGTTGTCCGTGCTTACAGCAGGCACCTTCAGAGCCCCCTCCTTGCTGAAAATCTCACTGCAGTGTTTGCAGGCCATCACTTTACCCTGAAATACCCAGACAGCCCATTTTTAATCCATGTTACAGGAGCTGGTGTGCTTCTTGGAAGAGCCTGTTTTGTGTCAGACCGCCTCAATCCCAAACTATCTAATACTGCAGTTTTCCTATTTGGCATAGAAAGAATTTCAAAAGTTCACAAACAATTTCCAGGGTACGTTAAAAATTCCTAAAATCTACCTACCACACTCTGAGCACAGAGACTTTGCTCCTATGTTAGAATTACTCAAGCCCTCTTGCTACCAAAGCTTTGTAACATTTTGCAGTGAGTGTTTTGTCAGCACAATTCAGGAGAGTAAATTAAACTCTGAGCAGATTAAAAAGCTGGCCTGGCTCACACAAACTAAAACAGGATATTGAGCTATTTCAGCAGGTTATAGGAACATCAATCCTAGAATTATTTTATTTATGTTATTATCAATAACATAAAAAAGTCACGAAAAAGCAACAAATCCAGTTCAGGTTCAGTACTAAAAGAAGATCAAGAACTTACAGCAAAGGGAAAACAACTCTCCCTACTCAGCAGTGACAGAGCAGAGGGATGGAATTGTTACCTGATCAGGAAATGTTCACCTCTTAAACAGATGTTCCTGGGAAGGGGTTTAGAGAAGGGAGAGGAACCCTCTGGAAATTCTGGGGATGGCCCAAGCTGTGCCATCTGATTTAATTACTTAAACCTGCTTAAATTACAGGACTCCAAATATAAACCTTGTCCAATCTGGCCAATTCCAACCCCTGCACTGTGCACACTGGAGAACCAACACGTGGGGTTTTTTTCTAGAGAATCTTTTTTTCCCACCAGTTTATCAAAACATCCAAGCAAATACTCTTTTCTATACATTTTACAGGAAAAAGAAAAGCCAAGTATTACATGCACTTCAGCCTGAGAGTTCCACCCTCTCTGATACAGAATAAAAAGAACTGTAAAAGGAAATAAACCTTCTCCTTGTTTAAATGTGCTGAAAATGCATGTGGGGCTACTGAACTTTGAAGTTCAGTTCACATTTTGTTCTGTATCCCAACACATCCTGTATGCAGAGGCATCATTCTCACCTTCACAACTTCCAGTTCATCTTTACTGGCTGCCTGTTGTTTTTCCAGCCTGGTACTCAGCTGGGAACAGATCTGGAACAGAGAAAGCAGCCTCTTATCTCAAGTTTACTGGACTCAAATAGAACCTGTGCTTTTTAACAACCATTTTTTGTTAGAAAAAACATTTCTTAAATTCTGCCTCACTCAGGGATGTGCATCCCCCCTAACAAGTCCACTGCTGCTGATAAAGATAAAAACCCAGCAGCATTCGATACAGACCCTGAACATGGAGACTGGGACATTTTGTGGATTAATTGGTTTATGATGTTTTTGCTGCATTATGTCACAGAGGCATTCACCCAACAGCACGAAAATTAGCTGAAAGAAAGGTTATTCCTGACTGCCTAATTAGGAGACTATTAGGAAACCCATAAAAATATTTACGATGAATTACAACGTTGCTCTCTGGGGGCCTGACAGGTAGTGGGGCTTATTTAAAGCATGAGATCTGCAACGCCAAAAATGCAGCTCTCGGGACAGGCTGAAAGGAGAAACACAAGAAAGAGCCTCTGGAATGGTACCTGTTTATACTCTGCAATAATGGCTGTGGTTTTCTTGATCTCAGATTCCGCCTTCTCCAGCTGCTTCCTGAAGACTTCCTTCAGCTAGGAAGTGAAGGAGAGAAGTTACCCACTGACAGAAGCTCTCAGAATGCATCATCAGATTGTTCTCTCTGTGTCTTGCTGTGTTTACAGCAGCTCTGCAGCTGCTTCTCTCCAAATTCCAGGGTCTGATTTACTCAATGTAAAACTCCTTATTGTATCAGTGATAGCCACAAGTCTGTGACCCTTTATCCCTGCTTAAAGAATTCTCCTGTAGCTTAATTCCCTCTCTCTGCGTTAAATGGTGGAACATCATGGTCCACAGAACACAAAACAGCAAAAATAAAAATCAGGGTATCACTTTTGAAACCTACACATTAAGACACACAGGATTACAAAACTAAGACTGAATGTTTTGCAAATGAGTATGAGGCCAGGTCTAGTCAGCAAAATTCTCCCAGCCCTCATCCCCCTCTGCTGTCGGTTCCAGCTTCAGGCAAGAACACTTTATTTCAGCAATCCAGCAGCTGAATCCAGAACAGACTCTTACAAGGCAACAGCTCCTCCAGCTCCTCTTTTAGATAATTAAAAGAGGTCTGATCTCACAGTGAACTGTGACTGTTCACTGCCAGTGACAATGATTGTTAAATACTGGGAAGATGATAAACTATGGAAAACCAAACATTCGGAGCTCAAGTAAAGGAAAACACTGGATAAAAAACTATCCTGGCACTACAAACCTTTAATTGAAACAGCATTTTGAACTCAAAATCCCTTCTGCAATTGCAGCACATCCACAATTCTCTGCATAATCTTCTGTTTGCATTTCCTGCTAAATGGGAAAAGCTGGGGAATGCCTTACCTGAGCAGTTTCCTCCTCCTGCTTCCGTTTCTCTTCCTCAGTCTCCACCAGCTTCTGTTTGGTCAGGAGAAGTTCCTTGTTCAAAACATCCGCTTTGTCTTCAGCCTAAAATCAGAGACACTGGTGTAAATCAGATCTTATCTGTGCCAGTACAAACCCACTGGGATACACACCTCAGAACTACTGCAGATTCAGGTTCTAGCACTGCCCTTTCCTGCCCTGTGGAAGCTGGGAAACTGTGCAAAAGGACCCTTTGGCCAAGTGTTTTCCTATGCCCACACAGGCACAGATACTCTGTCCTAATGTGCACAGTGATGTATAGAATATTTCTGGTGAGATCAATATTAATCTAAGTGAGGGCAGCACAATTTAGCTCCTGTGTAACTTCAGATAACTCATTCCATTTCTTTAATCTGTAAAACAGGCAACTGTAAAAAACTCTGGTGCCTGCACTGTACCCTACAAAATGTTCAGGCAAAGACAAGTGTAGGACAAACAGGACCACCAGACGAATTGTTTATATGGAGAAACTTGACATTGTGTGTGCACTAGGGAATAGGAATTTTCTCCTTTCTTGGAAGGGCCAAGCTTACGGTGACACACACTGGGAACGCCTTATTTTTCGTGAGCACTGTCCTCACTGCTCACCAGGAGAGAAATGTATTTCTCGATGTCTGGATAAATTGTGTTGCCCTCCCCAGCTGGGAGGTACACAGGGCACCTCACCACTCCTCCTGTTCAGTGATGAGGTGCAGGACAGGTAATAGTTGTGGTCAGGTAATGCTGAGTTTGCTGAAAACCCAAGAGGGAAAAGGGCAATGGAAACAAGAAGTCACCATACAGGACTTGTCTACAAGCTGCAGTTTGGTTTTCTACTACTGCTGGTGGTATCAGTTATCTTTCTGCCCCAGTGTTCATTATTAATGAGGGTGTTAGAGGTGATTGTGGGCAGCAGAAGCAGCTCCACCAGGGCCACAACTGAAGTGATGGACTGAGGATCCCTGCATGGCTTAGTGTGTATGAGGCTGTATGGGAGGAAGGAAAACAAGCAGTGCAAGGACAGAAAATCAATGAGACTGGCATCTTAGAACAAAAGAACTAGGGGATTAGAAGGGTATTTTTGAAGAAAGACCTGTTTTCAGATATGCTTTGAAGGAACTGCAAATCCTTCGTCCTTTCATGTGTTCATTCCGGTTTCTCCAAGCACCCTAGTGGTGTTTGGTGTCCTGTCCTTGCAGATCAGTGCGGTAGCACAAAGCTTTTCTTGCAGTGCCTGGGAATGGAGGCAGGGGGTGGGAAAACTTCATGGAGCCACTCTTGTGTACAGGAAGACTGGGAAAGTGCAGGAGAGCCAGGAACAGGATTGGCACAGGGACGTGCTCAGCAGTGTTGTCGTGACACTTGAGGAGAAACAAGCATGGGCAGCAGCAGACAAAGCTGCTCCATGGGCAGTTGGAATTCCCAGGAAGACAGAGCTCCTCAGCACGTGGCTTTTGGCCTCCCCATGAGCCTGCCTGCTCCATGATGCAGAGCCCAGCTCTGTGTTCACCCAGACAGCTCACAATTTTAGGATCCCATGGATCCAAATCAGCAGAGCCTTACTGTCCAGGATCTGCCTAAGCAGCAATGCAGCCTGCACAACTGTGGTCAGTGATGTTTACAGTCCTGAGGTTAGATAAAGAAAGCCAAAATACCTGTGGGAAACCCAACTGGGAGGCCCTTGCAGGCAAGGATTTTAAATTATAAAAGGCACCACAGCAAGGGACTAATCACAAGATGTGGTGGAGTCTGACCCTCCTTGTTTAGTACCTTAACAACAGCTGTCACAGTACTTATCAATACCACATAAAACACCTCAGAAAGAGAGGGCTGAACGTGTAGTTCTCTGAAAACCATCTCTGAGGCAAAGGGCTCTGAATGCTGCTGCCCTCCACATCCCTGTCCTCACAGGGAACAAGAGCAGTTATCAACCAACATACAGAAGCCCTTCTAATTTTTGGTGCCATGCCACTCCATTATCTCTGAGCTTTGTTGGCTGTACTAAAACTGCTGTGAAAAACAGATCCACACAGACATCTTGCAAGGCAACTTCCCTTGAAATTAGTCTTTCAAGGAGTATGTGATGCCTTTTTCAAGGAAATGTTCCTTCTGTGGTATCTGCCTAAAGGTTATGGCTTACATTTTCTAAGCAATCCCCAGCAGAGGAAGTGCAGTCAGTGTTGGCCAGACACCACTGAATGTGGAAATCCAGCTGACTGCAACTAGGAGCGAGGCTGTCAGGAAAATAAAGGCACAAATAATTACACTTTTAATGCTATGTTATACTGTCACTGGAGCACAAAGCTGGTCTCCTCAAACTGGTGTTGCCCAGCCTGACCTGGGCCCATCAGTGTGAGCGTTACCTGGTCCAGGTCATTCCGTAAGGCAATCTTGCTCGTGACAAGCTCGTGGGCGAGGTCATCGTTCTCCTGCTCCAGCCTCATGCTTGCTTCCTGCAGCCTGCGGTTCTCCCTCTGCAGACAGAAAGGAACAACCAGGAGGGGAAGTTAATCCTTATCAATATTGCAGAGCAATAACCGAGTGTATCGTGTGTGTGAAACACCGAGAAGGCGAGAGTGCACATTCAGACAGGGCTGCTGCTCCGGGAAACAACAGTGAATTAAGCCAGCAGTGCAAATGCAGCTATTCCACTTCCATCCCCATGGTCTGTGTCACCAGGTGACACCCTGAGTTTAGCGTTTCCCTGTTAAAAGTAAACACAGACCTCTCCACGAAAGCAGCCGGTTTCTGCTTGCTCATCATCTAAAGAAATTAGGCAGATAAAATCCCACCCAGCAGCAGTGAACAGGGACCAATTAAGAGTTACTCATAATAATGTTTCCAATCGGAAGTAGAAAGCTGTCCTGTTCCACTTTACAAAATTCTGTCTGCAGGGATCCATAAAAATAGTCCATTTTGTAGATGATATGGTGCCAACTTCCCATCTCCTGCGGAACCAGCAGAGCACAGCATTTAGCAGGGAAGTCCCTACAGCTCATATATCCTGTACTGCCACTTGTGCCCTTCTCTGTAGCTCCCACCAGTGACACCAGTGTGTGTTTTACAGGAAACCTGCTGAGCCACAGTGCCAGAGGAGAGAGGGGAGCTCACCCCCAAGCACAGGACCTGCCAGTGGGCAATGAGGGGACCACAAAATGGAGAACTCCAGGCCCTCGCTGCACTGCCCTCCCTGCCCACTCCATGGAGCACTAACCACAGAAGGTAGGTGCACAGGGAATGGTAATTCATAATAACGAGAATAATAATTCACGTGTTTTAAAAATCAGTTTCAGTGACTGTTCTAGGGCTGAGAAACAGAACCACATTCAAAAGATGCTTGTGGGTCAGTGGACTCCCAGGGGTCCAACATCAAACACTCATCCTTATCTTCAGAACAACACAGCCAGGTGGGACTGACAGAGGCATCCTCCTCAAATGGGGTTTAAAAGAGGAAAAGCTGTGCTGGCTTTCAGTCACACAATGGCTGTGTCTCTGCCATACCAAACAGGCTGCAAAGGGCATCTGTGCACTATGGAAATTCAAGGGAAAACACCACGTTCATATGGAAACTCATAGGTGGAGGAACAACAGCCTACATGCTGAGATTTCAAAAAGGACCTCTTCTCACTTGAAAGGTAAGTTATGTTCTCCAAGACAAAACAATACAAGTCAGTATATATCAGCACTTAAGACAAAAACATTTCCAAGAGTTGTTCAGTGAACACATTCCTACAAAATGTGATTTCTTGCATAAGCACATTATTCACCTGTTTTCACTTCCTCCTGCCTACCAGCTATGCTCAGATATTTTTTTCTCTCCAAACTCACCACCACGAATCTGCCATTTTCATTTCTGTTGCAAGCAGATTTTGCATGCTTGTCTTAAACAAAAACAGGACAAGTAGAGCTCTGAGAGGATGCTTAAAAAGGTCTCTTCTGTGTGGGAACTTCCTCTGTGGCAGGAAGCAGAACCTCTACAAATTCTCTCTCTTTAATATGACCCTGTTGTGCAACTAGACCAGGCACTGCCCTGTACAGGAAAGTAAGTTTGTTTCCTTTCCAAAAGATTGTGCTTTGAATAACTTGTTTTGTACAGAAATAGTAAGTAAAATACTTTTGTCTTAGTACAGTTAAGATAACCACTGCTAAAAGACACACAACTTTGGGGATCTTTCTTATTTTAATTGCACTGTAGCCTGTATGGGACAGGGAATTTATAAAAGTAAAATTCTTCTCTAAGGACAATATGAACTTTAAAGCATAAAACCAAATTGCAGTCAATCACCATCATCATCATCTCTAGTTTTTCCTGTATTTTGTTCAGACCACCTTAGCAATGTTGACTTTTACAGACACAGCTCTGCCAGCAGGCAGCTGTCAGACCTGGCTTCACCTAAAACCTGGGAGCAGATCAGGGCAGTTCTGCTGCCAGGTGCTGCAGCACCGCTACCTCTCCCTGGGGATGTTGCTTAGGAGAAGAAAGCACCAAATTCTTAAGACTTTCACAAAATAACCCAGTTGGCTTTAACATTTCTGCTGTGCCTTTGCCAAAAGCTTCAGTGTCTGCAAAGCAAGCTGCAGTGTGCAGTTGAGAGTTCCTGCTTTGCACTGGCAGACAAGTGTGTAAGCAAGCTCCGTGCTGGAAATGCGCTATCCTCCTCTTAAACGAGAACATACATGGCACTCTGGGACAAGGCAAAGATCTCTTACCTTGGGCATCTGGTCAACAGCTAACAGATAGTTATAGCCCCTTCTCCATCTCTTAGTCCAGCTGAGAGCCTCTCACAGGGCCACCTTCACTCTCCCTCCACCCAGGGCAGAATGCCCTGACGAGATGGTTTGTCTTTTCCAGCTCCTCCCCCCCAGATCTAGCAGTGAAAAACTGCCTCCTTCCTCAGGAGGAAACTCTTAGTCTGCCTCACTCTAAATAAAACCTAACGTGACATAGTAAAGACAGAAATAGCAAATAGTGCTCTTCACGTGTAGCAAACTATTTCCAATGGCTCTGACATATTTACAGGGTTTTATGAAATACGCTCACAATGACAAGAAGTTTAACAGATGGAGCTGGTTCGTTACAGCAGGACTCACATCCCAGGCAGCATTTTGTAACCTGGCATTGGCCAACTAGTCAGACCTGCTAGCTGTCCCTGGTGTAAACACTCAGCTTCCTGCCTCTGCTCCACACACCACTGAATTACTGACTATGACAACTATTTCCTTCTCCTCGCCATTGCTCGCTTTCAACAATCTGTAAAATAAGAGATCCCTCTTTCCCAAATTCCTCCTTCTGGTTACAAAAGGCGGCTGGAGAGCTCTGGTTAACTGTTAAAAGGAGGATACTGCATTTCCAAAAAGGACAGACACCACTGATACACACACAAACAGAAATAAACTTACCTCCTGCAAAGTCACAGACCAAATACTGCTTTCAACCATTGGTGTAAAGACAGTGGAAACAGGATATAAAATAATTTTTAATACCACCACCAACAAAAAAATTTGCTGATTCTTCAGTGGGTTTTTGGTTCTGAGTTTTAGAGAGGATATACTCCAGCTCCCATCACACGCTGGATGGAAAGAAGAAGGAGACTTGAAAGCAAGGCTCAGCTCAGGAAGACTGAAAGGCTGAACTCCACCCTCTGCTCCCTTCCAGCCTGCACCAAGGAGCAATTCCTGAGGAGATTAGTGGTGATGATGCATCCTGTCTGAGCTGTACTCAAGTGGGGTGGAACGAGTCACCAACCTCCTTAAGCAATTCCGCTTCTGGTGAGCAACGCCCTGTGCTGGGTTTGGCTGGGGTAGAGTTAATTTTCTTCAGAGTGGCTGGCATGGCTGTGGTTTGGATCTGTGCTGGAAACAGTGTTGATGGGATAGAGATGGTGTTGTTATTGCTGAGCAGGGCTTGCACACAGTCAAGGCCATTTCTACTCCTCAGACCTCCCCACCAGCTGCTTCATAAGCGCAGTGGAAAGGGCTCTTGATTGTGGAGGAGCTCTGAAGGAAAACCCTTTGAACCTCCATTTAGAAACCCCAAAGGCTTTTACAACAATCCATCCAGGAAACCTGCCACAGAGGCTCCTGGAGGTGGCTGTGCTTTCTGTTTGGTGACTGGAGAAGCATCCCCCATCCTGCCTCAGCACATTTGGGTTTTTAGAAACCACGGACAATGTCCCACACATCAAGAGCCATCATGTTTTTCCATGATGTTAATGTTTAGTTACCATGACTGAATGAAAATGAGCAGTGCATTAATTTTTGCTTCCACTTCAAACACACCAAAGGCTGTTATGTCCAAATTACACATTTATTCAGACACACAACTTCTCTGTTGCTCAATGAGGTCCACAGAGGAAAAGGTGGAACAGAACAGCAGGGTCTGCTTGCAAAACTGCAGCCCTTCTTCTCTTTATTTTAAATCAAGTCCCAAGCTCAGTTCTGAAAGTTTCTCATCAAGTGAACCCAAACCCTGTTATGTGAGGTGTTCTCAAACACAGAAAGAAAAAAACACCTCATAATATTTAGAAAAATGTCAATCTAAATTATATTACTACTTTTTCTCTACATACAGCTCACTTTTCTTCCTGGCTTCTGTATGCAATTTGTAATTTATTTTAACCAAAAGTCATGAAATCTGGTGACAAGCAGCAATTTAGAACACATTTCCCTTTTGCACCTTTAAAAAATCTGACAAAAATGTGATAATTTGTTAAAAGCAATAGAAAATAAAGTGAAAAAATGTCCATAAAACCACACACTTTTCCTAAATAATACTTGTAAATGCACCAGGAGACAAACACCAAAAATAACACACTCTTTAATACTGTCCTTTTGGTAAGGCAAATGACAATGAACATGTAAAAACCAAGGTGGGCAGGAACTCTTGTGCGTGTAACAGCTCATGGGAGCAGATGAAATGAACATGTCGAGCCAACCTGGCTGGTCACTGGTGCTGCAAACCCAGCCCATCTCCCTCTCTCCACAGCCCATCAAGGCCTTCACTTCCTCCCAGGGCTGGCCCACAGGGGTGTCTCACTCAGACATCCTCCACCACTGCAGCTCACACGGGCCGTGTCTCTGTGGTCCTGACAAACCTCTGTGGCAACAAAAACCGCCACGCTGCAAACAACAAACCCTCTAAAAACTACAGCTAAAAAGTATCACCAGACTGAGAGCTCGAGTCCTTCTTGAGGAATATTCTGCAGGGATCTCCACTCAGTGACCCCATCCATGAAGGGTCTCTTCCTGGGCAGCAAGCCAAACCCTTGTTTTGTTGTGGGAAGAGAAACTGTAAAACCTGCAAGGCTGCAGGGCCGTGGGGCACAGCCCCCACAGAGGGAGCTGACAGCAGGGCTGTGCTCAGGGACAGGGCTTTCGTGTCCCAAACCAAGCCCAGCCCTGCACTGGTGCTGCCCCAATGGGCTGCAGAGCACTCGCTGCAAGGACAAGCAATCAGCAAGGCTGGCTCTCCACTTGCTGCCTGGGAGGTGTTCCTTGCTGCCCTTCAGAAACGCTCCTGAAAGGTCAATTCCTACCAACCTCAGCTTGATACATGAATAAAATCTCAACAAGCAAGACAAGGAACAAAGAACACTTACAAGCGTTTTTCCATGGGACCCATCAACTGAAGAATGAGTCTGAACTTTGAACTCAGTGAACCAGTTACAGGGACTCTCAAATCACAGCGCTGCTAAGAGGATCAGATCCAATCCAGCTTAATAAAAGAATCCACAGTGAGTTTCAGAAGTGCAAGCCAAAACCCTGGGCTGTGATCTTGACTGTGACAGTGACTCACATCAACAGTGGCCCAAGAGTCACTTTCTATATCCTCTTTTGCAGCTTGGGATAATGTTCTTCACTGTTCATCACCCATGATTAACTAGTTAATATGCTTCCCCAGAGCTTTAAAGAACCTTATTTGTTTTGTAAGCATTATTTTAATTCCACAGTACTATAAGTGAACCACTGGAAAAACACTTAGAAGTTAATCAGCAGCAAGTTGTGTATTTTTCCTAAATGGGTCATACTTGCTATTGGCTCTTGGCTGCTACAGCCCTCCCAAGTCTCACAAACAATAAAATCTACACTCTTTGACAGAAAAAAAACTACACTTACAATATAATTTTTACAGATAAATGCTTTTTAAAAAAGGAGTCAGTTTGACTTTTTCTGTACCTGTAAGTCTACCTTGCCACATTTATGAATTAAGGCACAGTCTCACACTACAGATTTCCATACTTTGGTTTTCTGAACACGGTGCACTTTCCTTACATTTACAGACCACTGGAGTAAGATTATTCACCACTCCACACTCCTGGCAGACTCTGTACCAACTGCAACATCACTTAACATACTAAGGCACAATGAGGAACAGCAGGCAAACAGTACAGGGATATGTAAGCAGTGTCAGTTCCCAGGTATCCTGGGCAGTGGGCAGCAAAGTGCTTCATCTCTGGCAGCTCCACCTGGAGAAAACTGCATTGTTCAAACCAGGGTGAGCAGTGACTGGCTCCCAAACACTCAGTGCAGGCTGTGCCCAGGGGCAGAGCCTCTGAGCAAATTCACTGGCAAGATAAGCAAAGCTAATCCAAAATTAAAGAACTGTTCTCTTCTGGTGAGCTACTGAGCTGTCATTAGTACCAACTGAGCCTTTATTTCTCTGCTGCCCTAAAGCAGGATATCCATCACTGCTGATTCTGTTGCAGCAGTACCAGGCATTATCTTAACAACAAACTACTAACACTGGGTATAAACAGGAGTGAACAACAAGGATCATATCAGCCAAGGAAGAGTTCATCTTCCAAAGTCTCTGAGGATGCCACTGCACACAGCTTGCGCTAGAACAATGTGTATTTTCTCCTTTCTGTGTCTGTAGCTGAGAATCCCCCTTTGTTTCTGCGGCTCATGAAGATCTCCCATAAAACTGCAACAGCAGGAGAGTTACCTACAAACATATAAACTGAAAGAAGAAAAATATTACATGTGGCTACTTGCAGATGTCTTGAGAGTTACAAACTGTGATTGAAATACTCCTGGGAAAGAACCAAGTGTTCAAAGTGCCTGTTGAAGAAAGGGGCTGAGTTTCACCTGGCACTCACTTCCCTAAGGTCTGCACCAGCACACCCTGGGGAGGTGAGTGTGGCACACACACCTCTGTTTATAGCCTCTGGCACCGGGCCACTCCCATGGCACCTGCTGGAACAGCTCCCGTTTAGCAGCTCCTACCTTATATCTGTCCATAGGATCCTCCTGCTGCAGCTGACTCTCTCGCATGGTTTGGTACTCTCTCTCATATTTCTTCAGCTTTTTCGTTGGCACCTGTGCAATAGATTTGGGAAACATGCACTTAGAGATTAGAGGAACTCCGGAAAGGCTGTCTGAAAGCTCTCCTTGCAAACAGGAAACTGAGGAAGTGCTGGAAAGCTGCTGCTGAATGAAGTCTCTCCCCGCTGCCCCCCCTCCCCTACTCAGCAAACCGTGTCAAACACTTACCAATACAGCTCACATCGACAGAAATCTTTCTGTGCCCACTGCTGCTAATCATTCAAACATTTAAAGGGAAACGAGCAAGTACAGACATTTTAAGAAGAGTAACCAGAAAAAAAAAAAGAGCACAAACAACAGGAGCGGGAGAACAGGGAAGAAGAAAAAACACTGATGATTCACCAAAACAATGCCTTAGCAAGACAACTGTTAAAAGTGAGAGGAGAAGAAAGGAGTGCTCATACAAAAGGACTGGACAATTCCCTGGGGGAGATCTGAGTAATGGTTTTTATTGCTGGAGAGTATTAATGTCTAAATTACAGCTCATGACCAATGCCCTCGTGGAGCCTGGCATCAGAGCCCTCCTAGGCACAGGTGGAGACACTGCAGTGCAGGGAAACAGGGAGCTGTGAAACCACAAACAAGTTTAGTGAACAGCCATGCAGAAAGGTCAGATCCCAGGCTGCTTGGTCCTGGGAAAACACCACTTCCACAGCAAGTATGGCACAGAGAGGACCTGGGTTCCTTTAAGCAGGGCATGAGGATCCTCTGCTTTCACATCACCTTTTAGTTGGGTAGGCAGAGCTCTGTGAACAATCCCATCTCTGTCTGGAGACCTTGGACAGCATTACTGGGAACACCTGCTGGCAGTGGGAGAGTTCCCTAATGCCATGTACCACCAGGGCTGTGAGCACAGGCTTTCCCTGGATCTGTTATGCAGTCATCTGTTCCTCTTGCCTGCATTGATCGTGTTTAGCTGCCTCCTGGTGTGAGGACATGCCACTGTCACCTTCCCTTAGGGCAAAAAACTAATGCCCATGAGCAGAGATACGATTTGGTGCTGTTTTTCCCTTTCTGGGGAAAGGGAATAGCTCCTTCTCTGCAGTGCAGGGAGGGACCAAAGCAAGTGCTTGGTGTTGCTGCAGAGGGAGGTACAGGTGGCAAATGTGAAACCTGTGATCTGCAAAGCACAGTGCACAGGGAGCACTAATTCCCACAATTACTGAGGGAATCTGAAACCAGAGAGAAGAGGGCAGAGATAAAAACAAGAAGCACTTTGGACAAACATAAGAAAATTCCATGTAGCAGTGCAAAACACTGCACAATGAAAATTACCAAATCAGAGATGCTTTTATACTTTTCAGCTGAACAACACTCCCAGCTCAACCCCAGCCAGCTTTGTCTAAGCTGCAACCTGGACCTGTCGAGGCTCCTTTAGTAGTCAGAGATAAGGGATCATTTCACAGCAGTGTTCTAAATGAAGCAAAGCCATCACACTTCTGAAGCCTGATCCATCCCCTCCTTCCACCAGGCTTACTTGGCTCTCATTCAGAGAGGCAGATCAAGGCTCCCAGGCTGGGGTGTTCTGAGGACACCCTCCAAACCCAGTTCTCTGGTGCTTCTGCGCAGTTTTGTGCTCCAATATGCACCCAGCAGGAAATAAAGAGAAACACACGGGAGACATTGTGGAGCAGAGCAGCCAAAAGGCACAACACAGGTGTAACTTAGAAGATGAGCTGTTCAATCAAAGATTTTCCTGATTCTTGATGATTTTCACTGAAACCTTTAAAGTGCACATATGAACTAAGTCTTACTAGAGAGGGAGAGAGGAGCCTCCCATCCACGCAGCCACACGAATGCTTCAGTAAATCCCATCGGCTTTAGGGACAGGAGATGTAAGAGATCTTTTTTGTGAGCAAATAGGAGAAAGAATGGAAAACAAAGGTAAAAACTGCACAGTCACAACCCTTTACCCTCCATGGTTCACTGAGCTGTGCTGCTCACCTCAGCCTGGCCCTGGCTGGTGGGGACTGCCTCCAGTGACCCTGCAACAGCCTCACCTTTACAGCTGCCTGCAGCAGCACCCCCTCTGCACTTCAGACACCAGATCTGCTTAAATTGCTTGTGAACAAAAATCCTGCTTCTCTCCACACTCCAGAAGATACAGACAAAATACAGCCAAAAGTAATGATGTGAGTAAATCACTTACGGAGAGTGAAGGGGACACAAAGCAGCAGTGTGAGCCAGGTGCCCCAGCACTGTACCACCCCAACTGAGCCTGTGCACCACGAGGTCAGTGCTGCTTCTCACTCACACAACCCTCACACTCAGCAGCCAGGGGCCTGGAGCTCTTCCACCAGCTTTTTAAATGTTAACTTTTTACCCTGCCAGAGAGCAGCCTGACTTCTCTGCTTTCACCTTGTATTCTCTCTCAAGACAAGGCAGAATTTCACTCACATGGAGTCTATCTGGCACTCAATAATCTGCCTCAACAGCACAATAAATTGATATGAACAGGTCACATCCCAAACCGTGTCACCAGCAATGGAGAACAAGCCTCAGCTGCTTCATTTAACTCTGCTCCTCATTGTCTTCACCTGTTTCCACTCACTAACAACTCACAACCATTTCTTAATGCCTGGTAATTCAAGTGTAAGTGTCAGGTGTGACACAAAACAGCCTCCATGCTCCTTGAGAGAATGTGAGCAGCTATTTATGCTACAACCTTAACTGGGAAGTAGTACCTAAATACAGTAAAAATAGTAGTACCTAAATACAGTGAAAGTCTATCTTAAGGGGCTGGGGGGAGGAATTGCTATTAGAAACCAGCCCATACGAATCCACTTATAAGACAGAAACTGGAACAGCTGTGCTTAAGAACTTTGGCAGGGACTGTGCTTCACTGTTATTGTCTATTCAGCCACATTACTCAGAGGAATTTGATAATTTATTACGGCACTTTCTTCTTCTGACTATACACTAATAAATGGAAAAAAATATTTAAAAGCCCATTTCCATATTCCTCAATTTAATTCCCCGGAACAGTTTGTGAATTCAACAAGGGACTTCTCAGTAAGCCCTTTCATAAGTAAGTGCATAGTGCTAGCTCTGCTTCAGTCTTCATGGACTGATCTTGAACAAAGTGCTCATAAATTCCCTGTAAAAGCTTCTGCAATATTGATTTTTTTTCTTTCTTCAGCACCGTGGGGTATATTGGCTCAAACCGATGGTTATCAAATTTAGGAGACTCTTATGGTTTATAAACATTGCTCATCTGTTTATCTCAATATCTTATCTCACTGACTCATTTTATTTTTATTGTCTTCAAGCATAAAACTACATTACAACGAGCTGTACGTGGGGAAAGAGCCACGCAGAGCATCTTAATAAAACATCCACGCAGAGGAACTGAACAACCAGAACCTCCTTCTGAAGAACCCGAAGGCACCGAACGCTCCAAGGACTCGCTGCAGTGAGGTGAGAAACAAAACCACGTTGTCTTCAGCTGCCCCTGTTCAGACAGGGCTGGAAAGATTGGCTTCACCTCCTTGGGCACCCCCAGGCACAGGCAACGTGCTGAGCATCAGCTCCAGGAGCCCTGCCCCTCGCTCTGATTGCTGTGGCTGTTCACAGGCAGTTCAGCCTGACCCTGCTGCACTATAAATCACACACCTCTGACTCCTTCCTCCCAGTGCTTTATTGCTCCAGTGCAGCCCCAGCACTCGGAGGAGGCAGTTATCATTATGTTCATTTGACAGCCAAGGAAATGGAAGCAGAGCTGTAAAGTGATTTCCTGAACATACTGCAGACAGCCACAGGCTGATCCAGACAGTGAAATCCTATTACCTGATTTCTGATTTCCAGCACTGACACAATGCCAGACTGAGCAGGGTCTCTCTTTCCCAGCTTCCCACTTCTTTTCTCTATCTAGCACAGCATAAACACATTGTCCCACCACAATAACAATGTAGCCACTATTCTGTGATCACTCTACTCTTGACATTTTTTCCTCTCTAGTTCTTGCCTCAATGTGGAAGCAAACAAACAAACAAACAAAAAAGCGATTAAGAAAGTGTGCAGTGCAGGAGGCTCTCACAAAACCATGTGCCCCCCTCTTGAAGCCACTGCAGTTATACTGGTGTGTACTTAGTTCTCTTCCCCTTTATGATTTAAAACAATATCAGAAGCAAGCTGATTTCAAACTGATGCTTGGTTCTGTGTCAGTGAAGCCTGGGAGCTTTAAACAGAACTTCAGCAGAGTACTGACAGAAAATTTCCCATCATACACATCGTCTTAGTTCACACTCAAATTGTACCATTTGTTCTAGTTAATACTTAATATTTAAAATACAACTACATCAGGTTCAAGGAAGGAAACAGCTCTATTTTAAGAAATACAGCTCTCTTTAAACACCTGATTAGGCCAAATGAAGGCTTTAATATAACAATTATAGATGAAGAAACTGATGTGGTGCTCTACTGGTCTGTGCACAGATAACTCTATTTTGTCCTTTCCTTAAAATGTGGCTGTCAAAAGTATCCTGCCACATCTGTCACTGGGAATAAGACTCAGAAGTAGATAAGCCACTCATTTTTCTTTTGGGAGGAGGCAGCTACCAAAAAGAAAGAACAAACCCCACAGTAACATGTTGACACAACAGACTTGTCTCTTGGATTAGTCTGTAAAGGGGGTCAGTGAGATGTCGTATTTAGTATTGTGCAATACAATGTGAGCTACTGTATCTCCAAGGAGATCTTAGCCACAAGCATGAAATCTGAGAGGAAAGAGGGTAAATCAGAATTTCTCACTAAATTCTTTGTGCTGGGTAGAAAGAAAATCCACAGGCTGGAGCACAGCTTGAAGAATTCCCGTTCCTCTGTCTGACCCTGTGCAGGGAAGGGCTCCCTGACACCAGGCTGGCTCACCACAGGTTTGAAACGCAGAAATCCCTCGGAAGCATCCACTGTGTTGGAGAGATCTCCTGCTGAACCTGTGCCTGTCTGAGTGCTGCTGCACAACAGCATCTCTCCACCTCGTGTTCGGAAACAGAACTGACAGAAATGCTCTCTTTACATCAGGGAAGCAACTCCACCCTGGCACACCTGAGAGTATCCCTTCCTTCCAGGGGGAGAGTTTCTTTCCTTCTGCAAGCCAGTTCTGTAGGTTCAACAATTCCTGAAGAGAGTCTTTGGGATAACATAAATCCAACCTGAAACCTGGCTGGAGGCAAAGGAAACCAGCTTTGCCATGAATTGTTGTTTTTATTTAATTCTCCAACATCAGTCCATTATGAAAATATCAAAATTGCAAAAGAGACTCCCACAGACATTTAAAACCAAGAGAACGGCAGGTTGCAAAATCTACTAAGCACCTGCACCATTTCCTGTGATTCAGAAGTGCAGTGGCAGAGTCAGTGATGCTGGATCATTTCCAACACCAGATCCTTTTGTCAGATTTTAATCTCTATGATGTATTTCCATTCACCTAAACCTGTTGAACCAGGCTTAACACATTATTCTTCCCTAGCCCTGCTGTTTAAATATCTGCTTAGTTAGGCTCAGTTAGCAAAACAGTTAAGTTAAAAGGGTAAGCTGAGACCAGGAGATATTCAGGAAGCACCATTGTACAGCGATCCTGCAGCAACACAGGGAAAGAGAATGGAATTTGTATTCCCTGAACTGTAACTCCAAACACTGATGTGCACCTGGACCATAGTGCTTGTGCTTGAGAGGCTGCAGGGATACCTGTAGCTAAAAATAAGGGTCAAAGAAAGGATGTTCTGCCTGTGGCAGAGATGCCTCAAAACGTTCCTTTTCAGGTCCCCAAACTACCTCTCTGCATTCAAAAATTCACTTCCACTTTGAGATATGGAGGGTTGATTATCCATTTCAACTCCTATTTGTTTTAGCAAGGAAGAGACACCCTGAGTGGCTGGAAAGCAGTGCTTGGAAATGGCTGGTTACCTTCTGTACTTGCAGCTGATGTCTCACAGCTCCCCCAGACAGAGGAGCTTCCTCTCACGTACAGCTCAGGGCTGCAGCACAGACACACTGGGAGGGAACAGCCAGATCCACTCCTCCAGCCAGCACACGCTCTGCATTTCAATGGCTCTGGTCAACAGCAGCGCTGTGCTGAAGGGAACCACCATCAGAAACATTCTGGGTGGAAAATACCTGTGTGCAGGTCTGTTTTGTTATCCCACATAACTGAAACAATGCCTGAACGAGATCTCCGCTGTTCTAGAGACTGTCTAGGCTAAATGAAAGCACCTGCATATCCCCCAGCCACAATGAGGATCAGATAAAGGGGGCAGTGACACTGCCCAGCCAGCTGGGACAAGGCCCTGCTCTGGGTAACACAGTTCCTGTGGGCAGTAGCAGTTTTTCCAGCACAGGATTTATTCAGTGGTTTGTTCCTCACAACATAACAGCTCCAAGAGGTTCTGTGTGTCTCACACACACATTCTGACACACAGCATTTGGTGCTGAAGGTTTTCTGTGTCTCCTTGGTGACTGTGCAAAATTCAAGGTGCACACCATTCACTCTGATTTCCATCTAACCCACGCCCACAACAATTTCAGAGCTTGGCTCGTGTTTCTTAGCACATCACAGCAAGAGAAGAGAAGGGCGAGCAGGAAGACAAGCACAGCCTTCACCACCATCCCCGTGACAACAGGATCAGACACTCAGGACAAAGTCCCCAGGGATTTTCTTGCATCACTTAGCAGAGAAACAGCCTCTCCCAGCTACATGGTGTTAGGGTTTGCTCCCAATCTCCGTTATGCTGGAACTACCACAGACCTGTCTCACAACTGCCAACACAAGGCCAGCAACTGATCAGTAACCAGGTTCAAACTATTGGTTTACCAAGGCTGTAAAACCCATCATAATCAACATTTTTAGTCCACAGCTTTCAGCTCATAAACCCTGGCTCAATATGTCATCCAAAAGCTGCCACAAGGCTGGTGAAATCTGTCTGCCAGACTAGATTCCAGCTCTCCTGAGTGACCAAGCCATGTTGTGTCCCTGTCACACTCTGTGCCCAGCATGGAAAATAACCTCCTTCCTGAGATGGAGGATGGGTGCGAGATCACATGTTTGAACCACACGCCAGGTAAGCAAAGAACCTTCCATTCTGTCAACCCATGTCCTGTGTGTTCATATTGTTTTAGATGAACTCTGTGCCACAGTATCAGTAAAATTGTAATGCTGGCAGACTTCACATTTACATCTTTAAAATCAGCACTGGGTTTCTCTGATGTGTGGGGAGGTCCCGATGCTCAAACACCTTTCATTCCTTTTATCAATATTTCAAACCTACAAGATACTAAGGGCAATTACTTTTTAGTGCATTACTCCACTAGCAGAAAATAGATACTTTTCTTTGTTAGAGCTGATCCATTATGGACCTGTTGGAGCAGGTCCAGAGGAGGCCATGAAATCACTCCGAGGGCTGGAGCCACTCTGCCATAGAGACAGGCTGGGAGAGCTTGGATTGTTCAGCCTGGAGCAGAGAAGGGTCCAAGGAGACCTAACAGCCCCTTCCAGTGCCTAAAGAGGCTCCGAGAACCTGGAGACATACTGGAAAGGATTAGGACAAGGGAGAATGGCTTCTCACTGCCAGAGGGAGAAATAAGGAAGGTTGCCCAGAGAAGCTGTGGCTGCCCCATCCCTGGAAGTGTCCAAGGCCAGGTTGGACAGGGCTTGAAGCAGCCTGCAATAGCAGAAAGTGTCCCTGCCCATGGCAGGGGGTGGGATGAGATGGGCTTTGCAGTCACTGAAATGTGAACCACTCTGTGATTCTATACTTACACTCAGGGCTCCACAAACCCTTGTTGTGTCTATACTTTTATCTGTATTTCAGCAACGAACACAACTTTTACCACATCCTCTCAAAAGCCTGGGCTTTTTCTGCTTGCCCAGCTCTATCAACAAAACTGCTAAACCCCTAAAAAACATTCTTTAAAGCTGCACATTAAATGATAAGCATTTTGCAAACACAGTGGGACAGTGCCCAACTCCAGGGCATCAGGAAGGCTCACTGAAGCACTGAAGCAGTGTTTTATGCAACAACTAACACGTGCCCTGCTCCGTTATCGCTCTAACCCTTCCTCTGCTGAGCCGGTTCCCTCCACGCCTTGAACGAATCCAGGTTCTGCCCTATTTGCACTGTTCATCCATTCCAGTGTTGCCTCTGGAAGCTCAGCCTGAGTGTGGACAATCTGAGGGCTTGTTCTTGCCCACACACTTGGCTTCTGTGGTCTCCAAGGTCATGGACAAATAAATACGGCCTCTTACTTGTACCTTGATATCGGAGCTCGGGGTTACTTTGGCAATTCTACCTCAGAGCAAAAGCACAGCTCCCTGAGCATTGCCTTGGCACAGCTTAACACTCTGCTCCAAAACAAACCATCTGGATTGTTCTGGAAACCCACAGCTTTACAAGATCAGCATCCCCAGCATTCCAGTCGACAGAGGAGGCTGCTTGTTGGTGAGCTCATGTTGACACACGCAGAAGGAAGCAATAAAGAAAAAAATACGTGTATTAAACAGCTCAACAAGGTAAAAACCATTGAAATGCATTTAGCAGCTTCAGCACACAAATTCTTCTGAGAACTGGGTTCAGAAAGAAGGGAAACAGTTGTAGACACTGAAGACAGAATGTTTGTAACTAACACATTCACCTGCATCTTCTAGGAATTCAGAAACTGGACTTCTATAAAGAGATAAAGTGCCTTTGCATTTAGTTTCAGTACTCCTTTCAAAGTCCATGAATGCACTGGCCATATATGACCAATAATGTTAAGAAGCTTATTTCAAGTTTCTTCTCCCAAACAGGCTTGTAATGGTGACAGGAATAGAAGTGTTTCAAAATTCTGTTCTTATTTAAAAATGTCTATTTGAGACATTGATTTAATAATGCTTTCTTGATCCAATGACAATAAAGAAGCAGCAAGAAGAAATGCTTTTAGACATGAATAAAAAAATAATCAGGAAATAATATAGAGTATTAATTAGGAACAAATAATGCAGTAATTAAAACCAAATGCAGAAGGAAAAAAAAGTTCCAATTCTTTCTTGAGTTCCATTAGGCTGGATGTGAGATTATAAGCATATGGAAAAGAAGAGTATCCCTAAGTGTTGCTCATATGCATTAATAATTAGAGCTCATAAGTAGTTCTGATTGAGATGAGTCATTACTGTCCAGAGAACAGCTCAGCTCTGCCGGAAATCAGGCTGCAGGATTTTATGCAGAGCAGAAGCAGGGACAGAAATAGCAGATGAGATCTCTGGTCCACTCCTGTTTGTTTTTAGTAAATCCCTAAAACAGCAGAGACTCCTCAGAGCAGAAGAAAACCCTGCACTGCCAAACATTTCGGCACCACCTGGATGACTGTGGTTGGTGAGCTGAGACCAGGAGCGCACACAGACGCTCTGCAGAGCTGATAAGGATCCAGCTGATAAACTGGTTCCACACCAGCACCATTTTATAAACTGTACATCCCATTTTATACCTTATCTACAGGTATAATTTATATATATAAATAATATCTACAGGTCTATATTAGGCTTAATAAAAGTAGCTTTACAGTTACAAGAGTCTTCTCTAGCACTGGTTTCACTGCCACATGAGAGATTTATTTTCTTAAAACCCAACCCCCCCCAAGGAGTATCTGACAGCCATAAACATGAATTAAAAGCTCAGGAAATGGGTCAAAAAGCCATTGACAAAGGGAATCATTATTCAATGACATCTTTCATTCCTGGTTAATGACATTCTGGGTGTCTTCTGGGACTCATCAAAGCAGCAGCTCTATCAAACACTACATCAGAGGCCTGGAAGTGAAAGACACAGTCCTGCTAATGGGATTTGGGGATGACACACGGATAGAAAGCACAGTGAAGAACAAGAAGAACCAGAAACTGCACACATATATATTTGAATTCCTGGAAACAGCTTCCTCAGTTGAAACACACCACTGTGCCAACTCCAGAACAAATGCCCACAGGACCTAACTACAGCACGGAGCAGTAGTTCTTCAGCTGGGGTGGAATCCCATGAAGAGATGAGATCAGTCCCAAGGATTTGGGATTTCTCCAAAAAGTTGGGAAACTTCTGTGCTCTCTGGGAAGCACAGGGAGTGGGAGGGCTGGGAAAGCAGCCTGCCCTCAGGTGGGCAAGGCCTAGCTCTTCCTCCACAGCCCTCTGCCTTTCACCTCGCAGCTTGATGGCAAAATGATCCTAATAATCCTGCAGAAATATGTTCATTTCATTACTTTTAAACATGGCAATTGTATCAGCACTGCTCAGGAGGCCACACAGAGCAGTGTGGGACTGGGAATAAACACTGGCACGGGGAGAAGGGCAGGGAACAACACACCCCCTTTGCAGTGCCAAAAATGTGACTCCGCTGGCAGAGCCAGGCTGCAGCACAACAGCTCCTGGGAACCCTGAGGTGCAAAACGATGGGAAAAGGAAGGTCATTAGGGAAGGTTAACCCTGGATTGTCATAAACATCAATACTGGAATACTGCATCAAGTCCTGGGAGATGCAGTTGGGAAAAAAAAAAATGAAGAGGATGTGGAGCAGAGCCCCTGAACTGTTTTGGGCAGGTTGTAAATGCCTTGCAGAGGGAGGTTTAAGAGCTCAGTTTGCTCAAGAGAGCTGCTCCAAAGACAAGGTGAGAGGATCAGGGCTGGATCTGGCAGCTCCTGCCCCACAGAGGAGGGAAGGATGGAGATGAGACAGCTCCTTGAGACAGCCTGAGAGCAGGATCCCTCCTTCTCTTGGGCAGGGAGGCGCTCACATGAGGATTATACCTGCTGGAAAGAGCCAAATCTCACAGCAATGACCACCCAAACTCCCTTCTCCCTCCTCTGGCAGCAGCACCAGCAGAAATGCCACCCAGGGAAAAATGGGCTCCAAAAATCACGTGCTGCCAACTCCTACACACAGGCAGAATTAGAGACTCCAGGAAAAAATGAGACTGGCAGGGCCCTCCAGTGGGCACCCAAACCAACCTGCTGCTCAGGCAGAGACAGCTTCAAAGGCAGAGCATGCTCTCCTGAAGGCCCCCAAGGATGGAGATGCCAAGGTCTCCTGAGGCAGAACTGCTTTCCCTTGCTGGCTGGAAGGGCAGAACCATCCCACCTGGTGCGTGTCTGTGCACAGCCAGCCTTGGGCACTGTGGGCACACTGCTCACTCCCCTGTCATCCACACCACTCCCAGCTTGCACTGATCCTGCCCAGACATTTGGTCCCCAGCCTGCACAGACAATGGAGCTTTTCCTTCCCAGGGTCTGGCATTTGCTTTGCTGGACCTCAGCAATTCCTCTCAGCCCACCACTTACCAGCTTCTGCCACCCAAAAAACAGGATGGTGTCTATGCCTGAAGATGCTGAACACTCTCAGCTCTGCTATCAACCCCCAGAAATGTTCAGCTGCTGCCAGTCAGACTTCAACCCATGGACCACTACACCCTCCAAGGCATCTGAGTTTTTCACTGGCTTTGCAGTTCATCACCTGCTCTGAACCTCCTCAATTTGGCTTCGATGGGAAGCTGAGAGCCTAAAAATCCTTGTTGCAAAGTCTCCTGCATGTAACCAGCAATTATTTCTGTGGAATGGCTGCTAATTCCCCCGAACAGAGAGCTAAACACAGCAAGGCAGGCAGGCAAATGGAAACACAATGAAGCTTTGCAGAAGAACGTCCTTCAGCTCTGGATTAAGAGGATTATACCACTTAGAATAGCATCTTTATAACCCCTTGAGTCCAAGTTTTCTGCAGATAAGCTGAGAATTGAAATTCCCCAGAGTAAAGCTGCTCAGTTCTTGCACAAGCTGTGCAGCAGTCCATTCTATGCACTGCTTTGCATGTCTGTGCAAGGCAGTTTCAGAACAACTTGAAATCTTGAAAGCAAGACCACACAGCAAAACAACCATGTGTCATGGTCACACTGCAACATGACTAATTTTATTAAAATATGTGTTGGGGGATTGCTGTCACACAGTGTTGCTTTGGAGCAGATTTAACAAAACTTAGCTCAGCTCATCCACATCCTGTTTAATTGTTTACAAGCATCAGAGCAATGCTACAAAAACACTGCTATGCCTTCCAGTGAAAAATCCATGTTTTTACTGAAAAATACATCTAGAAGTGATAGGACCTGGCCAACAGCAGGTAATTCTGTGCCCAAGGAGTTCATACCTGTGGGGCACTGGATGTGTCAGAAGGTCACGCAGGGCTGGCCTAAAGCACAAGGAACCCACACAGCTGTCACCTGGCCTGGCTTGGTTTTGGAGTTAAGCCTTTGTCACCTCACGTCATGACATGTGGCTCTCTGAGCAAGAGACTCCTGTGCACCCTGGCCCACTGCACAACCCACAGGAACTACCAGGGGTCACCAGCAGTGCCAGAAATCTTGCACCAAGACCATCCTGGCATCCAAACCACAGAACAGGATGAAAGCCTTTGCAGAAGTATTTTTTTTTTAACTGTTCTCTGCAACCTGAGCAGCGTGTTAGAAACGCCTTTAAAAATAAACAAAACTGGATTTTGCAAACAGAGAGATGAACCCCAGATTGCAAAATACCTGTGCTGTTAATATGACGTCTCAGAATAAACAAACCCTCCACAAATCCTTGCTGCAGAACGTCCCTTTACACACAGTTCATCCCTTAGTGCAAGCTGGTGAAATGACCACAGCAGAGTCAGCAGGGTCTGCCCCAACTCACCCAACTGTCAGCTCGTCCCATGATTAAACACAGCAGCACAGAACTGAGAGAAACTGAGCCATCAGCTCCTGTCCCTTCGTAGTTCAGACTCCCACACATTGTCAGTCCCATCATAATCCTGAGGAGCTTCATCTTAAACCTCCCCAGGTTGTTTGCACCATTATTTGCTTACCTAATATCCTTCAAATTCAGTTAAAAGAGCAGTTAAGTATTTCCTATGTAAACCCAGCAAAAACCAGGTTTCTTAATTTACTTACTAGTACTTAATGCACTGAGACCCAGAATCCTGGAATGCTTTGGGTTGGAAGGGAACTTAAAGACCATCCAATTCCAACCCCATGCCATGGGCAGGGACACCTTCCACTAGCCCAGATTACTCAAAGGCCCATGTTAATACCCAAACATGTTCATACTCTTTGATTCAGGAACAAAAAAGTTGATCAGAAGACAGCCTTCCACTAAAGTCTGTCATTCATATCTCCTAAATAACAGTAATAATGATATTTTCCTCCCACAGTTGTTCTCTGTTTACCAGGAGATAAGTAATTTTTAAAAAGATGTTAATTCATCCTATTTCAGAGCGGCAAAACTCAGCTGGAGCTGTCACATGGTGCTTCCAACACCAGTTCCTCTCTCCCCTGGTCACTGGCAGTGGATCCAGCGGAATCCAGACATCCACAAAACAATTCCCATTACTTGTGCTCTGCAGAGCCCAGCGCTGAGCCCAGCAGGGCAGCACTTCCCAAAGGTCTGAACTGCAGGGGAAACCACCCATGAGATGTTTCCTCACCAGAAGGATTTTAACTGAAGAGCTGCAAGTGCTGGTTCTAGAACAGGCAGCCCCCATGCCATGGGCAGGGACACCTTACCCCTGTCATGGCTTGCTCCCAGAGACTCATCCTGGGAGCCTCTCCCGGAGCTGCCGGTGCCTGGCTCCAGTTAATCCCATTGCAACACCAGGACCTGTCTGCAGGGAAGGCACTACCCCAGCTAAGGCAGAACGAGAGGAAAGGCTGTGGCTGGATGGTGAACTAAGGGATATTTAAACATACCCAGCATGGGAAAAGCCTGTGGCTCCTGATATGCTGGTTAATCAAAGCCTGCTTGCAGCCCAGCCTCCAACCAGGTCATATGAAAGCTCACAGTTCTGTCTGTCCTGGATTTCCATATTTACTGCCTAACTGCTGTAATGGCCCTTGGAAATTATGGCCCAGAGGAGGCCAGAGACAGGGAAAAAGCATCATTAATAGGGCAAAACACAGTTTAGATCCAGAGATCCTATGGGAGATGGAGGAGATGAGCTCATGCACCTGAGATCTCCTGAGAATGGAGAGGTAGAAAAACACGAGCAGGAAATACACACAGAGGAGTTTTACACAAGACACAGTAAAGCAAATTCTGCTTTTCTGAGAACACCTCCTTTTGTCCCAGCTGAGGAACCACCTGGATACAAACACACACTCCCAAACCTGCACACACAAGTGCTTCACTGGGCTGCTAAATAATGGACTGATTTGTACGTAGCCTGAAATATCTGCTTGCACATTAAGCTCAATACATGCATCTTTATTTCCAAACACTTCCTCTGACTGCTCCTAGGCAGCCTGGCTCCCACATGGGCTCAGCTGGAGACTCTGAAACCAGAGATGAACTTTGGCACCAGATTTCAGAGCAGCTCCCTCCAAGCACTGGGATCTCCATGAGGGAGGAGGATGACCACACTCTACATGGCATTTACATGAAGAGATATGCTGCTTAATGAGTGGTCGCTCAGCTACAAGGTTTTCACAGATGTTTATGCTGGTTGCAGAACACAGAAGGGGAACATCACCATTCCCAAGCAACGGATAGACTCTCTTAGCTTTAGTGACCTGCACCTCCAGAACCAGCATCTACCCTGACCCTTTAACTGACATTCTAAGACACAGAAAGTGTTTGCACTGCTTAGTGCCCACAGTCAGAGAAGTTCAGTCATTTGCTGGCTTAACTATTTCAATTATTTAAAAAATACTATTTTAACTATGATCCTACTGAGCAAATCACCTTCTTGCAAACTTCTTGTAAAGGTATCTTAAATAATCTCATCTCTTCTGAAACGTTTTTATTTTATTTTGTTGACGCATGACAGCAATTTTGTGGAAAAGGAATGAAAAGAGAAGCTAAGGAATGAAAAGAGAAACTAAGGAAGCAAAAGAGAAAGTAAGGAATAAATAGTTTTCAGCAGAAGGACTTAACTCCAGGACAGAGTATTCCTGGCAGTGAGCAAGAGCAACACCTACCCCAGCTTTGGGCTTGCTGACTGCCACCAGGTTGGCCAGGAAGTCCTCCTCGCAGAGCTGGCTAAAGACATGTGCATCGTAGGCCACCACGATGGACACCTCCTCCATCATGGTGCTGCCGCCGCCCTCAGCGCCCCGGGCAGGTTGGCAGAGCCCTGGCTCAGCTCCGGGGCCGCTGCCCACACCCACCCGGAGACGCTACCGGGGAAGGAGCGTCCCGAGAGCCAACATGAGCCAGCAAATGGGCTCCTGAGGGGGCTGTCCCGCCCCGGCTGCCGCTGGGATCACGGGAAGCACAGCCGGCACACCTGCTCACACCGCCCGCACCCCGCTCCCAAAAGCAGCGGCTGCAGCCCGGGGAAAGCCGGGGACCTGCACTGATTCCAGGGTTAGGCTGAGGATGACAGAGCAGGAGGCAAACCAGGGCAGTGCTGAGCAAAAAAAGATCTGCCGGTGCTCGATGGAAGGACTGGAATCACTGCTGTTCTTCTCCAACTTGGCAGCAATTGTTCATTCTTTATATCCAGCTTTCTCCCATGAAAGCTGATTTTCTTGTGAGCAGAGGCTCCCCTTCCAATGAACTGCTCCTTCTCTATTACTTGTAAGTTCACAGAAATCGGTGCAATGCTGATTTCTTTAAGGCATTCCTTGAAGTTTTCCAAACGTTTCTAAATCTCTCCCTTAAAAGTCTTTAGAAACACTCACTTCTGTTTTTCCACAAATCTGAACTGCATTTTGTGCTCTGTAAATATTTGGATTTTAGCGGAAGATGATGGCATCAAGTCACAACCCTCCAAAAAGAGTCCTTCAGTTTCCAGGTGTAATAGAGTGTAAAACAGCCCTGAAAAAATGGAGTGAGACTGTAAAGCTCTTCTGTGAATAAACCTGTACCCCCACAATAAAAATACAAACAATTTATGCAATTAAAACTCCCCACAGTTGAAGTTTTTTAACCTGAATCTGGTGCTGGTCTTCTTTTAATCAAGAAGTGATCTAGGAAACAGTAAATTATTTGAAGAAATAAACAAAATATCCCAAAAGCAACTCCTTTCAGGCAAGGCAAAACTCGTCACCAACTTGGGCACTTCTGCTTAGACACATCCACTACATTTTTATCTTCTCTGGAAGCATTTTCTTCCTGGTGAAAAATCATACCTGCTCAAGAAACAGCAATCACTGCAGCCATTCATTTGTCTCCAAGAAGGGTCTGTGCTGGAAGCAGCAGATCTGGTGGAAGTTTCCAGTTCAGCTTGGTGGTGGCATATGGTTACACTCTCACTTTCCAGAACAAACAGGGTCAGACACACCTTGCTTTGCTTCTTCCCCTGCTCCCCAAGTAGCTTTATTGAAGATTGCAGTTATCTAAATAGCACCAGGTGCTATTTGCATTTGAATAGGGAACTTGAGCAACAGCTGTAGCGGGCAGGATTAAAACCCCAACATCTCCTCCACTTAAACAGGGGGGGAAATTACATGTTACTGCTAGGAAACAGAGAGTTCTAATAGGCTTATGGCAAACAAAAAATGCAGCACTTGAGGTTAAACCCTTGAGACTAAAGCAGATTCTGATCGTGCTTAACCCTTGCAGGAGGAAGAAAGGTACTTTTCCTTTGCAATGCACCTATAGTGCACTTTCTTCCTTGTTTTTCTTCAAAGGCTTGCAAATGTTTTCCAATTTATTCCCACAGTAGAAAGACTTCCCATTCCAATCCAGCTCACGGGACAGCTCTGTGGCACCAGCACAAAACTCCTACCTGCTCTGCCAAACCCCACTCAGGTTTTCCAAAGCTTTCAAATGCCTCTTCCTCTTCGGCTCCATTGCCGTGGGGGGACTGGTTCCTTCTCGAGGGGCTTGTTCCTTCCCACAGCGAAAGTTCCAAGTGCAGCGCTGGGAGCGGCCCCTCCCCGGCTCCTCCCACGAGTGCTGACAAAGGCACCTGCTGCCACAGGTACAGTCCCTTCCCAAATCCCTCCCACCCCGCTGGCACCTGCTCCAGGGGCCCGACGGGGACGGGCATTACCTTGGAACAGCCAGGGAGGCACAGGGGAGGGAGCAGGTGGTGCAACAACAAACAGCCCCGTGTTAATGAGAGACCATTTTAATTCTGCAAGAAGGGCAGGAGGTGGAGAAGGCAAATTATCAGACACAGCTGCAGCTCCTTAAACCCCTCCCCTGATTTAGCCAACAGGCATTTCTATTTATAAGGAATTATGGACCAGAACCTATATTACCTTTTGCTTTTCCTCTTAAACAGAAAGGTTGTGATGATTTAACAGCACTAAGTCTCCATGTTATTGGCTGAGTAATTCTCCTCATATCTATTCATAACAGAGGGCTTATAATTTTGGCATGTTCTAACCAGCAATTGCAAGAACTAACGACTGGTGTGACGTTGGCTGATGCATCTCTTTAAATAGGATGTTTTTCAGTTGTTGTTTCAAGCTAATGGAGCTGAGCTGCCCGCAAATGCCTCCAAACCTGCATTTTACATCCCTGTAAACAGCCTGTGCTATCCCTGAATCAGCACACAAAATTGTAACTACTGAGCCAGTTAAATATTTTGAATTAAACTGACTGAAGCAAACATGTCCACCCAGACACAGAGGCAGCATGCTCATACCAGAGGGACTGGAAGGGAAAGGGCAAGCACAGATGCCCTTCACCACCTCCTCAGGCCGCACCACACACTCATCCCAGCACTTCCACACAGAGCCTTCCCCTGTGCCAGCATTTTTGGGTGCTGAAGTGATGAATAATCTAACAAAAGGCAATGAAAAGCACACAGCAGCTTCATATTTCCTTAAGCAAAGAGCCCTTCTCTGTATAACACCACAACTACCTTGCAGCAGCCTTCCTCAAGGAACAGGAACGCAGCCCCCTCCACGGCACAGCTGGGAAAGCATACCTCCAAAGCAGGAATTTTTGGAGAAGCGGAGCTACCAAGCAGTCAGGAGACAAGAGGAGAGCCAGCAGAAGGACAGGTGGGCTGTAGAAAGCTGTGATTAAGGTAAGTAGCCCTAATTGCAGTTGTTGGGATTTATATGCCGGTGGATGATAGAGGTGAATGGAAAATTCCTGAATTGAGCAAACCAGCTCGCTTAGCAAAGCAAAATCCTGCTCCCTCCCAAGCTAAATTCATTCTCACTCCACCCCCAGGAATGTCTTGCTGCTATCTGACGGGGATGGGATCTTCTGACAGACGGGGAAGGGAGGTATGTGCAGCTCCTTGCTAAGCCTCCCTTCCTGCCATCAGCTCCAGGAGCACAAAGGCCTTTTCTGCGATTTGCCTTTCATGTATTAATGAATCCGGGAAGATCACAGCCATCTTCAGAGAGGGAAACACAAAACTCCTTTCAGAGCACTTGGGATGGCATTTGGCAGTCTTCAGGATAAGTTTACGGGTCTTTTTCCCCCAAAGGGAATAAATAACGGTAATATTAGCTCTTCCTGTAATTCCTGTCCCCACTAATGACCCGGGAGGGCTTTTTCAGGCACAACCAGCACGTGAAAACCACCTGGTTACACGTCCAACGCTGTGAGTCCCCGACACTGCTCTGCTCCCTCCTCACCCACACGGGGCTTGTCGACCATCAGAGAGCAGCAGGCACTGGAATGTGCTCCAGTTTTAGGCAGCAGAAGGTAAATACCTTTAGACGTGTTCCGGGACTCCATGTGAGACCACACCACCAAGCTGTTCCTCCCAGGAATGCCGCACACCATTCCAGAAACACGGCTGCCAGGAGCTGGCTGATCGGCCATTTCTCCTCCAAGATTTATTTTTATTATTTAAAATGTCAAATTAGCATGGCCTAATTCCCCCCCTCCCTCCCCCCGCCCCAAGAAGTGGGTGGATGCACCTGTGTTTCTCCTAAAATAATCCTCCAAATGTGGGGAAAAATCTGGGTTTGATGTGCTTTAGCGTATGTACTTAGAGGGGTAAATCCTCCCAATTTGCTCGCTCCTGGTTTGGGAGCAGGCATGATTGTAAACTCATGTTCATGGATTAAAGCCAGCAAGGCCATCCTGCTGGAGAGAGGGAATGTGCTCTCCCTACGGTGGCAGAGGTCAGCGTGGCTGGAATTGCTGCAGCATTCCTGACAAACCAGTGCTGGCACAGGCTCCCCATCCATGGAACTGTGCAGCCCACCCAGGGAAGAATTGAGGGCTTCTGAGTCTTCACTTTACGGTGCCAAATACCCAGATTCCCCTCTCCCAGCCTCCCCAAACCAGCAGCATAGCTGGGACACCAGCCTACAGGTACAGGTTCATCGTTCAGCTCAGTCCATTCCAGGTGACTCTGAGGCCTTTTAAATGAACTCGTGAGCCTCTTTTGATTTTTTAAGTAATTAAATCCACATTTTTACTTTGTCTTTTCATATGTCTTTCCCACCCTGCCACTGTCATTTCTAAGGGTGCTCCATCTAAGTTTCCTTCAGAAGTCACCTGCCTGCCAGGAATATTTTGCTTCACAAACCTCCTTCTTGTCTGCTGAGGATGTGGGTTAGAGCTGGGATGACCTTTTGCTTGTTCATGTTTTCCCAGTGGTGGAGAAAGCACAGGGCTCCAGTCAGCCCAAACCACCAGTGCAGTTTATTGCTTGGCCCCACAAAGAGCTGTGGGGTGATGGGTGATGCAGGAACAAGGAAAGGGCCAGACATCCCTGAGCCAGCACAGCTACCAAGTTAAAGGAATACTGAATCTCAGTGTGAGATTTTGAAAACCCCAACCTTTAGCTGTTGAAAGCCAGATTTTACAGGATATTTGGGGCATACATTTATATGCCCAATATCACCGGCTGAGCTGAGCATATTTGTATTTCCTCCTTCCCCATCCTTTTAAATTGGAAAAATGGGGGATTTCTTTTCCTGTGTGGAAAAGCAAGGAGTGGTACCAGTGAGCTCCCCAACAGGCACTAATGCCCTCTGAGTGAGCCAGGCTCATCTGGACCAGAGAGACCCCACAGAAACCATGCAGAAGGAACAGCCAGAAATTCCTAGTAATGTCTTAGAGCACTCTGCCACCTGTCTCCTGTGTCACCCCTTCTCTTTGGGGACCCCTTTTTTAACTCCTCCCAGTTCTGTGACAGCAGACATCCATAAACAACTCAAGTCCACAGCTGAGGGAGGTGGTGGCAGCTCTGGAGCAGGGCCAGGTCCCAGGGCTCTCCCCACACCTGCCCCAAGGCCACGGCCAGGGGCTCCTGAACCTCTGCCCTCTGAGCCAAACCACTACCAACAGCTCCCTCCAGCTGCTGAAGGGACAGACTTTAACAACCCATTTGGAACTGTAAATGTCTCTGATATATATTCCCTGGGGCTTCTAATCCAGCAGCTGGATAATGCTGGGATGGCATTTAGGCCACACAAATGCCATTGAGAGCTAAGTTCCAGAATAAACCCAGCCCTACCTGCGAGATGTATTTTAAACCTGTTGCATTTATCACTTCAATTGGTACTGAAAGGAAGGAAAATGGGTCAAGCATATTACCCAAGAAAATTAGCACAGCAGTGGCATAGGAATGCTTTGCACTTCCAATGATTTATACGGATTTCTGGCCTGGGTTCAGCACAGCCTGACTGAGGAATTTCACTCAAACAGCCCCATGTCTTTTCACTTCCAGCAGATGATCAGCAAACAAGAGATACTAATTAACATCAAGCAGCACATTAGATAGTGACACCTGTCACACAAAGAGACCCACACAGGGCCCAGGATTCCAGCTTCCTCACTCTAAACCCACACCTGATTTTCTTTCTCAAGGTAGATACATCTCTCCATGTTCTTCATTCCCTCCCTAAAGAGGGGTTAACAGTCCTTACCTAACCCCCAAAGATCAATAAAGCTAAAATTAATGGAAAATTAAGGGGTACTATTATTGTTATTACCATGATATTGTCTGTCAGGTTTCCCCCAGAGTGCTGAGCCAGCTGTGCTGCACAGGGAGAGCTCAGTGACACATTTACCTGGGTGACCTGGAGTGCCCTGTATCGTGTCAGATTTTAGCGTCTCTACTGACAGTCACTTTCCACCTGACCTTTAGCCTGGGACAAGGAAAAAAGGAGAAAGAAGGAAAGGCTGGAGAGCCAGGCACTGTGAGGAATTCTTGTAGTTAAATAACAGAAGGAAAAAGGCAGGACCACGGCACACCCTGTGCATCAAACCCACCACAACACCCTGTGCTGGTGCCTCTGGAGCCGTGTCTTCCACATGGGCACCCAGGCNCATCTCTCCATATTCTTCATTCCCTCCCTAAAGAGGGGTTAATAGTCCTTACCTAACCCCTGAAGATCAATAAAGGTAAAATTAATGGAAAATTAAGGGGTACTGTTATTACTATGATGTTGTCTGTCAGGTTTCCCCCGGAGTGCTGAGCCAGCTGTGCTGCTCAGGGAGAGCTCAGTGACACATTTACCTGGGTGACCTGGAGTGCCCTGTATCGTGTCAGATTTTAGCGTCTCTACTGACAGTCACTTTGCACCTGACCTTTAGCCTGGGACAAGGAAAAAAGGAGAAAGAAGGAAAGGCTGGAGAGCCAGGCACTGTGAGGAATTCTTGTAGTTAAATAACAGAAGGAAAAAGGCAGGACCACGGCACACCCTGTGCATCAAACCCACCACAACACCCTGTGCTGGTGCCTCTGGAGCCGTGTCTTATGTGGGGACACCCAGGCAGGAGCCTCGGGGAGAAGGTGAGACATTTCTATGTGTTAACAGCACTGCAGGAATGGCATATTCCCAAAAGAAAACATAAATCTGCAGTATGATTGCCTGGAAGATGAGATAAAGAGCAATTAAGACAGAATTGCCGTGGGTGAGCAGGAAATGGCACAGGTGTCAGCCAAACTGGGCCAAACCAGACAGACCAGTCCGAGCACCCTCCCTGAGTTTTAGCAGAGACACAGTCTAGGCTGAGGCACGGCCAGTGACTCTGAAACAAGATTATTTTGTGCATTATACATTAAAAGTACAAACTAGTGACACTTTCCAGCAGAGCAGTGTGTCCCACAGTGCTGGAGTTGAAAATGGAAGTGTTAGCTTGGAGGTCACAGCCAAGAGAGCCCAGCAAACAGCACTGGCTGGCAGATACTGATGCCAAAGGTGATGAACAGCCAGCTGACACAGATTTGACCCGAGACCCATTTGCTGGCGAAGACAGAAGGCAGCTAAGTCTCAGTACTCCCCTGGACAAATTGCCCTGGAATTTGCACAGGTCAGCTCCAGAGGAGGAAAGCAGCTCAGGACTGTGCCAGCTGATCAGCTGTGTAAGACTGCCAGCAGCATCCACTAATCTAAGCTCCACATAATCCTCTGCCGCTAAATCCCTATTCACCATCATCCAGTGAAAGGGAAATTCTGTTCTCAGAAGATGATTTGGGAGACAAACCACTCCAGTGCTTAACTGTGCTGATCTAGTCTCCCACTGGGAAAATCTGCATCTCCGTTTAATGCTCCAATATACCACAATGAGAAAAGCTTCTCTATTTACATATGATTTAAAGATTACCCTGTCTTCATTTGACTGTTAATAAGCTTATTTTAAGAGCTCAAATGCTACAGAGGGGCAGAGAAGGCAGGTGCTGCCACCATTTATCAAGGAGCTCTCTATGTGACAGTCAGGTACTTCTTCAGAGACCAGAGATATTTCCATATACTCTTCTGTAACCTTTCCCATTTGTCTTATTCCAAGCTTGTCTCTTGTTTAAAATCCAGACTACAGGTCTTGTATTACTACTACTATGATATCTGTGCAACTAAAAAGAAATGAGACACTTACTAAAAAAAATAATAAACACTAATATCAGGAATTGGAATTATCTCATCTTCCAATAATATCCAGCTCAGCACAGATTCCACAGGGCACGGGAACATTTTCTCCTCATGTCCACATGCTCAGACTGGGCCCACTGTGCTGCTCAAGCTGAGTGCAAGGGCTGAGCTCCCCTGGAAGCTCCCTCATTCCCAGTGCTCCTTTGACTCCTCTCCACGTCCAGCTGAAGGGCTATATTTAGAGAGAAAATTGGGTTGTAACTTCTAATCCATTCTCCATTTTTAAACATGTCTTTCATGCAGGGCAAGTGTTTACGCAAAATTCCTTCCGCAAGGAATGCAAGGGAAGTGCCTGGAATGAATCAGAGCTAATTTTTGCTTGATTTGAAGACAAAAAACCCCCACAACAGCAAACAGAGAAATACAGAGCATAAAACAAAATTTAGAACGATTTAAAATAAAAAAGAAAAAAAAGATTTTAAAAAGAGGTTTCTACCACTATAAAATACCTCAGTGGATTTCCCAATCACCATTGTTGTTTGCACTGTTTGGAAAATAGATTCATCAAGCAAGGAAGGAAAGAACTGCTAAAAAATGGGCAAGTTTGTAACCATAAAACAGTAGGGGATACCACCTTCCCTCCTCTCAGTTTTGCTGCTGGGTAGGAATGGGAAGGCAGCAGTTCAGCCCACCACCGATCACATTCCACTCTGTGTTTACACTTCCAATAACAGGGGGGAAATCAGTGCCTGCGTTTGCTCACTCATCTGGGGATGCAAGAATAACCTCTAAGGGTTCACTCCTTTGCCCACAAGCATTTGCACCGCACCATTTAATATGTGCAAACGAGATGCTGATCTGAAAGTGAAGAAAAATAGACCAACTCAAAATGAAGTAGTAACTAACATGGAAACCAAAAGCTATGTTGCTGTCTCCAGTGAGTATTATGTGTAATGAAAATCCAGGTACCTACATAAAGGTTTGAAAGGTTAGAGATGTCCTTCTCTGCTGCATTTGTGACAGAAAAACTCAGTTTCCAATTACTCTTTATCATGGAATCACAGAATGGTTTGGGTTGGAAGGGACCTTTAAAGGTCATCTTGTCCAACCCTGCTGCAATGAGCAGGGACATCTTCTTTAAAACTAATTACTCTTTAAAGTGGTAAAGGATTTGATCACCTTTCTCAGCCATGGAATCCTAGATATACCATGGAGAAGATATGGTGGGTGTTTCTTGGAATGCCATACAGTATTTCCCCTCTATACACCTGTCTCACTGCAGAGCTTCACCTGGAGACCCACACATGGGCTCAGCAACACTCCTGGGACTGGCAGAACTGCCTGGGCACTGGCAACTGCTTTATCAGGACATGAACTGGACCCCCCCCGTTTTAGGGAGAGTGACACGAGTGAGTCCCACTGGTGACACTGTGACACAGCCTGTCCCTGACACTGCACGGTATCCACATGACTGCGAAGGCACCTCTCTGGAACTGTCCTGGGGAACAAAATCCAACCAAAAGGATGGTTTCCTTCACAATGGTTAGAACTGTGAAATGGAGAAAGACCAGAAACGGGGCTGAGTCAGGTTTTTCTTATCTCTTCTAATGAAGTATAACAGCAACAAGAGCAAAAGCTTGCTGGAGCTGGAGCACCCTAACTCGGTGTCTGGGTGCCTTTGGCCATCCCTTATCAGCAGAACACTGCCAAGCATCCAGGGTATTTTGTTGGGCAATACTATATTTTTGTTCTCACTTTTTTTTTTAATTATTTTTCCCTTAGGAATGTACAACCCGTGCTCCCTTTATCTATTGTCTGCATTCTTGGATCTTCCAGAGTTACAGGATTTTGGGGTACAGAGCTGGCTGGGCCCAACATCACAAGAGAGAGAACCAGAGCTGGTAGCACAGAGCAGTGATCCACACAACCACGGGGCAGCTGCAATGCCTGTGCTAGTTCTGGGGTACTTCACCCCTTCTCAGCACTGCAGAACACCCACATTTTGTCTGACAGTTCAAGACTGACAGCTGGACTTACCAGGAGGGAAGAGTCAGAACCAGAAACACAGAGATCCCCACTCACCCCAGCCACCCACCTGTTCCCACCAGTGTAATTCAACATTCCACTCATCATCTTCAGTCCCTAAACACCTGAATCTCCCCACAAGAAGGATCCTTTTCTTCCTATCTTCAATGAATGAACATCTGCTGACTCATTTTTTTAAATGTACCTGAAACAACTTCTCAGGGCAGTAAAAGTTATTCCTGGGCGTTCAAGCTGGTTCCAGCTCTCCTGTGCTTCACAAAGAGGACACCTGAGATAAGTTCCACACCTGCCTGGGCAGCAGGTGAACCACAGCTCCAAATGCTACCCCTAGCACAGCACAGCACAGCCTGGCTTGTGAAGTGTCAGCCATATTAAACAATACAGGGAGCTGCAGGGCAGCAAAGGTTTTACAATCAGCACCTCTCTGGGTGTACACAAGAACTGGACACCCCTGTGGCAGACATTTGTCATAAATGACAAAAAGACTGAGAGACTATTTTGGAAAAAAGATAATACAGCACGAGCATGCCAAGCCACTCTCAGATATATTTTAGTTTTCTAAATGGGTAATTGAATGCTTAAAGTAAATAAGGGGAAAATTCAATCTGCACTTAAAACACACCTTCCTCATCTCAGGTTGATGTAAAAAAAATTATATCTGGCCTTGTGCACAACCCCTGTTCTGCAGGACAGCTTGTACAAAACCAAGGGTTCATGTCCTTCTCTCTGTTCTTCTCCAGAGAGGGTCAGGTAATGGCTGGATCATCAAAGGAGAAATATGATTTTTTTTTAGCCAAAAGAATTCCACAATGAAAAGTACAGCAGGTAACAAAGCAGCTGCCAGTCAGTGCAGCCAAAGGCTGTAAGGAGAGGCCCAAAAGGCAACAGCTGTGCAAGAAGTACAGTCCAGAGACTTGGTTCTTGGCTGTTGCCTCTGCTTGCTGAAACAAAAAGGAAAAACGAGAAAAATCAGTTGGTACTTGTTCCAAATAAATCTCTACAGGATTCACTCCCCTCTCTCTCAAGGTGGACTAAAGGTTCAAGACACTGGGACTTTGAGAGGTTTGGAGCTGTCTCTGAAGCCTTTACTGAAGGCAGCTCCTTCATCAAAGAAAGACAAACACAGCCAGGCTCTGGGACAGCATCCCCACTTAAAGCTTTCTGGGTTCTGAGACATGATTCCGATCAGTGCTCCTGATTTTTTGCCTGGCAAGGACGTTCTCTGGGTGACACAGGATGCACCAGAGCACACCAACCACTTCCACCTTCCCTGGTTTTGGGAGCACTCCTGGAACAAACAGCACAGCAACAGCTCCGTTACAGCTCTGCTGCCCTCCTCTACCCATGTGCAGCCACTACAAATGCTCTGCCAGTTTATCTGAACACCACACACTCCATCAGCACCCTGCTCCTGTCCTGGATGCAATTTCAGGCAGAGCTGTGCCCTGGCTGGGATCCCAACCCCACCCTACAAAAATGCAGCTGGTCCTGCAGAACTGCCTCCACAGCCGGGCTCTCCCCAGCGCTGCCGGGCAGGGAAGAACAACCATCCTCTCCCTCTGCAGGTCTGGTGAGGCCACAGGCAGCCTGGAATGAGGACACAGCTGAAATGAAAGCCACCAGAAATAAAGTAAGCAGAGAAATGGCTTAGAGCCATTTTTGTTCCAACCCTTTTTTCTCTGGGTCCAAACACCGGGTACAGCAGTGCACGGCCAGCTATGCCTTTAAAGCACACTTCCAGCACACTCCTGGATGCCACTCCAGCCCACAAACAGCCCGAGGAGTTTGCTCCGCTGACCAACAGGAACACCAGTGAAAACAGGGCAGAGGATGGTGCTGGAGGGAAATCAGGCAGTTCTGCAAGTCAAGGCACCCTGCTGCAACCTGGAGGCTTGTGGCTCTGCCTCCCTGGGACGGGAGAATCTGTTGAGCTAAGTAAATAAGATGCATAAATAAATAAGAAAGAATAGGGGTGGGCCGAGGAAAAGCAGCCAGACCGTGGCCGTGCCGGTACTGCTGAGGTCGCTTAGCAACAGGCTTGGCTGCTGCAGGGTGAGGGAGCACCAAATCAGCAGCTTCTCAGCACAAGACAAATTGAATGGAAATGTGGGGAGGTGGCCTTTGCCTGGCATCTGGGAGGAAAGCAGGAACTGGTGAATCCGATCCTGTGGGCATCCTTTTGGAGCAGTTCCTGAGTGTAGGGATTGTTAATTAATGTGTCCAAGGGGCTTGGTCCTGCCGGCAAACTGATAAATTCCAAAGCGTGCCTGGGAAACCAGTAACTCAATTTTGATTAAAATGATGTCTCTCACAGTCACCTCATGGGTTAATTACTTATTAATGATCCTAAATAGCTCAAACCCAATCCTATTGGACTCTCCTGGTTGTTTTAGTGCCAGCTGACCACAGGGCATATTTTCAGTGGCAGTTATCTAACACATTTCCCTATCACTGCAGGTCCAGGTTATCTCCATGCCATCTCTGCATTCACTAAAGGAATTTGGAGCCTGTGAATCTTCAAGTAACTGAATCTCAACAGCACAGATCCACCTGTTCTGGTCAGGTAATTCCTCTCAATCCTACTGCTTCTCCAGCCTTCTGGCACAACCCCAGGCAGACACGAATTATATAGACAGCAGTTATTAGCACGAACTGAGCTATGAGAGCAGCAAGAACAACATGAGAACACGTTTCATGGAGGACTGAAACGAGAATTCTGAAAGAAAGATTTTTCTGGGTCACTTAACCTGGGGCTGGGTTGTACCAGTTAATTGTTTTCCACTGCTAAATGCAGCTGGTGCCTGGCAGCGAGGCACAACCAGGGACCCGTGTGGCACATGATCCATGGAAAGGTGCTGTGGGATGGTGGTGGGGTCAGCAGAGATGCTAAGTGGCTTGTCCAGGCATCCAACTGGAGGAGGAAAGGGAAAACACAGTGTGCCTGTCCCGTTTTATACACAAACCAAGCAATGATAACTCATTTTACTCCTTATTTACAGATAGCTTGTATTTGTGTGGCACTTCAGCAACAGAGCGAGATCCAACTGGGAACCAAATCTGCTTAGAGCAGGGAAACCTCCCACCTGCATTTCATCCTCCTTTGTGCCCCATCAAAGAGCTCAATCCTTCCTGTGGCCAGGGTGGAGCATGTAGAAGCCATCCCCAGTTCCATAGGCAGGAAATCACACAGTATGGAGCAGGATGGCTGTTTTCCAGTCCTTGGAGCTGTAAAAACAATTTCTGGGTCCTTGGGAACTGCACAGAGATGCCTTTGGCAATGTCTTGTTTCCCTCTGTCCAGGGTTGGAAGGAAGGCACCTGAGGCTCACTGAGTGGGGAACACTCGGATGAGATGCCCTCCATCTCCTTAATGAGGAGTTAATTAAGAGACTCTATTAAGGCTGTAAGGACCAGTCTCAGAGGAAAGACACACAGGGAGATGGCTGGCTGTCCTGAGACATTCCTAGTGCACAAGAGGACAACCTACAGGCTACACCATGGAACAGTGTGATTCCAGAGCTGCAGAAGTACATAAATGGAGAACACCCTGACACTTGAATTTTCGCAGGCTGGAGCTGTCTGTGCCTGAGCTCCCAGCTCCAGCCTCTCCTCCTGAGAACGGGGGATCATAAAATCCTGCTGGGCCACATCGGTCTCTGGGGTATTTGCAGAGTCAAATGTTTGATGGAGCTGTTGGTGCTCCCTGAACTTGAGCAAAATGTGAGGCTTGAAGGAGGAGAGTCCTGAATTAGGCCACAAGAACCAAAGACCGTATCAAAACCCAAACAATTTTATTCTCTGCTTTCCCCAATGAGTCCTTGCAGGTGTAATCTCTTTGTACAACCATACCAGGCACACAGCAACCAGCTCACACCAGTCTCCACCACACCAGGTTTGATTTACAAGGTTAACTATCACCCAGTGCTGCCCATTTCCCAGAATCTTGTGTTCTAATCGTGGATTAAGACTGCAAGAAGGGAAGCAGGAAGAGCAAACAGCATCAGCAGTGCTTAGGAGTCTGAAAGAGAAGATGTACTGAAACACAGGCCTATTTCTCTTAAAATGCCACTCTCTGTCAAATGCCATGGTTCCAGACTTCCAGAATTGAATTATGTTGTAATTACGTCCTATTTGGACAAGGTCACAAAAAGAAAAGCTCAGTACTTTCCTCCATTACAGCTGCTGGATGTTCTTACACTCCTGGAGCAGCCAAGCCTCCCTTTCTGATGGCAACAAACTTGTCTCCAGAATAAAATGCTGGTTTAGGTCCATTAGTGCAGTGTAAGGCACATTAAAAAGTTAAGAGGCATCATTACTGATCTTTCCGAGAAGCTTCCCAGAGCACAGATGTCTTTATCCTCTTGTAATCCTTACAATCCACTTTATATCATAAAAGCAACAAAAAAGGAAACAAATACAAACCCCAGCCCCATGTAACCTTACTACAGGTATTTGTTCTACTCGAGGCCTCATCAGTGAGTAAGAACATGTGACATCTCTTAGTCAGGGACTTGAACATTTCTCAGTTTTACCCACTTTCCCACCAGTTTCTCCCCAAATTCCTGTGGCAGTATATAATCTAGTATAAAATTCCTGCCTGATGGATCAAAGACTGAAAATCCCCAAGTCATATGGGTAAACTGTTCCCTTGTTTAAACAGGCAGCCTGTAAACACTGTGTGTGGCAAAGTTCTCCTGCCAGGCAGGATCATTACTGACACTGTGGATGTCCCAATAAAGATGGAAGGAAGATAGAGAGGGACTCTCAGCTCTTCCCAGGGGAGCCAGGGATCCCATCAAGCCCCTGTGTGAGCTCCCAGCCCACTGCTGGATCTATAAATGTGCTGCTCCTTTCCATTAGAGCCGCTTCCAGAGGAGATGCTGCCTGATGGAGAGAGATGGATGAGGGCAGTGGAGATGGACTCTGGCACAGCCACAACCAGCCATGCTCCCAGTTCCCCCCAGCAATTAGTGCTGTGCCTGGGAGAAGCCCTTTTGCTTCAGGCTTGGAGTTCCTCTGCTGTTGGACAGCAAGAGGGGGAGTTTTTTCCAGAGTCCAGGCAGCACCTCCCTCCCCGTCACACCCACAGCCCTGACCAGAAGTGTTTTTATCAAGTCTTGAAGAGCTTGGGTTTGTCACATCAGGGCAAAGCAAAAAACCACTTGGCTCAAACAGATCCCCCTGGGCTGGAGAGGCATTGCCTTTGCAGAACCCCTCATCAGAATCCTGGGACACACAAACTGTCCCAAGCAAGGTGCTGCTTTCCTAATGTACATCCTTCCTCCTCCAAAAGGAACAGGCCCTGCTGCATGTTGTGCTTAGGAAAAGGGAAAAACAAGGCAAGTCCTCTTGGAGACATTCATTACAACACAAACCTACTGTTCACTCTGCGTTACAAGAAGATGAGGGCCAAATTTGCCTCTGAGCTTCCTGCTGCTACTAAAAGCAACAGGGTTTGTGTCCATCTGAAGCCAGTGTGAGTAAGACAGTGCAGAGGAGCAGCTGGAATAAAGAAAACTGTGAGCTGGGATCTGTATTCTGTAAGCACCAAAATACAGCTTCTCTCATCAAGAGAACCCCCTTTCCTTTCTACTGCACCAGGAGAGACATCACTCGGACTGTTTGCAGGACTGTTTAACGTTTGAAAGCAAACTGACAAGGTGATGGAATTTTTCTCCTTGGTCCTGACAGGACTGTTAGATTGCAGAGTCATCACGAGGAGCCACCTGACCATAAATTCTGTGTGTGTCACTGGCGGTGGGAAGAGAGCCCAGGGTGGGGAAAGCAGTTTCCCAGACTGAGAGGGTGTTACTGAATGCAGCCACAGGTGCCTCGGGGAGCGTGCACGGCACCCTCATTAGGCAGAGAGGGACCAAAGCCCTGACCCCTTCCCGTTCTGCCCACTGCTCCTGACTGGCTGAAACAGAATCAACATTCCCTGTGGTGTGAACAGGGAGCAGCCCGGTGGCACAAGCAGGTCAGGGCCCTAAGCTCTGGGCCCCTCCAAGCTGTGTCAGCCCCAGGGGAGGTTTGTCAGTGAAGGTGCCCCTGTATTTCTCACTCAGAGGAGGAGTGATGAGGGCCCTCCAGCCTGGTGCCATGTGCAGATGCAGCTGGGCTGGGGGACTGTTGAAGCTGAAGATTTTGCAGCTCTGTTGTCACAGCAACTGAGTGACTCAACCTGACACACTGTCTTTGGCCCGAGCCGGGTGTGCACACACTGAGTTCCTGCCCATACTTCCAGATTTATGGGATTAAGGAGGAGTACAGAATCATAGAATGGTTTGGGTTTGGAAGGACCTTAAAGCTCATCCACTTCCAACTCCCTGCCATGGGCAGGGACACCTTCCACCAGCCCAGGTTGCTCCAAGCCCCGTCCAACCTGGCCTTGGACACTTCCAGGGTTCCAGGGGCAGCCACAGCTTCTCTGGGCAACCTGTGCTAGGGCCTCCCCACCCTCACAGGGAAGGATTTCTTCCTAATATCCCACCTAACCCCTATCAGTTTGAAACCATTCCCCCCGTATTATCACTCCATGTCCTTGCTGACAGTCCCTCTCCAGATTTCTGATTATTATGCTGATTAATTACTTGGAGATGAGATTTTCTCTTTTTTTTTCCATGGCTTCTGACTAATTTGCAGAATCAAATTTTGGTGAAGAATTATTGTCCAGGAAATTGCATTAATTAATTAAGCAAAGGAAGCTGAAAGAATAACAAACAGGGTAACACAATGAGGACTTGATGTTCACCTGCTGCCTGAACAACTCAGTAGGACAATGAGGTCCATGGCCAAGGCTTCCCAGTGAACAGACCCACAACAATGCTTTGGAACTCCTTGCTATCCTTGGAGGTTTTGTTGTGCAGGTAAGGAAGGTGGGAGAATGAGGGCAAAGAGAGGGAACCATCCTCCCCCTCATGGCTTCCACAAGTCACCAGTGCCCCTGAAGGGCTGTGGCTACTCCCCTGGGACAGCTGCAGCAGGAATGAGCTTCTGCTGGCTGATGTGGCTGTGGGTTCACACCTCCCTGCCCAGCTGCTCACAGCACTGCATGAAAAGTAATCATTTACAGAGGAATTATTTCAGCCTTCAGCAACATGGAACAGCCAAACACCACAACACTATTTAAATATCCGTGGAAAAATAGACTGGCACACTGTTGTTCCTAAACAGAATGAAGCACCTCTAAAAATGGAGATAAATATACTTGGGATGTTTCCATGTAGCACTTCACCTGAATTCTCCAAAGCCTCTGGCATACAGATCTTCACCTTCGTTTACCAACCTGATGCAATCTATTCATGCCCAAACACACCCAAATTTAACAACATAAACAATCTAACCCCGTGTTTACCACACTACTCACTCCCCACAAGAGAAACAAAGCTGTAATACTGTAAAAATATAAGCAATTAACTGCAGGACCCCAGAGAATCCTGAAGCAAAGCCATCAGGAGATCCTAAAATGTGAATATTGCCCTTCTGAAGCCCCTAGCTCCACTCCTGCTCCAGCAGCTACACACTGCTCAGAGAACAGCCAAGTAACTACTCGCAGAATTGAACCCGTAACAGCGTCGATAAAGGCAAAAACAATGCCTGGGGTTTGTAATGGGAAGTTATTAATAGGGCCTTCAGCTCTAAAAGCTGCTGTCCCTGCAGAGCTCTGTGTTTATGAAATGCAGACACCACCTTTCTATACTTAGTTTTGTTTGTTCCTCATTTTCAAAGCAGAGAAACTCAAGTGCAGGTTCCTGAGAAATCAAACACCAGCAGAAATTCATGAAGACACTGTGCCCAGTGCCTCTTTGTTTATTTGCAAAAGCCCTGGGGGAAAGAAGGGAACATTGTTAGGCTTTGCCTTTTCCTTCTCCTCCCAATTACTTTTAAAAGTTTAGCTTGGGTCTCAGGATAGCACAAGCACTTCAGAATTTGTCACCTCATTTAATTTGTCAAAAAGCCAATGAAATGAAACAAATGTCCCATCCCAACTGTTCTCTGTGCTACCCTGAGAGTGAATCACTGCTTTTTCCCCCCAAGCCACTCTGTGCATTAGCCATTAGATCTGGATTACTGGAGCTTTCTGGAAGACAGAATCATGGAACAGAATCACAGAATCATGGAATGGTTTGTTCTGGGAGCGACCTTAAAGATCATCCAGTCCCACCCCCTGCCATGGGCAGGGACACCTTCCACTAGCCCAGGTTGCTCCAAGCCCTGTCCAACCTGGCCTTGGACACTCCCAGTGATGGAAGTGTCTCTGGGCAATCAAACCAAACCAAACCACAGTCCTGATCTGTTTCCAATAACTTAACTTTTTTATTGTGTGGCATCTGCAGAAATAAAATAACCACAGCCTTTATGAGATGGACATATATGAGAAAGGCTGATCAAGAAAGACAAAAGGCAGCTTGATTTTTTTTTGCCCCAATGCAATCACTTCCCAACAGACATATTCTATGATTTCTAAACTTGGAAATAAAAGATAATTCTCCTTGGGCACCCTGAACTGCCTTTAGACAACAGAACTTCTTCCTCCGCTGTTCAGAGGGGAGAACACAGAGTTTCTCATGGCACAGGAATTGAGTTCTAAAGCAGTAAAGACATAATATTTTTCAGGGTCATAGACAACACAACGACTTTGGTTGGCAAGGGTTGTGCCTTGGCCCCTGGGTCTTTTGTGTGTGAAGAAACAGATTTTCTCTGAATTCCTCTGGTGCTGAGCTGCTGCCTGCTTCCTCAGACCTGGCCCAAGAGAGCACAGGGGGATTTGCACCTCCAGGGAGATTTCTCCATCTTTAGCCTCAGCGGTTTTGCTGATGCTGAAGACAATATCAAGGAACAGTTCTTGGCCAGCATAAATAAGGGGCACAGAGCTCACTGCTGCACCTGTACTTTCACTACCTGTCTTCTCCACAAAACGTGAAAGCCTGTGGGTTTATTCCTTTTAATTACAGTTGTAAGTGCTCATCCTGGGACCCTGCTGATCTTCCTCTATGGCCTCTTTTGCATCCAAGTGTCTTCAAAAAGGCCATCACCGTACTGTGAGAACAAGAGGTCCTGCAAACCCGCCAGGCTCCATCATCACAGGCTTTCTCCATAGTCAAACCCAAGGCATCCCTCAGGAAAATCAGTTACTGGGTTTGTTTCCTTGAAAGGAAGAGAGAGCTGAGACTTTCTCCTCTAAAGAGCAACTAAGATGAGCACTGTGCTGCCAAGAGGAACTCCAGACTCTGCTACAGACACACAGACCACTGTAACACTGCCTTTTAACGTGTCACCTCACAGGAGGTGACTCCATGCTCCAAGCCAGCCTGCACCTGGGATTGAAGTGTTCCAGTTCAGCTTGGGAAAAACAATCACTTCCTCTTATCCCTAGAGCTGAGTTATTTTAGACACACTCTGGCAAAGATGCCAAGCTGCCAGAAGACGGAGCTGTCAAACAGTGCGACTCCCTGCCACCTTCATCTCATGCTCTCTGGACTATTTTCAGAAGCAGGGATGGAAAGGAGCTGTAATTCATCCAGGGGAAAAGCTTAAGCCAAAAGACCTTTTGAGGATGCTTTCCTGCTTCTGTTTGGAATGGGAAACATCTGTCATCCTGGGAAGCCCTGACTCCTGATGGCCAAGGTGAACAAGGCAGATTTAGGCGGCCTGTTGGACCATGGAGCAGCTTTCAGATGTCCCTCACCCTGCTGAATGATTTGGGCAAACCCTTCACCATATACACTGTGATACAACTGCTGGGGATACACACAATAAATGTTCCAACCCACTTTTCCACCTCAAACTTCACACTGCTCTTGTGGGTGTCATTACTCACCAGCACATATGCCAACAAGTGACTATTAAAAGGACATCAAAATATTTGTGCTCAGGTTGAAAGGCTAATTTAGATGGTTAAAATGTGATTATATTTAGCTATCAATAGCAAAATCCCATTCCTTTCCTACCGATGAAAAATTATCAATGTACCTGGTGTCACTCACAATGCCAACTCAGCACAAGTGAAAAAAAAAAAGACCAAGTGAAACAAACAAAATAAAACAACAAAACGAACAGTTTTACTAATGCTCAAACACCATGAAAACATAACATCACTATTGGGCAAGGTGCCTGCTCATTGGAATAATAACAATTTTAAGTTTAAATAAATAAGCATTTCAAGCTGAAGCTGTTGTTTTAAATTAACAACATCCCTTTCTACCCTGTTAACACTTACTACCAAGTTTACAAAAATTGTTAGCATCCAGCTCCTCTGCAGGCACTCTCATCTGATTTCCAGGTGCTGCCCCACACCACAGAGCTGAGCAGAGAGAAGGGAGCTGGAGCTGCAAAGAGAACAGGCATTAAAACCCATGACCCGCCTCCCAAGGACAATGGGAGCTGCACCTCAGAGATAAGGGAAGAAGGGGGATTGATCACTGGCTTTCCATAAGGAATCTCACACAGCCATGGCCGGGGCTTCTACAGATCCCAACTCGACCCTTTTCCATTTGCTTTGGCCTTTTCTTGAGAAGTTGATAAATGAGCAATTTTTCCCCTGTTCTTTATACTGGAAGATTAATTAGATACACCACCAGTAGAATCAAAGGAATAAAAGGCTTGTGCAGTCTCAGGGCCTTTCTGCAGATCCTTCCTTGGCTTTTCTGCTGCATTTGTGTTGTCTTATGACAGCAAAACCCCCAAGTACCTGGATAGCTACACACAGATAAGCACAAAGAGAGAGAATGCTCTAGAGAGGAGACAGCAAACCAGCTATTTTTACTCCTATGCACTGAAAGACACATAAATCAATACATAATTCCCTGTTAAACCATGCCTGCAAAAAACCACTTCCAGATAAACCAGCATTAGAGGTGTGAATGAAGCCAGTCACCCACATCAGCAAGGTGTGAGCTTCAAACCACCACTCTGAATTACAAACATTTAAACAGCAACATTATAAAGTAAATCTGCTTTAAACCACTCAAATAATGATTCTGGGATGAGAGGAAGCTTAGCACAGCTCCTGCTGCCGTGGCCTGTTCTTCCTGATTGCTACTCCCCACGCTCCTGGGTAGCTGCACCCAGGTGGGATCCCCACCCTTGTCAGTGCAGTGACAGGTGACAAAAACGTGTGTTTGCTCTGCATTGGGAAAGGCACCACTATTTCTCTGGGCCATTTGCTCCCCTCACTGGAGGTGCTGAGAGCAGTGACCTCTTAACACTGCTGAGGAGCCTGATTTCCTCCACAGAGGGGGGGATTTAGGGAGGAGCTTCTCACAGAAGAACTTCAATATTCCAGGTCTTTCCTGCCACTGTTGATGGTGAAAGGTGAGGCCAGGAGTCCCTGAGCCAGGTAAGAGAAGGTGTGATTACAGATGCTGCCCCATAACAGAACAACCCTCCCTGCAGGTTCCTGTGTATCCCACCCCATGTGTTCCCCCACCTTCCCTGGGCACAAGGGGAACACCCCACAGGTAACTTCCCAGGATCTCCCACCTACCTGTCTGCTACACTCAACCTCAGGGTGTTCCCAGGCTGCAGTGGAACACACTGGAACGTCAGCTCTGCTCCATTTCCAAATGTCATGGGACACTCCCAGAGAAACAGGCACAACTCCCTGATCCCACCTGAGAACCGGCAACCCAGGAAACATTCACATGGAGAAAGTCTCCCAGTGACTTTCTCCCATTCTACACCTCACCTGCCTGAAGTCAGTGCCAGAACAGAGCTGACATTAAAATCCTCCTCCATTAAAATCCAACACACCACAACTTCTTTGGGACAAACACGGATCTCTACACGAGAAGCTGCATTACCAGATGCAAAAGGCAATGGAGGTGGATTTGGTGAGTGTGCAGAAACTGTTGGCTGTTTTCATAAAATAGCACCATTAAGATCAACCTTCATTAACCTAAAATAGGCTTTTTCTTCACTCATTCACTCATTTATCAAACTGCAACCTGATGGGCAATCAAACCAAACCGAAATCCCTCGTGAAGACAGAAAAACTAGGAAAGGAAAAAAATCCCCTCCCCAAAGCATGAGTATAAAAAGCACTGGTAACCACTCCATGACTACAATGCAACTTTCTTAGGCCATATTATTTCATAGTGTGAATTAGTTCTAACTGCTCCTTCACAACGGAACACTACCCAACAAGGTCCTGCTGGAAACCACTGCTGTTATTTCTAATTCCAGACTTTGTTCCCAATGATTTCCTTACTGTTAAATGACTGACATTCAGACCTGGTGAGTAACCACCACAGATAATCCTTAATTGAATAAGACATTCTCTAGCACATTCTACAGAGAAATTTCAATTAATAGGAGCTTTTTTCTTTTTATTTGCAGAGCTGTTTTTGAGGGAGAGATTGATGCTAACTTTGTGTTTTAAAAACAGGATGATAAAACTATTTCCAGAGCAGCACCTTCAAAATCCTTGGGTTATGTACTGAACTCAGTGAAAAAGTTGTGAAATTAAGGAGAAAAAAACACCAAGTAGTTTTAAATTTGCCTCCTCTGGAACTATATGTAGCACAACCAGAGCTCAAGGTAAAACAAGCAAGCAGGGAGAGATGGATTTTTAGTACATGTTAAACTCCTGTTTTGTTTTGCAGTAATGCAGGAACAAAATAAACACTGGAAAAGATACAGCAGGGCTGTGAAACCTGGCCACACCACGTTCTGTTTTCATGGTTTTGTGCCTCTGTAATTAGCTTGGAAACCTAAAGAAAATCCTCCCTGGCACTTACTGTGTGATATTTGCTCTAAAAACATCTGGTGTTTAGTCTATAAATACTAATACAGCCCAGAAACAGTGGGAAGACTCCCATTGCCACATTAATGCAGCACAAAAAAGCTCATTTAAGGGAGTGGTTTGGGGTTTTTGTGATCAGAACAAGTCTTGCTGCATTCAACAGGACAGACAAGTGCTCTTCATCCAACCTCTGCATCCCCTGGGACTTTGGCAGTGATTGTTATCAAGGAAAAAAGGGTGAGCATGTCAACTCCTGCAATTCTTAGCACCTGTTGGTAAATAAATCCCATGATTACAACATCCAGTTATAGAATCCTGGGGTAGCTGAGGCTGGAAGTGACCTTTGGAGAACATCTTTCCTAAAGCACCCCCTGAAGGGGGTCACTGACAGCAGCTGGCTCAGGGCACTCTGTGTTCTGACAGAGATTCCACAGCCACTTTGGGCAGCGTGTTCCTGTCCCCCTCACACAGTACAGAAGTGTGTCCAAAAGCCAGTTTATTGTCACCAGTTCCAAGGAAGCCAAGGCACAGTGAGGACTCTGCAGCCACTGTCCCCCACCCTCGTCCCACACCAGTGCCACCGGTGTCAGGGAGCACGTGGGGATGAGGGCACCTGGGACAGCAGGAGTGCAAGTGAGGGAACACAGAGTCATTAAAATGAAGATCACCCTCTGTCTGACAGGGTCTTGCACTGAATTGCCTCCCATTAAGTTCCTGAAGCTCGTTGTGTTTTCTTTTGAATAAATACATCACTTGTGTTCAGAGTCTTTGGAGTACCTTTCCTGACTATGTCATTAATCCTGACAACAACCTGGGCTTCAGGACACCCCCCTCCATGAGCTCAGTTGTTCTTAACCCTCACAAGATGCTCAGGACACAGTTCAGATCCCTGTTGTGTCTCACAGTGAATGAGGGATGAGCTGTGTGCTCAGTGAGTGAGCAGAGCCCCACTCCCTAATTACTCCAGAGCAGGGCATTAGTAATGCAGCAGAAGGTGACTTCAGCTTTTCCCCACCCCTGACAACCCCAGGTCTTGGCTCTGAATTCTCCCTGCTTTTCAATAATTCCTACTAATCCTCATTTACTTCTCTAACACGCCAGGGAGTGCCCTGACTCCACATGTGCTGCATTCACCTGAGCTTTTCTCTTAAACACCAGAATCCAAAATGTGTGAGATCCTGTGTATGCAGTGGCTTCCCAGTCAAACCCTTCCCTTAAGTCACCCAGTTCAGAATTTTAGTCTCTGCTTTTAACAGGCCCCAGGTGCTGAACCCACCCCCCATGCTCTGTGCACCTCCAAACACTTTCCCAGCAAAGCACATCACAAACACATGTACCCAGTTCTGACTGAAGAATTAATGACAAATAACAGCACGTGGCACAGGATATTTCCCTTCCCTGGGAAAAACAGAAAGGCAGGCACGAGAAAACTGCAAATCTCTCTTCCAAAAAGTACCACAAGGACTTCTGTTCTAACCTCCCATCAGAAAAATACACACGGAGTAAAGGACATAAAGAAAATTCTCCTGTATTGGGTAAGTGTTTAAATTACTCATTTTTAACAGCCAAGCAGAGCACTAAATACTAAACATCAAACTGCAGCCTTGTACTCCCAAAAATTCCTTTCAGCAGCAGAGCTGAAATCCAAGTCCAATTTCACTAAAACCTTTACACAGATCTTCTTTTTCCTGGCTGGAATCAAGACCAATTCTTTCATAAGATCAGTGTTTTAACCAGAAGGGAAAAAAGCCCTTGATTAATAAATGATGAAATTAAGCAGCACAAAGGAAATTAATACACTGAGAGATAAAAAGAGGCAAAGTTAGAGGAACATTCTTCCTGGTGGGATGTTCTCAGTGCACTACTGGGCCACACCAAATGTGCATTTCCCATCAGTGCTCACACTCCAAGAAAGAGAAAAAATACTTTTCTCCAAGATCAAACATTAAGTCCATCCACAGCTGTACATATTCCAACAAAAAAAAAAAATCCCAAATCTTTCAAATTAGCTTTATGAACATCTACAGCCATTTTAAACAGATTTCCACCCTCAAAACTTACAGTCAGGCTCCCCTAATTTGGTTCCTGACAAGCCCAATACTTGTGGTCCACATGTTCAGAGGAGCCTGACTTTTGACAGCCAGCCAGCCTTGGGTAGGGTAGAATATAAAAACATATTCTGTCTTGGTACCCTTGATACACAAACCCCAATTCAACTGGATTATACAGCAGCACTTGGCAAATGGCTTTTGAGCAAAATATATCTGAGCTTTGGCTGCATGATTATCATACAGTGATTAATTGGTTTAGTGTAATCTTATAAACCAGTGAATTCTGACCAATGTTTGTTGATAACACATCATTTTTCTGGTTTAATTATTAGGTTTTACCGGAGCAGACAAAGAGGGGAAAAGTCAGAGATTCACTTTGTTCAAAGATAAAAGGCGTGCACACAAACATATACAAAAAGTAATAAACTAATGATTTAATATCTTTATTTTTCACCCAGGAGCAGCAGTGAGGTCCACCCTTACCTTGATGTTGCAGGCTTGTTCCATGAGTCTCCGGGCGTTCTCCTCAGCTCGGTACCTCTTGGGTAACTGAACCCTGAAGAATTTTAAAGCTCCTTCAAAATCAGCCTGTAGAAGGTCCTCTTTGGAGGTCTGCAATTAAACACAGGGAACTACAGTAAGCCCTGGGAGTGTGCAGCCACGCTCTTTTACTGGATTTGTCATTTACTGGGTGCATTCCAAGCCAACAATATTCACATTAGCTCAAAAGCATCGTCCTTGAAATCAGCTCTTTAACCCTGCCTTGTAAAACCAGCTGAGGCTAAAGCCCATCCAAGGAATCCCAGGCAGGGCAGCACAGAGGATTGCAACCTGGGAATGAATTTTATCCTTCTATACCTGCCCAGTGAGAAATGATTCTGGCTCAGCCTGTCAGGATGTCAGTGAGGAGACAAACAAAACCCAAGGAACAACAAAAACCTAGGAGAAATTATAATATTTTCCAGAAAGCTTATGCATTAGACCATTGCTGATTCTCATAGTGGTGCCTTAGAAAGACAATGTGTAGATATATATATATATTTAATATATATATAGTCACAGACATGAAGAGCAGAACATATGACTCACACGAGGCATCAGCAAGTCAATGTGCCGGAGTCTGTGACACCATTTCTCAAAGAACACTGTGCCAGAAAATGTTTTACATGCTTCTTTTTACATCTGCCACAATCCTGCACCTCCCAGTGTGGGATCAAGCTCAACAGGTCAGAAGATGTTACACATGGAGCATGAATCCAGTTCTGCCACTGGTGGGGCAATTCATGGGGACAAATGTATTCATCCTTGGGGTTACTCACACCTGCCCCAAAACATCCATCCCAAGCCCTGGGATAGTTCCTTTCAGTGGGTCACAGAAGCTGAATGCCCAGACAAGACATTTAGGGTGCCATCTCAAAAATGTGAATGCCAAGGTTTTTACCAACAAGGGTAAACAAATCTGTGTCAACACGAGCTGGGGACTGAGGCTGTGTAACGTTCTCACTGCAAGCACCTCAGGAGCAGCACAGGAACATCTGGTTAAGGTTAACTGCTGAATTGATTGCTCGAGCTCCACCACCACCATTTCCATGGGGGCACCCTCTGCTTTCTCAGGAGTAACACCCTGTGTTCATTTTATGCCTCATTATAGGCAGTAAGTATGTTACACACACATAGTTTCCAAGTTTAATTCATGTTTAATTAATGTTGTTAATCCACTCAGAACAGCAGATTCACAGAAGGGTTTGGGCTGGAAGGGTCTCTATAGGTTACTCAGTGCCACCTCCTGCCATGGGCAGGGACACCTTCCACCAGCCCAGGTTGCTCCAAGCCCCGTCCAACCTGGCCTTGGGCACTTCCAGGGATGGGGCAGCCACAGCTTCTCTGGGCAACCTGTGCCAGGACCTCCCCACCCTCCCAGGGAGGAATTTCTTCCATATATCCAATCTAATCCCATCCTCTGTCAGTTTGAAGCCATTCCCCCTCATCCTGTCACTCCATGCCCTTGTCCAAAGTCTCTCTCCAGCTCTGTTCCTTTCCTTGCTCAGAGTTCTCCCGAGATCTACTCGATCCTCCCCTCGTTCACTGCCAAGGAAGCTGCTGGGTCACCCCTGCAGGGACACAGGAAAAGCTGCCTGTGGGATGCTGATGAGGAATGTTCAGCTTCCCAAGCTCTCCCATCTGATCCTGCCCACAGCCCCTTGGCAGCAGCACGACTTGGCTCAGTGAGCCGAGGCCAGGGTGGTGCTGACGGGGAGCCAGGGCACCTGGAATCCAAGGAATCAGAGCCAACACCACACTGCTCCTGGACTGGTATTCCCGAGGTTAGGAATGCTTTTGCCACACCTGAGGCCAGATCACTGCTTCACACCCCCGATGGGCTGGTTTTAGGGTTCTCTGGAAGTGTCAGGGAGCGGTGGGAGCAGCCCCCAGCACCACAAATCCTACTGGAAACCAAGCGCTTCCAGGTGGAGTTCAATGGATAAAGGTGGTGGAAAAGCAGTAAAGGTTTCATCATCCTGGAACCATTAAGGTTGGGAAAGACCTCTAAGAACACAAGAATCCAGCCATCAACCCAGCACTGCCAAGTCCACTGCATGGATCCTTCCTAGAGGTCCTGACCAGGCATTTTTATTTTCATTTTGTATTTAAGTTTTTTCTTAAATTAGCAAAATGCATTCAGAGATTTGAAATTTTTTTAGAAAGCAGAGAAGGAAAAAACTGTAAAAGAGGTAATACTCAACAATTAAATGACCCTGTCAAACTTCAGGACCACAGATGCACGTCACTTTTATGTCCACAGCACTTAATTTGAAAATAAATATGAAAAAAGGACAAAAAGAAAAAAATTATAAGGAAAATTATTATGACAAAAGAAAAATCATATTCACATATAATTGTCAGAAACCAGAACTACATGTAAAACACTTAAAGTCAGATTTATTCCTCCTAGGCCCCTGCTTGAATCTCTGTTATAATACTATTTTAACAGCCCCCAACAAATTACTCTCATTAAACTGTAACTTGTAGACAGTTTTGAGTCCTCAACCCTGAAATATCTGTGGAAAATCCCACAAGATCATGGGAATAAGAACTTTTCTGACAGAGTTTGCTGAACCGATATTGGATTTATGGAAACTGCAAACCATCCCACTGTGTGGGCTGGTTAAATGAGGGGCAGAGCCCAGACCTGTCAGCTCCTTCTGCGTTTGCAATTCCTTAAAATACAATGTTGATCAAAAAGTTAACTTCACTACTCAAATCACAAGGGAAAAAAAATAAAAATGGAAATTTTGGCATCCCAGGATTCACATTTCTTGACATTTTGTGATTTTAATCAATAACTCATAAAGACATCCCCGGGACCTTTTGGCAGCTGTTTGAGAGGCAGAGATTTGTAAATCCCTTGGTTCATGTCACTCAGCTCCTGGAACTCTTCAACAGCTGATTTCACTAAACCATCTGTAAGTTTAATGAGCCAATAATTAAAGTGTGGCAGGTGCATTTCATTTCTGTGCACTTGGTGACTTCACAACAGTTGTTATTATTCTAGATGTAATTTTTAAATAAATGCATTTTTGGTTAAAATCTATTTTTAACTCCAGGCAAAGAAGGAAACTCGGAGAGAGCTACAATCAAAAGGCTCAGTTTGCCTTCGAGGGTTTGACCAAATATGTCCTCAAATGTCCTTCCCCCATCACTTAAGTATTTCAATATATTCATAGAATTATCTTATATGGATGAGTCAAAACTAAGGGGAAGCCCTTTCCCACAAGTTCTAACAAAGCTTTCAAATATAAAGGCAATGTTTGGAAAAACTGTAAATGTGCAAGAAACAGGAAGAGAATTTCAGAGACTTAGATGATGTTAATTTTTAGGGGTTTTTTAGTAAATAATGTTACTACGACGTTCTCAAAAATATTTAGGAAACTGTGATTAAGACAAAGAACAGAGCCTTGGCTTTTACTTTAATTTAATTTCCCTGTCTTCAATTATTAATTCTGCAGCCTCATTTATTACCAACTGTATCAACTAAAACTCCTATTCCCACCTGGGAACTCACACAGCAGAATAAATTTTGGATCAACCACACTGCACTTCCTTAATTTAATACTTCCTCCTTCATACTGATAAAAATCACTAATTTCCATAGAATTTTACCTATATATTTAGATTTTTTATAGAATGTCATTGAGTGAGCACAAACTGCCTCTTTCACCCTTTAATGAACACGTGTCAGGAACGAGGCCAAGTTAAAGGCTGAGGAGAATCTGGCTGTGCTCTACTCTACTATTTAATTTGCTTCTAGGAAATTCAAAATGTTTAAAAGGATCCTCCCATTTTCCAGAACATAACACACATCCACATAACATAAAGGTCTCTGTTTCTATCTGTTTAAGGCCTGTAACACAGAGATGTGGCTTTACCTTCTTCAGCAAGATGTGCAGTGTAAAATCCAGGCTGTTTCTGTCTAACCCACTGCAGTGCTGCACGTTGCAGGACTTTGCTCTGTGCTGCCCTTAAACACGAGCCACAGGCCTGACCAGCTGCTCAGTGACTCCCAGGGGATGATCCTGACCTTCTGTGCTGGGTAAACTTGGGCTCCAGGCCTGGAGAAGTTTGGTGGGCAAAGCTACGCTGCCACAGTGACATCAGCACTCACTCCTAGGGCAACACATCAAATGACTCCTTTACTGGCATCTCCTATGCCCAGATATCACCAAACACATGTTTTCCTAAATCAGATCCATGCCCTGTAACACACTGTTTGGTACCAAAGTGTTATGGGAACAGAGCAGCTCTGGGTTTGTGCAGGATGAGCTGGGATCACAAACACGGCACTAATCCTGTGCACACCCAGTAACATCCCTCTGCCCAACAGTTCACTCCTGGTTCTTGTAGCTCCACACTTAAAAGGCAAAGTTCATTCTGCCACACAAAACACTGACCTGTGTGGGTAAGAAGATCTCCTGGCTTCACCCACCCCTGGTGATCCCAAAGGGAATAACCCCCCCAGGACCAGTGCTGTCCATCAGCACGGGAAGCTGATGCAGTGAGGAGGTGATCAGAATTTTTCTAAGACTGGCAGAAAGGTTCCAGATGATATTTCTCACCTCACACTGCAATGGCACATACTCTGCCCATCCCAGGCATTTATGTCCAAAATCACAGCAGAGAGAGAAGCTTATGCACATTAGAAAAAATTAATCGAGTGCTTAATTTTATGAAATGCCAAGGTTTTGAAGTATCTTCAGTTCTGATTAAAGCACAAATTCTTGGTCCTCAGAGATTTCTGTTTTAAAATATTATGAGAAACACGGTCTCTCCTCTCTGCAAAGGGTGTGTGTCAAAAGGGATGTATATCAGGAGAGGGAGGTTTAGCTAATAAAGCCCGACAGGGCATCACATTGACTCCACAAGTCACGTCTCTCTAACAACACAAGGACTATTTGTATTATTTTGCCTTTTTCACCTTCTTTCTTTCTTTTTTAATAAACAATATTATGTCATCAGCAAAGCCAAGCTGCCTGGGAGAGGAGGGCTGCGAAATTTCCTGGTGTTCTCCATCTGGAGGGCCAGATACAAAGGCTGATCAAGTCAAGTGAAAAAGAGCTTAGTGGTTTTGTCTCTGCTTTCCTTGGAGCTCATCACAGCACAATTCAGAGTGATTTGGCAGCCCTTGCTCAAGAGACCAGCAGCAGCATGGGATGAGTGTTGTGGTACACTGGGAGATAACTGGGATGATGGTAACACACCCAACAGCTCAAATCACGCGTTATCAGCCCCTGGGCTCGATTCTACAAGTGACTGTAGGTCCCCAAATCCAGCTGCACTTTAGCAGCCATCAAAGAGTTTATGGATTTTTGATTTTCCTCTGACACCCCCCAGTGCAGGGCCATGTTGGTCCAACCACCCCCTTGTATTCACAGGGAGCAGGCTGTAGCACGCAGAGCACGTGCATTTCTGGGAGCACTGCAGAGACGGAGCCAGGAGTGCAAGGCTTTTGCCAGACAGTCACTGTGTATAACCACAACATGGGAATAAAGGAACAACCCCAGAAAATGGGGGGAGCAGGGAAGAACTCACACCAGAGGATCACACCAAAATGCCAGGCTGGTGTCCCAGGCCATGGAGCGAACGACCCTCGGAGCTGCAGCCAGGAGTGGTGACAGCAGCCCCAACCAGCACCAGGGCCCCACTCCTGGGTTGGCCACTGCTCTGTGGCTCTGAGGCTGCTCTTACAGCAGGAGAAATGACAGAAGTGCATTCTCTGTGCTGTAACGTGCCACACTGACTGCAGGCCACTCCACACACAAGCAGCATTTGCTGTGAGGGATGAAAACACCCTTAACAATTTATTTCCCAGATCATTCCACACAGGTATTTTCAACTTCTTTATACACTGTCAACTGCCTTTTCAAAATGAAGCACAGAAACAGTCAAAAGCCTAAAGACATCAACACAGCTTGATTTTTGATGAATGTTCAAGGCTACTCTTTGATGTCACAAGTGTAAAATCTGAAATGCTGAGCATTAATGCACTTTGCATCAGTACCTAGAAGTCGGCTGGGCATGCTGCTTATCTAGAATGTTTTCAGGACTGAGAACAAAAGCATTCACAGCTTTAGAAAAGATGTTTTTTTATAATGCAGCCCTGGATCCCTCCAGCTGGTTAAGGAGTGGCACTGGTCCCCATTAGCAGGACTAGTGTCCAGCCCTCCCAACCTAACATCAAAAAGGACTCTGTGCTTAGGAGGTGGATTATGAGAAGCCAAGAGGAAAAAATAAGAGCCCTCTCACCCCTCCGGGGGGGCAGGGGCAGGGTTGGGAGGGAGGATGGCAAATTCCCAGTGAATTAATGTCAAGAAAAGGTGATCTCACCGCAAGCAGCCGAGGCACAAAGAGGCGATGCCCCATGCCCAGAAGTTCCAGCACCCGACACGCATATTCATTCACCAGCTTGCTCCTCTCGTCGTGCATGTCCTGGGACTTCTTGGCAGGAGGGGTGAGCTTGGCAGCCGGCGTTTTGCAAGGCACCCCTTCTTCCATGAGCAGGAAGTAATAAGTATCCAGAGTGAGGAGAACAGGCTTTGTGAACGGCAATTTCCAAAAGTGCAAGATTAGGAGAGCCAGCCTCCGATCCCTGAAATGGGCTCGGATGGCCGCTCCAGCAACGCCCCTCGGTCTCTCAGGAAGAAGGGAAAAGCATCTTTGCTAAGAATCAAGGAAAAATATGATCCACCGTGTTGGCTCAGCCAGAGTCCGAAGGAGGTTTGAAAAACAAACCAGAGAGAACATGGATCTAAAAATGCACGTTAAAAGCGGGAAAATGGCAGAGAATGAGGGCAGGGAAGATGGGCTGGGAGCAGAGCAAGGGCGAGCGGGGAGGGCTCAGTGTCCAGGGGCGGGTGTGGGAGCCGGGAGCAGCGCCGGGAAGGGCAGCACAGCCCGGGCAGTCGGGAGGCTGCACAGAGAAAGGGATGAGCTCATTGCAATCCCTGCTCCGTGACCAGCGCTCCGAGCATCAGCGAGGAAGGGGTGGGAAGGAGGGGGCTGGGAAGGAGGAGGAAGAGGAGGGGGTGCCTGGGCACCGGGAGCCTCTCGGGGGAAAATGCCGTAATAAGAAGCCAATGGTGAGCGGGGACAGCCGGGCTCCCCCGCCCCAACACCCCCCATCACATCCCTGCGAGGGGCTTGGCTGCTGAATCCCGGCTCACGGCACAGCCACCGCATCCTCCAGCGCTCCGGGGTGGGAGGAACGGGCCTCCCAGCGACACAATGACTTGTACAGTCGCTGGGCTTCCGAGCGATGACAAATCGGGCAGGTAGGGCAGGACACCCCACCCTCCCAGGTGGGGAAGGGCGAGAGGCAAAGCCCTCGGGATGGAGCGAGCAGCCTGGGCAGGAGGCGATTCAGTAATTCAAACAGCGCTCATTGCCAGCGCCGCCCTGACCACGGGCAGAGGGGGAACCAAGGCAGCACACGCATTTGAAGGGATTCTAGAAACCTGCTGCACGTTCCCAGGAAAATGCAATGATGTCACACGTGGAACTGCCCGGCACCGCTCCAGTGCAGGGAACAGCACAGGTGCCTCTGCCATCTGCTGCTGCTGCTGCACGTCACAGGGCTGCATTTTGGAAAGCAAGTCCTCATGCTCCTGCATCTTTGAGCTGCCTCATTATCAAATGGGATATGCAACACAACAACACCCATTTCCCACTGGAGCTCACAGCAATATTCCATACATTTCTAAGAAACAGGGAGGTGGTGAATTAAAATATTGTGAGGAGCTCTACAGATCTAAAGCACAGTAATGGCAAATAAATGTATCTTTAGCTCTAAAAATAATTTGTCTAACGTATCAAGAAAAAACATATTTATGTGAAAAACCAAAGTAAAATCTGTAGCATGGGGTCGTTGAATTGAAATAATAAACATGTTCATGAGTAGTTAAAATATGAAAATCATTTAAAGTTACGGTGAACAACCCTAGGTAAGTACTGCAAAAAGCAGAGATGATTAGAGAAAATTACATTCAATCTGATAAACAACCCGTAGTGAACTCCCTTCAAATAGCAGCAAATTTGCTTGGATTATCACCAAAGCAGCTCCATCCCTGCAGGTCACCTTGGCCCACAGTGACACATGAAGCAGGTGAGAAAAGGGTTAAAGCAGAAGTCACAGGTCAAATGATGCCACTGGCAGGTGATGACAACTGAAGACAACTGAAGCACCTGCAAATGTGCAGCAGTGCTGTTTGAGAGAGCTTTGAAAGCTGATTTAAATATCTCAGGTTGCAAAACACTATTTTGTAGATGAAAACCTGCAAAGGCTACAGCAATTTGGGTGTTTACTGAGGGAAACCACGACTCACTTCAGAAAAAAGAAGCCACAACCAGCACAAGTTTCATTCCAGTTTAAGGCTCTGGTGAAAACTGTGATGGAAACTCTCCTGTTCTTCCCAAACTCCCTCCACACACAGTTCCAGAGGCTGTGGTTCATTCTCCTGTCTGTTATTCTGCCTACAGCACTCATCCACCACAGGTTACATCACCAGCTCACCAGATTTTGTCTGTAGGGTGAAAGGAGGGAAAGGGAAGGAAGCAGCTTTGCCTGGTTCTACTGAATTCTAATTTAAACACCTGCTGGTAAACATGATATTCTAGAAACACCAGGTTCCATCTTCTATATGCAAATGGAAACATTGCTCAAAACCTTAAGGAAGAAAGAAATAAGAGCCTTCTACCGAGGGTATTGGGAAAGAGGTGGCAGAACTGAGCAGGAGCAGAGCCAAGAGTGACCTGGGGGCAAAAGAGGCAAGACGACAGATAATTCAGAGCCCTGTCCATGTAAAAAGCCTTAAATTCTTTATTGTGTAAGTCAGACTTTAATCAGCTAATACCTCTGATCCTTACAGAAATTCAGGTTTGGTTCATTTTCACTAAGGTCCGGGCTTATGAAAAATGGAATTAACTGATTATTAAATAAAGTCTTTAATTCTAGAAAATTATAATAGGATCCAGTTAGAAGCTAAAACCAGATGAATTCAGGTTATAAATAAGGTGCCAATTTTTAGGAATGAGGAAAATTAACTACAGGATTAGCTTCTCAAAAGATGGGGTCTACTACCACCATTAAAATTTTTACATCAGGCCTAGATTTCTGTTTAAAAAGAGGTCTCTCAAATCCAAAAACTTCCAAGGCTTGACAACCCCTCCCTTAATTATCAGCTGAAATCCAGTGCTCCATTTTTCCAGGAGCTCCTTTCACACAGCGTAACAGTGAACCCTCATTCACACTTACACTCCCTACATTCTTAATTCCACATTCTCTCTTACTTTTGTCCATGTCAGACCAGGAACTGATTTTTCCTTCATGTAAACTTCACAACTCTTACCCATGCCACTGGATCACTGTCCCACATTCTTTGGAAGGGCCTAACTGAAGTGGATCTGAAAACTAAAACTGGCCCAAGGGCCAGTAACTAAGCAGGATGTCTGAGGACAAACGTGCTACTGTGCTACTCGTGGTTTGATTTCCATGTCAAGGACTATCTGATCTTTAAGATCAGTTAAACTCTGTTCCTGGCCCTCCTACCCATGAAATGCCTGTTTTTGTGGTACTGACTTGAAATAATCTGTATTTTCTGAATTCTGTAGCAAGATACCAAGGATCTCGATGGGGGGTCCTTTATAAATCTCTGTATTTTAAAATATTAAATCTCTGTATTTCAGTGCCACAAACGACTGACTTGGAAAAGCTAAAAAGACTAAAACTAGAAGAACAAAAGGAAGTTCTCCTTCAAGCTTATTCCTATAAAAGGGTACGACATTGGGCACCAGAACAGCTCTGAAAATCCATACAAGTGACATCATGGCCACAGTAAGAACCTTATCAGACATTACTTTGTCCTTTCTGTTCTTCAGGGCTATTTACAACTGTGTAATTTGGATTTAGCAAAGTTTTGGTCATTATAAAGAGAGAACATGATAAACCAAGCAACTTCCATTGCACATTGAAGCAGAGATCCCTGCTGGGGTCTGTGAGAGGGTGAGGGATGAGGTGGCAATGTGTGCAAATGCTCCTAAAGAACCTTGGGAGTTAAAGACAGGGGTTACAGCAAAGAACTGCAGAACAACCATAATAAGAGACTGAGTGCCTGGGCACCAGAACGCTGAAGGCAAGTCGATGCAGATAAATGTAAATGGATGCATGTGGAGAGCAGCATCAATTTTCCATGTTAATGACAGACTGTGAGCTGACAATTGCTGCTCAGGATGGAATCTTGGGAGTCACTGCAGAGAGTTCTATGAAAGTACTGGCTCTGCACAGCAGAGGTGAACAAAATGCACCAAATGGTAGGAATTAAGAGGGAAGGAACAGAGATTTTAACAGAGACTGCCATTATTCTGCAGGGTGACTCCATGGAGTGTTTGCATCTCTGGTATTATGCATTACTCTGGTCCCCCCATCTCAAAAAGGAGATAATAGAGACAGAAAAGCATTTAGGGAGGAGATAAAGCTCATCAGAGGCTTCCAGAGGAGGAGACAAAAATAGACTATGGTTATTAAGCCTGGAAAATAGAAGTTGATGAGGGATATGTAGACTTATAAAATCCTGGGTGGTGTGGAGAGAGTGAAGAGAGACTGTGTCCAAAATGCCTCCTGACACAGGACCCTCACATGGAAGTCACAGGTGACAGTTCAAAGCAAACAAAATGATCATTCAGCTGAGAAAATCCCAGCAGCTCCTCATTTCCATGTGTTTAAAGAGCCAGCAGCAAAACCCATGGAATAACAATCCATGCAGAGTCATTAAACACGAGACACCACCTCTTTCTCAGAGAGTCTGCAAGACACAGACTGCCAGAGGCAAAAGAAAAGAGCATTGTTGCCCTGCTCTTACAAGTCTCTCCCATGAATCCAGCCTTGGCAGTGAGATACTGGGGTAGATAAGCTGCAAGTGTGGTCTGGAATGACTATTGGTATGTTTTTATTTGCCTCAATCACACACTCCTGAAACATTTTCCCACAGAATGACAAGATTTGCTACGTACAAGAGACATACACACTGTATTTACATAATAGTAAATATAATAATTAATAATGAAAAGAGTAGTAAGGAGCCCTGAAAACACTGTCTTCACTTGCCAACACCCAGAAATCACCAACAGACAATATAACAGGAGGAATCATCAATGTCTAGAGGAGTGTTCTGTGCTGCTAAAGAAATGCAGGCCAACCAATTCCATGTTATTTTCTCTGCTATCAGGATACTTTCCTTGAAAGTATACAGGTCTCCACCCTCAAAATCCAACGTATATGGTGAACATGCACCAAATAGAAATTGAGCTGATTTTAGGTGTGAGGAGGAGATCAAATGGGCTAAGAAATTAAATGGTCAGGACAGGATGGATTTTCAGCAGGCAGATAAATGTGGTCTTTTAAAAACAGAAAATTGGTTCTGCTAAGGTTGGAAAATCAGTAGTCTGGAAGTTGAATGATTCTGGATATTTTCAGGCACAGATTTCTCTTTCTAAAGGGATCATCTCCAGTAAGTCACCCAGTACTGGTTTTGGGGGTAGGGGAAGAATTCTTCAGCCCAAAAAACCTACAGCTGAAGGACATCTTCAATTTAGGAACTAGAAATACAAAAACAGTGACCTTAGAGACTCTTAAAAACTGAATTTCTTGCCCTCTGCCTAATGCAGGCGGCCTTGAAAAGAGAACAGCTGGTTCTCATCTCCAGCACCAAAGAGTCAGGATCCTCTTCTCTTCCAGAAGTGTCAGCTCATACCCTGGGATCAGCTACACAGAGGAGCTATAAAAAAGGGGTATGGATATAAGGAACATCTTTTTTTGCCTTAGATTCTAACGTGGACACTCCTGGTTATCTTGAAAAGAGCATTTTGAAGATATAATGCACTCCCAGAGTGGACTGAGCCAGCTCCCCTGGAATCAAACCCAGTTTTGGCTGGAAAGGAGCCCTGTATGGCACTTCACCCAATCTCTGCCTCAGAGCAAGTGCTGACTTCAAAATCAGTTCAGGCTCCTCGAGCCAGTGCAAATGCAAAGAAAGAACAGAGAGGCAATGAAACAGCTGGTTTATCTCTTGGATACAAGACCTAAGTCACATTACCTACAGACTCAGTGCACTTTTCATCTGATACCTCTCAAAAAGTTGTAAGAACTGTCACAATTACATTCCTGACTCAAAGGCAATTGCCACGTTTTAATTATCTGCATTGACAATGTGCAAGTTTTACTGATGGGCAAAAGCCAGGAGGGGTTAGGTCAGATGTTCTGTCCAAAGAATTAAAGGGAAAAAAGAAAACCTACAATTCACTGCATATTCCTGAGGAATTGAAATGGAAATGGATACAGAAGTACAGCACTACTTTATTCAAAGTTTGTGCTCTTACACAAATCCCCATCTAAAGAAGAGCAATGGTATTTGTTGAACCTCTTGCTTAGTGAGGAATAATATTCCATACAAATAGAGAACAACACAATCCTCAGAGTTATCAGATGAAGCAGACTTTTTAGATCTCAGGAAATACAACATGAATGCAGCAAACTTACTGTGACCTCTCTTATAGATCCTGTCACCTCTAAGAAGTTTACTGCAGGTGATGCAGAAGAGAATGACTAAGATGCTCTGGAGTTCAAGAACACTGAGAATATTGGATTATTTAACAGACACTGTGAATGGTCTCTACAAACACTTCAAGGCAATAAACACCAGTGTGAGTGGTGCTGGAAGGGGACTGCTTGAGTTGAAGGACAATGCTGATGTAAGAGCAGCTGAGGGCAAAATGAGCAGTAATAAATTTAAACAGGGTAAGGGAAATGGCCTTGCACCAGCAACACTGCTGCTGTTACTGGTTCTGTATGGATGTCATGGCACATAATGGAGCAGAGAAGCAGTTCTTGGGCCCAGGAGGTCCTTTTCGGCCCAGATATGGAATGAAATAAAGTTAACTAATAACCTTCCTTACCCAAGGTAATGTTGACACTTTTTAAAAAATCTACATTTGCCATCCCTGCCATTGCACTTGGGATGCTGCCCCCGACCTGTGGGGCACAGACTGGCACAAACAGCTTTGGGACTGAAAGGTGCCAACACAAACAGCCAATAACTACAGCTGTCCTGTTTGTGTAATACACTCCTTGTGACTGCAGAGGGGAGTGTCAGAAATCATAAACCCTGCCAGAAATGCTGCTCACGTTCACCTGACTTCAAGGAATGATGCATAAAAGTACTGGGGTTAAGATGTTATATGTACTGAAGGGAATCTCTGTAAGATACAGCACTGGCTGGCAAACACTAGCAGCAACAAACACATCATCGTTTCTCCCTATTTTCTTCCCATTTTCATTTGAATGTTATACACCTTCCTGATCAAAACTATGCCTTTCCTCTGGCATTAAGCAACAGTCATACAGCTCAAACCTCCACAAGCCAAGTGTTGAGCTTATGTGCTATGAATCACACACTCCTTCAGTAGATGAACCCTCAGAAAGAAAAGTCTGGATATGGACCTATTTTAAAAGCCTCTGGTTCACTGTTGCATTTCCAGTGACTGTGTGCCCTTCCCTGCCTTTCCAGGAGTTACCAGCCACAACAGCAGTTAATGTAGAGCCTGAATTCTCCACAATCACATATTTCAACACTTGCCTCAGTTTGATAATTCCAAAACAAAGCATGCCTTTAGCTGGTTTTGCTGAGTTGCAGGATCAGAAACAAAACATTTAAGAATTAAACAGTGAAATCTCTCTGTAAGCAGGGACAGCACCCAGGGAAGGGCTGGAGCTGTGTCAGGGCAGGGTCAGGGTGGATCTCAGGGAAAGGTTCTTCCTCCAGAGGGTGGTTGGCACTGCCCAGGCTCCCCAGGGCAGTGGGCACAGCCCCAAGGCTGCCAGAGCTCCAGGAGGGTTTGGACAATGCTCTGAGGGACAGGGTGGGATTGTTGGGGTGTCTGTGCAGGGCCAGGGGTTGGTCTCGATGATCCTGGTGGGTCCCTTCCAACTCAGGGTATTCTGTGTTTCTGTGAAATACTAAAATATGAAAGAAAGCTTATAATTGATTTCTTTCTCTTAGCATATATGAAGATTTTAGTGGTTTTAATTTCCAATAAAGAAACAAACTGGTTGATGACACAAGGGATTGGGAATTATGCTGGCACTGGAATGGTACACTTTCCTCTGTCACTCTCAATTAATGGTCTTAATTAGGATTTTTAAAACGGAAATATCAGTGCTGTTTGTTGAGTTGTTCTAAACCACAGGTTTCTGCACTGCCTTTTTGCACACTGGGGTTCTTTTCACACTCCAGCATTTCACTACGTTTTCCACTGCTCAGAAAACGAGAGGTGAGGGATTTGCTTTCCTACCAGCTCAGCTTCCTGAGCAGTAATCCAGGTGCAGTCACTCCATGATGTGAATCCGTGCCTGATTCCCGCTGTAAAACAGTGCCACCAGCTGGGGAGCCCGAGCAGGATGGGCAGAGCAGAAAAGCACAGAAAAGCACAACATTCGGATGCCACAGACAAAAAAACCCCAGTGCTTTTCCTTCAACAAGAAATCAGATTAATGCCCTGTTACAAATCTTGGCCTCCACAGCTAAAGAGCTTTAATCCTTTAACAGTTCATTGTGTGACTACAGTCACACTCAGAGTGTGGGAGAAGGAAAGGAAAAGGAGTCCCCTCGTGTCTTGAGAGTTTATTTTCCAGAGATGGCTGCACCAAGATGTCTCGGATAATTGGTGACAGAAGTAGCACTGTCATTCCCAAACTAACAGGCATTCCCTGAGAACACCAGCAGCTGGAACAGTGAGACACAGCACTGAGTTCCAGATAAAGCTTCTCTTCCGTTTCTATTTAATGAGGGATTTGGATGCACACACTTCATTGGGAGTGAGGAAAATGGCATTTACACAGTGAAGACTCCAATATTCTGCTGATGAAGGATTCCCTCAGCCAAACTTAAAATAATCCAAGAGGTTGTGGATGGGAGAATAATCACTCTGACAAAGAGCAAATCCTTAGGAGCTGTTTTCATTCATTTCAGACTTAGAGAGAAACAGGAGTTTCGAAACAGTTCTTAAGGCATTTTTTCTGCAGCACATTCAGGTTCTGTCACTCAGGAAGAGCAGTACAATAAACCAGTTTGTTCCTAATGATTAGGAGAAATTATGGACACATTTAAGTAGGAAAAAAATTCCTTCCCCAACAGAGAGCCATTGCTGCTGAAAGCAGATCATAAAGCTGATTCAGTTGTTTATAAGCACCAGCTCCATGTCTGTGCCACTGTGGAGCTCTGCTCGTAGGTGAGTATTTCTGACTTAGAATCTTCTCTGGACTTTCTTTGCTCTTGTTTTTGGCTGCACTGTAGAAATACTTTCTCAGGATAACACCTCCCCTGCCATTTACTCAGAGCCCATTACTGCTGGAACAGGCAGATGCAGCACATAGCATGCACATACATTATATATGAGCTGCTGTAAGCAAAATTACAACCAACTCTGAAAGCTCTTAGTTGTAATAAGAGTGACAAAATACTTTAAGCTGGTCCCTCTATCTCTTCCCAGAACCTGTTCCTACCACCATCATACCTGTTGGGTGCTGGCTAGATGCTTCCTTTCCCTTCTCCAACAGCAGATCAAGCCATAACCCACCACATTTCCCTTTGTCCATACTGGCCTTGAACACCAGAACATGAACAAGCCCCCCCAGCTGCAAATAAACCACGAAACAGGAAGGAAAGAGCACACACCTCCCTCCTTCGTTTTCACCAACACACATTTCTGTAGGAGCACTTCCCTGGAAACCTACAGTGAACCAATTTCCTCTTTGGAGGAGACTTCATTCAGTACAGGCTGGGTTAGTGTAAAACACGTGTTCTTTTGGACATTTCCTCACCATGGGGCTGGATCTGAACTACAGGCAACTCATGGAGGTCAGTGTAAGTTAACTCTGGCATCCAAAGGGCTTCACCTACAGCTTTACTTGTTCAGGTAAACTCTGTGCTCAAAGCAAAGACAGAAATTCCCCATGCTACAAAAGACTTCCATTTCTCTCTTGACAATTGATACATTTGATACCAAATGATATTCAGTCACTTTTTTTATACACAACAGAAACAAAACAGATACACTGTGAAATGAATCAGAATTGTTTTCGTAATAGTAACTACATGAGACATTCAAATCCCTGTTCCACAAACTTTATGACATGATTAAGTTTAATAAAAACAGATCATAAGTACAATTTTGAAGACATCTCTACCCAAATGGAATTTCCCCTCCACTCCCTATCCCAAAAGTCCCACTATTATTGTTCCTTTAGACATGATACATTAAGCTAAAAACTATTTCAGACAGTTTAATAAAACAAAATAAATTCTATATAAAAAATATCACTTACCTTTAAGAGAGCCAAGGCTACGTGGAAGATTATGTTCATACCCTGAAAATAAGAAGAAAGAGACTTCAATCAGTCCCAGCACACAAACCTTTCTTCCCTAGTGCTTATCATTATGTAGCATCAAAACTAGATGCTGTAAGTCCCCAGGGAATGCCTCCCTTTTCCCTGCTCCACTTCAAAGTTCATCATTAAAGCCCCACGGCGCAGCTTCCAAACTCCAGCTGGAGAAGATGAGGCTCCCTGGAGCTTTGGGAACCTTCACTGAGCCAGGTGCCACGGGTGTGACAGGTGCTCCCTCCTCCACCATTTCAGTGCCTGTCAGTGCTTCCATGAACAGGGCAGGGTGTTGGAACGAGCAGGGCACCAAGAAAATGTCATGGATATTCTGGGGGATGGGATTCTTGTCAAGTAGCTGAGCTTAGCTGTGATTTATCACACACCATCCTTCATGCTCAAACTGTAAAAAACCTCAAAGTAAAACAGAGCTGACCCTACAAGTACACAACACACCTTTTTCTACTGCTACTAGTCAGAATTCAAAACTATTTCAAAGCCAAACAAGCTGCTGTCTATATGAAATAGCTGCTTGCTGGTGGGCAAAAGTTGGAAATACAAACGTACAGAAACGCACTCAGCGGGAAACACAAAGACAACATGCATTTATTTAAAGATTAAAGAAAGTCTGCTGCCTACATATCTTAATTATTCAGGATTATAAACAGTTTTGTCTTCATTCAAATATGAAAAATACCAGATGTAATTTTCATTTGCTGTGCCATGGGCTCTGTGTTCAGACTGTTCTCCTCGACTGTGGTCTCCAGATCTCCTTGCCTGCTTGTTAAATGGCAGGATGAATCTTTTCCTGAAATGGCTCTCAGAGCTGGTATCTAGATGTGCCTCAGCAGATCTGCACACAAGTAATACTGCCACTGCATTATATATTGTTCTGGGATAACAATGGGACTTTTGCTAAGAGAACCTTCTCCAAGGAATTTCTGCTTCTGCAGTTATTTTTCCAAGCCTCTTCCTGAAAGCCTGAGACCATATTTCTACAAAAATTAGCTTTTATGAAAACCTGCTGAGGCTTTGCAGAAGCAATAGTGGGAATAAATTGTGGGTTTTTTACATAGCATGGTGCCCTGAAGGGATTGTACCGTCCCTGAGTCCTGGAAATGCTGTGACATGAGACATAATGAATATTGCAACACTGAATTACTTGCAATTCACTGCATAATCGCTGTGATAACAAACTGGTTTTCCACTAGAGGTCACAATTGCAGCAGGACTGAACCCTGCTCCATCACTAGGAAACCCTTCTTCCAAATGGGATAACAATTATTCCAAGGTATTTTGCTTTTTATACTTCTCTATAACAGAAGAACGTCCGGCTGTGACTTTCAGTCACAGCACTGAGCCCCAGCAGCAGTAAAACCAGTCCACGGTCCTCTCAGTTTTATTCCAAATATCAGCTTGATTCATTCCAAGCGAATCCAGCTCTCTCCTGGCACTCTTCTGATATGCCCACTGTCCACAGGGGTAGCAAATGCAGCACAAAGAGGTTTCCACCTGCACTGAGCATCCCCAGCTCTTTTTCAAGCCCCCCTGGGCAAGGGGCAGCTCACAGGCTCCCTCCTGTTACCTGAGATAACCCGTTCAAGGCTCCAGCACCCTAAAATCAGAACATAAAGTGACTTAAAGCCTCCCTATCCGGCTGTCCTGGCAGCAGAGGACACCCCACAGCCTCGTCTTTCCTCCAGGGCAGAGGGAAGTCCCAAATCAAGTATTTCAGTATTTCAGGCCTGAGGCATCAATTGCTGCAGTTCTGTGCTGCCCAGTGAGGCCCTGAAGGGCCAGTGCAGGCCCTGCCAGCTGAGTGAGGTGGAGGAGGCTGCTCTCCACGTCAGAGCAGTGAAGTGTCTCACCCCCCACGTGAACAACACACTCCACAACCACCGATCCCATTGATTCGCATCCCGCGGTTATTTTTCCTGGTTCGTGCAAGACTGTTCTACCACAGCCAAATTTCAGGATTGTGATCATGCAAAAGAAAGCTCAGCTCATTTTTCCACACTTCTCTTATTTAAAATCCTGCTTCATTTACCACACAGTGATTTATAAGCTTCAGATTAAACTTGTCCAGCTATTTTAGAAGAAGGACTGAAAATACCAATGTGCACCAGACATATAAATCATGGGTAGCAATATCCCTCCAGCAATTTTATAATGGAAACATGGAAGTACACACAAATCATCCAAAAGAGGAAAGAGAAGGGAGCCCACATGAAAGGAGCTTTGGATAATTACTTTTTAAAACCAAAGGTCATACATTTAACTGGGCATTTTGAAATAAATGCTACGATATCACGCAGATCTCATCTTGATATTTAAAAGATTTGCATGTGTGAAAGTTGTTCATAATTACACTTTTTTTAATACACAGCAATCAAAGGTAAAAATATACACTCATAAACAAGAACTCAGAAGACAAAGGAACAGTGAGGGGCTTATCCTCATGTGGAATCCCAGAATCCCTGATGGGTTTGGGTTGGAAGGGACCTTTGAGCTCCTCTCATTCTTTCTGCCATGGGCAGGGACACCTTCCACCAGACCAGGGTGCTCCAAGCACCGTCCAAGTCACTCCTCCATTGTGTGGGCTCTCTCTTGTTTGACAGCCTGAGGGGCTTTGCAGCCAGAGAGAGATGAAGGAGTGTGTGGCCTGCACAGCTCACGGGCAGAGATCCAGAAATGAGGCACAGGGACATCCTCCTCCCAGGGGCTTTTAACCAGCAGCTTCTGGGACACCCTCACTTACCTGCCTAGTTAAACACCTGCACAGCACCTGGTGTTATTTAAGGACCCTGTACACTTGTGTGGAGGCCAAGAGCATCTTAAGAGATCTCAGGCAGCTCAGCAGTTTTGGAGAAGGAACAAGCCGAACTCAAAGCAATCAGTATGGTAAGATAAGGGTCAGGAATGGGAAAACACTGGAGGTTTGTGCCATTTGACAGTCTCCTTACAGCCCCTGCTGACCATCCTCTGCTTTCCAGACACTTCCATAGAACAGCACTGACTCTAGAAGAAAAGAGCATCATTTTGCAGGAGAACCTTTCACACCTACACTGGTGCTGGGATGAACACTCCCTAAAGGAGGTGCCCTTTTAATTCATAAAGGTCGTGCCTTGTAGAAGCATCTGCTTCTCTGCACTGTCAAACCTCCAACCACGAGTGGAGGGAACATTTTCATGGGTAAACCTGTGAAACTCTCTCTGGTGGGACTGTAAAAATGAAACTAGACATGTGCACTGAAACTAAGACTGGATTAAAATGAGTGAAATGTTAGTAGGTTAACTCTGGCCTAGTGACAGATTTTCCCAGCTCCTCAGCTCCCTCGGAAGCCAAGATGCCTTGTGCAGATAGAAGGCTCTTTGAGGAGTCCTCCCTTGGAGTCCCTGTGCACTCTGAAACAAGAGCAGTTTTGAAAAGGCCTGAAAAGGCGGCTGGGAACAAAGAACAGACAGAGAGTGGTAAAGATGCGATTCTGCAGGGCCCAGTTTGTATTCAGGGAGATGTCTGGGACAGAAAGGCTGCCTGTGGCTTCCCTGCAAAGGGAGGGGGCAGATCCATTCATCCCACCCGGCAAATCTGCCCAGGGACCGGAAAAAGGGAAGTGAAGGGGCAGCAAAGCTCGGCAGCCAAGTGTGGGCTGAGTGAGGCCAAACAATCTAATCACGTGTATCTGGACAACATTTGCACAGGGGACGACTTTGGAATTCCTCTCCTGTTCAAAGCTCCTCCTCAATGGCAGAAACCTCGGGAGAAGGCAGGATATATTCCCTAGGAGCATCTCTGCCTCTCCAACCAGAGCCCCTGATGGGCCTTCCTCTGGTTACACACCAACAGCCTCTGCACCCTCTTCACCAACAAAGGGAAATGAATCTCTTAAAAATATACAGAAATTTAATTTATCAGTGTCCTGATCTGTGGGTTTTTTCCCTAGATATGCATGACATGCAGAAGGAAACTGATACAACATTCCCTGAAGTTCAGCACCAGGTAAAAACATGGGTGTGAGAGTGAACTGAGCACCTGCTCAGGGGCTGAGAAGTCTCAAGCCCCACATGACATGAACCTCTTCCAGCTTTCCAATAACTGAATTTTCCTTGTTTTAAAGAGAGACAGCTATTCAGCTGAAGTTAATTTGACATTGTTTCATAATTCAAAAGTGTCTCATAATTATGTGTTCAGTTGCACAGTCTTTCAAAGGAGCTACAGAGGGTAATTGGGGTCACAGACTCCAAAGGAGAATTAAAATTCTATTTATGTTTTGGATGGCTTCCAGCAAAACACTTATTTGGCAACTCTTAATATGTTGAGAACACACAACGAACTTCAGGAATGTCACAAATGTCTTTGTTTTGCTGACAACATGAATATATGGTCTGAAGCTCCAATTTCCCTCTGTAAGCAGGGCAGCCTTGGAGCACGGTCTGCAGGGACACGTGTGTTCATTAACATCTTTTACAGGTCTCTGAGGCCTGTACATTTATTGTAGTTCAGTGACAACATGACTAAAGGAAAGGAAGGTTAAAACTGGTTCAAACAAGGCACAATATGAATTAGCAAGCTTTGTGTAAACAACAGATAGAGCTTTCTTACCAAAAAGTAGAGGGGGGGGAAAAGTAAAACACAAATTGCAAAGAGATGTTGTGTATGAGGTATAGTCAAGTTCTCAGACTGGGATTCCCCCAGAAAGAAGAAAAGAAAATACAGAGATCTCCCTCCTGATCCTGTGAAAAATACACAAACCCCATTAAATCCAGGTGATTGAATTATTAGAGAAGAAGGGAGATGGTAAAAACAGCACCAGTGGACTCAGGGAGACTGTGTCCCTTCTGTATTTTGCAGCATAAAAAGGCACACAATAACGACTACCAGGCAACCATGAACCTGCATTAGTAGGATTTTGCATGAATTTTTGTTTGGTTGGTTCCTTTCAACAGAAATGAATGGGATTTGGGGGTGATTATTTACATGTTTTGGGCAATTTCCATGGCATTTGCTGCTGAGATGTTGCTATGGCTGAAGGAAGGTGGAGGCTGCTGTGAGATTAACACTTTCTTCCCTCCACATTCTGTGACTGTTTGCAAAGAACAAAAATCACAGCCACAGGATTTTAAGTCATTTCCACTATCAAACTGCTCCCTGACATGGGGTATTTCTGCAGTGGCATTTCCCTAATTCACCAGCAGCTGGTTATGGGCTGGCAGCATTTGTTCACCCAGCCCTACACTAATGCTACTTGTCTGGTTTGCACAGGTTTGAACTACAGGGGTTTTAGACATTCCTGTCCCTCTTTCCAAACCTGATTAGTACAAGGAAGAGGCCTGAATCCACACCAGGCACCAAGGGCCTTATCACATCCAAGGAGAGAAAGAGAGGCCCCGTGCCTCTGTAGATAAGACAGGGCCTCCAGCTCTCCTGTGGAAGCAGGGAATGCTCAGAGCTGCAGGAATCTTCCAGATCCTAATTTTCCTGAGAGGAGGCAAGGTGAGGGGCTCAGAACATCTCGACAGAGAGCTGTGCCTCCTTCCCTCTCTACGTGTGGTCACACACCACAGAGGAAAATGCATGTCCTTGTTAAATCCATGTCTGCTTCCCAGCACTCTGGCTGCTCTCCTTCCCAGGGTTCATCCCTCACCCTCTCCCTTTCCCTGCCACAACACAGCCCTGGCACTCTCCTCTCTCACCCTGATGTTTATTGTCCCTTCCCAGCAATGACTTGAATGCAAAGCTCACGTTTTGATTTTAGGTATTCAGAAAAATTCGCAGCAGCCTCAGATTCCAGGCACGGAGCAACAGAAATTGTTCTGGCACGGGCAGACTGCACCACCCTCTCCTCAAAAACAGCCCCCAAATTAGCTCAGCTTCCCGGGTTTGTTCACAGAATATCACTCTCCTGCTTGTGATACTTCCCTTCAGTCATTTCCAAAGTGTTTCTGAGGCCTGCCAAGGCTGTTTAGGATATGCTGCTATTCCAATACAGCAGATGGCACTGGTGTTAAGTAAGCATTATGGAAATTTACTGTATTCCTAGAAAAACCAGCCAAGTGAACATCAACTAGTAGGTGGTTAAAATATTTCAGGAGCAATGGGGAAAGTAATTCAGAGACACAGTGTGACATGGCATGAGATGTGCCATCCCTCTAAGGCACAGCCTCAGTCATTCAAACAGGTCCCTCCTCTTTGGCACCTTTTTTTTTACTTGAATCTTAGAACCTCTTCTGAAATAGAGGCAACCTCAACATTTTAGGACCACAACATTTATCAGCATGGCCTAAAAAGGTACTTTCTGTCCCCATGAGTTATCCTGAATTGCAGATTGTTGTGAGGCTGTTTTTTCTTTGCTCGTGCTGAGCGTTTATCACCAGCCTCGTTATTCTGGGGATAAACAAGCTGCAGCCACAAATGGAAGACACACAAATGATGGATCCTCACGGGAGGAGCCTGACAACAGCGTGGAAAGGGTTATGCTAAACCCTGTGGCTCCCCCACAACCCCTCAGATTACTCCATTAAAGCCCTCTTCTCCTCAGTCCAAGGCTGGGTTATTACAGATCCTGTGCAGCTTCAGAATGTGCTGTGTGCCCTGTGCTGTGGTGATACACGTGGTAGTAACATACCTCCAGCGTTTCTGCTGTTGACTGAAGTTTTATATCCAAACACCTTACAGCACTTAGAACCTTTTCTACTTTGAAAAGAACTTCAAATTATCATTATAATCTGAATGTCCTAAACACACACATCCAGAAGCTTTAAAAAGTTCCTCATGCAGCAAACACACAATCGAATCCTACATCATTCTTTCTTCTTTTCACTTGAATTTCTGTTCCAGGACTGAGAACCCCCCACAGTGGGTTACAGCTGCAGTCAGCAGATGAATTAGGCTAAATTACTTTTAGCATGGATTTAAATAACTCATCTAACTCCATAAAAGCCGACTATCCAGGGCCAGAAAACCCGAGGTAATTCCATTGCAGACCCCCCATTTTTGCAACACAAGAGCTTACAATGGCTGAGGTGTCAGCAGCTGCCTGAAGGCAGCAAACCCGCGGCACCACTGGACACGCGTGTCCCAGTTCCAGCCCTCCATCTGGAGTCTGAGAAACCTATTCTCCTTCTTAAATTAATTAAAAGCTAATTATAGCAGTCTGGGGAAGAAATCCTCTCCAGTCTCTTCACATGAAACAGCAGTAAAGGCTGATAAAGACTTCAGCAAGGAGGCTCTGAGCAGGCAGGAGGGAGGACACAGACTAAATGCCAAAGTTTATTTTCCTGTATTGCTAAGAAGGAAAACAAACTCAACCCCCAACCTTTTACCACTCACATGTAGGACACTGACTTTGTAAATAGTACTGAAATTTTATATCCAAAATATAAAGGCAGGCAATTCCAGCACAGATCGGTGCCTACTTCCAATTTAAGCCCAGCTTTTAACATGCTGTTACTGAAAGAGATTTTATTTCTAGCACGCTCAGTTCGCTGCTTTGGAAGATTTCTTAAAACATTCATAACTGGGAGGGTTAGCAAATGTAGACACCATGTCAACAACAAGTAATTCCAAAAAAGTTCAATTTTTCCTCCCCTATAGATCTACAGAAGATAAACAACTGTGCACAACCTTTTATTTAATTCACATTTCATCTGAGCGCAGATTCACAGAGGAAGTGGGCTTGTTCCTGACTCAATTCCTGAGCAACTTTAATAAATTGAAATGTTAATCTGTTCTTTCTCAACTCTGTTGAAAGCATCAGAGAAGTATCTGACAGAGACAGATAAAAAATAGCAGGTTATTATGGTCTCTCCTCCTCAGTGAGCGCTCACACAGCGCCGGCCCCGCGTCTGAGCGGTACCAGACGGCGTTTCCTGGCACATCCATCCCCAGCAAGACACACACGAGACACAAATCAAATCTCCAGCGCCAATACTTGTAACTCTGCTGTGATTGCCATCATTTCACTGGGGAGGAGTGCTCCACATCTCCTCAGTGTGGTGCCACACTCACTGAATCAAGAGGTGCTCGTTCACCAGCACCAAGTCACCCACGTTTTAAAAGGCTTTTAAAAACACCCATCGCAGCCTTCGTTGCCACGGACAGTTCCTCAAGAGCAATCATAAAAGTTGTTTTACTCAGTACTCTGAAAGCAACAGATCATAAATAAAGGCCAAGGAGTGATGGTATCCACCTTTCAATTCCCACTTCTTCCCCAGTGCCACGTGGTCCTGCGAAAGGTAACTTCCTTTCTTTGTTATTAGCTGTATTAGTAAACATTAAATTATTTCACATTCAAAATTATTCATATTCAAAAGTGACAGATAATCACTTGCATCCCTTTGTATTCAGTCTTGAACACAGAATGGCAGCTTGGTAGTCAAACTGTTAACTCAGTAGTCAAACCACATGGTTAAATCAGGTATTGGGACATGAAAATACATAACTTTCTTATTTCTGTGGCAGCCCACGAAGGGCAGCGTGCAGGAGGGGTTTTAACATACTCCCTAAAAAGAGAGAAGCACCACCCTTGATTATTTTATATCCCCCAGAACTGCACACACAAATAGCCAGATCGACTTAAAAAGGAGGTTACCCAGAGTGTCTCAAAATTTTAAGTTAATAATGGAATGGCAGCTTGAGCTCTGCAACTCCTTAAGTTTTGGCAGCGCTGTATATATATTACAAATGGTTAAAATATTTTCTTTTTTAAGCAGGAAAAAACAATGAAAAATTTTAAAAATGCTTACAAATTGCCTGCCAACTGGTTTGGGTTGTTTTTCCTCTTCTAAATGCCTGCTGAAGGTCATTTGTTTAGCGCTTTTAAAAGACATATTTTCATTCTAAATAGAACATTTTCAAACGCAAAATGAAGTGAAATGTCAACCGTTTGCTATTCTGCAGCATAACCCAGGTGCGGCTATTGCACTGGGGACAGCTCTGAGTGACAAGAGCTTTACCCAAACGAGTTGCTATTTCTGAGCACGGCTTTAAATAAATAATTTAAAATGGAACAAAAAGAGACAGCAGAACAGAGCAGGCTCACAAAGTGTTCAATAACACGGTGTCATATTGATAGATAAGACTGACAAGTCCAAATACAACTCTGGGGTTTCATCAACAAAGATGTTCTCCAATGCAAACAGAAATAGCAAAGGGGAAGAGACAAATGAAGCAGCTGAAACAGGCAGCGAAAAGGAACGTTGTGGAAAGACCTGCAGGCTCAAAGGAACATGGTTTGCTGGAATCACATTAAAACTTTCAACAGCATCAGTAGGTGTGGGTTTTTACTACAGGCACTGTGGAGTACCTGCCTGCAAGCCCAAAGTTCTCTTCAAGGGAAGACAAATAGTTCCAGAATATTTCATTTCTAGAGGAGGACGAGAGACAGATTCTGTCCCAGAGTTATTGAGGCAATATTCTAAGGCCACTGGAAATTTAAGCAACTTGGGGAGGTTCAATCACATCCTCAACAGCCTGGAGATAAGTTTAAAAATAAAAAGGTCCTCAGAAGACAATTGGGTGAAATAACTCAGTCCCACAGAGACCATGGCAAGTCCCAAATTTGTGTGAATTTACATAAAACTGCTCTGAAGTGAGATTTCATGTGAGAGTGATGAGAATGGCACCCACTTGGATGGGATTCTAAAAATGTCTCCATAACACTTAGTTCCCATCATAAAAGTAGCTCCTTTTTCACAGGTTTTGCCTCTGCCCAGGAGGTCCCTGCCCAGGCTGTGCCACGGTTCCCCCGCGCATGCGGAGGAAGGGGATGTGCCTCCCTGGGTAGCTGGGGAGCCATGGCACCTCCAACACGTATTGTTCCTCTCTGGACTGAGGGTTGAAGAGTATCTTTAACAACCAATTTCACTCTCCCAGCCACAGTAAAAAACTAAAAAGAACCAACCCCAAACAAAACCTCTTGGTTGACATGGGATCAACAAATGGTTGGGGTTGGAAGGGACCTCTGGAGATCTCCTAGTCCAAGACACAAGTTGTTCCTCCATAATTCAAATATTTCCATGGGAACCAGAGAAGCTCCCTTGGAATGATTAGCTGGCAGCAGCCCTTCAGCAGTGGTTTTAACTGGTTTTCATCCCTTAATGTTTTCTTTCATAAAAGAGCTGTGTAGGATGTAAACATTTTGTAACGACAGACAGGTCAGGGATGTGGAGAAGGCACAGTCAGGAAGGAAGTTGAAGGGTATTTAAAATTCATCTGTATCTATGACAAATTAAGGAGAAGGCTGGAAGCTTGTTTTTAAAAACTTAAGACAGTTCACTTCAAAGGCTTCTTGGTTTCTGGAGTATTTTTTTTCTGCAGAAGAACATTTTCTTTCTACTGTTTGCAGCTGCCCCTGTTTTTAGTCCTTCCAGTCGCCGGAATTATCGGCACGCTGGTTGTTCAGAGATAAAGTAAAGAACAATTCCATGCAGAAAAAAATTACCTTTTGATTTCCCCATTACTCCTTCAGAGGCTGACTGGACACAGAGCTTCAGTCCTCTGTCAAGGAACGGTGTCTGGCTCTGCCTCTGGCCATACACCTTCAGATTTGACTTTCTTTCTATGCTGAGGGCCAACTACATCTTTATTTTAATATAACTTTAATCCACACTCCTCCCACACAAATTCTCAGAAGTGCCTGGTACTTGAGACTGGCTGACTCCTGACTCTTAGGAGCACTTTTCTGATAGCCTTCACTGGTGCCTCAGGACGTCATCTCCACACTACCCCACTTCTCAAGATGTCTGTGTGTATCTTCTCACTTGAAATCGATTTTCTTACCATTTCTGGCTTATTTTTAGCTCTAGTAAAAGAAGCTCCCTTAGCTGTGTGTGATTACCCTCCACAAGCATTAACAAGTTTCCCTTTCCTCAGCAGGCTCTAGAGTTGCACTCTCACTTTCTCCTTGGATTCTTTCACCTCCTTTCCCACAGTAATTCCTTCAGACATGCTGAGATAAACACTCTCAGTATTAACCCACCTCCTTCTGATAGCTGAGCACCAGTGTGCAGAAGAAGAGATACTCTGAAGGAAACGAATACTGAGTTATGAGTGGTGGCCAGTATTTGTTTAATACTGAATCCTATCAAGGCACGTGCACAAGCCTGAAAATTCTCAAAGGAAACACTTCACAATCAAAATTACCAGAAGGAACTAGAGTCAACAGTGTTTCAAACTCAGGAAGCCCTTAGTATTTCAAATTATAAAATATTCTATTTATTTACTTTTGTGCTTGTGACCCATTTAAATCAGAGAGGAAATCAGTGACAGGTTCAAAAACAGGTATAATCCCATGGGTGCCCTGAATTCCCAGTGACCAAAGGAAGTACTGCTATTTTACCAGAATAAACATTCCAGACTACCCATCTATTCCAGCTGTTTTTTTAAAGGAAGTGCAGGTATAGCTATGGTTCAGACACACATCATTTTGTACCAGGAGCAGTGTGTTCCCATTTGGAATAGTAGGGAAAAAAACAAAGGAAGGAGCTTCCTTCAGCTGTGTTTGTTTAGTATCAGGCCACCAAAGCAACTTGCACCACCCTTACTGTCTGTGGGCACTTGGAGAGCTTTTCCTAGGAGGTGTCTTCAAGAAATTACAATTTCTGACTCTGAAAAGTCATTTAACAAATTAAATGAAGAACAGAGGAGTGCATCAGATATTCTTAATTAGATCCCTCAGCAAAGAAAGAGGTAATCTACAGTTCTAATAATAAAACCAAACCAGCATTTCACTGAACACCTTCTCTTCAATGTAACCACGGTTTCTACGTAATTTAGTTTTGAAATCAAACAGCAAATGACTCCCAACTAAATGAAATAAGACCAGAGGACACATTTGTGGAGTGGAAGAAGGGCTTTCTGACTCAATAGTTGCTTTACCTCACAGAGCAGTAAGTCAATGATGTGGAAGACCATGCAGAGTGGGAACTTGGCAGTGAAGAGCGTGAGGAACCACTGGGACGCGTACATGTGAGCTTCCAAATTGAGGTCTGAGAAGTGGCTGTGCAAGTCTGGTAACTGCTCCTGCAGCACAGGAGAAAAAGAAATGTTTCAGGATTACTCGTTAATCCAAGCTCTTCATCTACACTTCCACATTGCTAAACACCAAAAACCACACCAAAGTGAAATCCTGGCTTCTTCTGAGCAGTGGAAATATGTTTCTTGATAGATTTCAGTGCCCATTGTTACAGTTTTTAGTGAGGTATCCACAGGGGATTCTATCACAGTATCAAATAATGTACTGAGATTATCCTGAGAGATTACAAAATCCTCAGCAGTCCAAAGGCAGAGAGGTTGTGAAATCTATGTCAGAGTTTGCTTTTTTAAGTTATTCCTTTGCTGTTGTTTTGCCACAAATGCTTCTGCCACAAAAAATAGTAGCTACTGGAACCAGGAGATCACCTTGCTGAGCTTGAAAGCAACAGAGCACAGATAACTTCTCTAACTAGGAGCATGTATAAACAACACAAAATAAGCACTGAAAATGCTACTGTACAGTGATGACAAGTTAATAAAGTATCTTTGTAAATAGCATATCTGTTAATAAAATTTTTGTTTGTTAATCTTTGTGAACACATGTAAATATTGAGAAGACCATATGCTGAAGTATCACATTAATTGGTAATTCTACTCCATAAAGTAGATTTGACACCTGAAAAAAAAATCATGACATTAAAACATTAAGTTCACAGTGGACTGTTTGGTTTGGTTTCAGTATATCCCACAGAGGTATCTACAGTCACCTGTGAGAACTGACTTCAGCAGCCTTCACTGTGCTAACACAAGGGCAGGGCTTCCTGAACTATTAGTAATTCCTTATTAGTCAGAACAACAACGTGTAAAACTTGCAGCAGTTTAATTCTGTTAAAGTGCCTGATGAAATAATTCCACCTGAAAAAAAGAGCAGTGCCTCGAAGAGACAGCCAAAGCTGCCAAATTACCACACTGGGTTGGCATTTCATAAGCATCAGGGTGTCCTGATTTGCCTGACCTCTTAACCACCAGCATAAGTCATGGGAAGCAGGACACTGATGGTGGCAAAGGAGACACCTTGGCCTTAACAGCACAGAGACATTCTCCCTAAGCAAGATCAGGGAACAGGGAAGAGAGGGAATACGCAGACAGAGAGTGGAAAAAACACAGATACCTGCTCTGCTTGGATACAGAGATCAGCAGCAAGATTGGTCTTTGAAAGACAAAAGAAATTAGAAATAAATCTGACTCATGGTGTTTGAATTGAGCTGTTAAAGCCTTCCCTGCTTTGGTCCTGCCCCACCTCCAAAAGGAGAGGGGGTTTATTGTCCAGTAGCTTTTGGAAGCAAAGCATTAATCTGTTCTTTATGCCAGCATTTCCACTTAAGACAGAAGGAGAATTTGTTACTCCGGCCCCACCTGCATTAACTTCTCCAGCTGGAAAAATTTGCAATGGAGATCTTCAAAGTTATTTTTGTAGAGGTCCCTCAAGCCATAGTCATACATTATTTTCACAAATACACAGAATGCCTGCTCCTCTGGCATCTGTTGGGAAAAATACACAAAGACAAGGTTAAAACCAGAGCTGAGGCTGGAATGCCTTGCACAGATACACACACCCAAACACTTTGGGCACGATGAATTCAGCACCAGGGATACATTAAAACTCTCAGCAAAGCCCTCAGAATGCAGAATTAAAGAAGTAAAATATCAAGGGCACTGTTCTCCTTGATGAGCACTTTGGCTCTTTCAAGGCCTTCTCTGAAGAAAATGTGGGATCAAATCCCAGGTTCCTGTATGTATAGATCCCTACAGCAGCACAAGTGGCAGCAGCATTCCTTCTGCCCAACAGGGATGAGAACAACCAGTATAAAACTCGCAGGTACAGAACAATTTAAAAAATAAAAAAGAACAAAAATAAAAAGACAACAATTCATGGCAGTGATTTCTACTCAGAGACATTTGGTTAAAAGGAGAATTAATTCAGAAGAATTAAGGTACAACCAGCCCTTAGTGAGAATAATGCTCATGTGCTTTCATCCAAACACCAGGACATCGAACTCTGAAATCAGGTTTCCCACTATCCCATCAATTAACATCCTGACTTTTTCAGAAGCACTGTCTACACAATCTCTGTTTCATTCTGACCGAAGTTTCTCATCCAGCAGAGTTTTGGGAGGTGGTACCAACACAAGCTGTGTGAGCCACTCTAAACTCACATTTTATGGCTTGAGCCCAATGAATGGAGATTCTGTGGGAAGCCCTGTGTCACAAAACCTCCACATCATCTCCCTCCCCTCCCCCGTGCCTTCAGGTAACACAGTAATAAGACAGGCACTGCAGACCCCAAATCAAGCTTTCAAAGACATTAAAAACAACCTTTCTTTTGGAGGCACCAGATTGTAAGAAATGAAAACAATTATTGAGGATCAAGAATGACAACTCTTGACCTTTCAGTGTATTCACTCATTCGGCCTCTTGCCAACTCCTTATCAAATACCAGCTACAGATAAAAGCTTGGTATTTTCTTCAAAGGGAATTTTAGTCTCTTGATATTTACCTCCAGGGTTTCATCTTTTATGTTCAGCCCATGATTAGGGCCTGTCTCCAGGGCCATGGGCAGACACTTTCATTTTCATTTTCAGACATCATAAAGGAAAGTAACTAGTTAGCATAGAGTAGTGCCAGCTCAGCTGCTGCCTCCCAGTCCAAGCCTGATTCACCTTGGACAAGTTCTTAGCCACCTCAAAGCTCTTAATCACAATTTTATCTGGATGCAATGATCCCCACTGACAGTGGATAAAAGCTGCAGACAAAGTGAAGTCAAGAAATTATTTTATCCTGACCAAAAGGCTTCGAACCTGCTCTGTAAGAAAGATGATGAATGCAAATTTCAGGGGCTTTTGGTGGAAGCCCAATTGTTTTTAATTAAATAGAAAACAGGTGCTCATGCACAAGCTCATGTCCCCTGCATGCTCAGTCAGACACTCGTGCAGTGACAGCCATTCCCCCCCCGACACAGGGAGAGGGAACAGAAGCCAAACAGGTCCCCAAGTCCTTGCTCTCAGGGGACAGAGGTTCTCCAATATTACCAACCCCAAAAATTAGGAATCATACATTGAGTTTTCATTTCTTGTTTTACTCAAGCAGAACACAAACTTTGTGTATTGCCAGTCTGATTTTTAGCATTAAGATAACAAAGGGCAAATATCTGTTCTTTGAAATTTTAGGGGATTTTTGACAGAGCAATGGCTCTGAAAAGTAGACAAGAAAAAAATGTCAAATACTGTGAGACTTACAGTAAAATGATTCGAGTTGGCAACACTGTCCCCCTGTGATTAGAAGTTACCTGCTCACCCTTGATGGGAACTTCATCAAAGCAGCAAAATCACAAAAACCAAGGATGGAGGTTCAGGCTACCCAGCCACCCCTGAAAGATATCTCACTGGAGAGAAAGGATACCCTGTCCCAGAAAATAAAAGGGAAAGGAAGGGGTCTAGAAATCCATGCAAAGACAGGAGAGTTAGAGAGGGTCTTACAGGCAATCACAGCACACAGATTGGTTGGGGAATTTGAGAAAAACAAGAGTTTGAGGACATCCTGGGAAGCTGCCAACTTACATGAGCTCATTGAGACTGCTTCCCTTCCCCCCTTTCTCTGAGAATTTCACTTTAATATCCTATTATGAAAGCAAATGTTATAAAGGGCACATTAAAATGAGTGTAATTTCCATTTAGTATTCCCTGTGTACAGGGCAATTTCTTCCAACTCCAGAAACACTAGAAACAGAGGTGATTCTCTGTAGTAATGACAGCACAGAACCAAGGGAGAGGAGCTGAAGTATTAGTCAAATGTTAAGAATGAGACACCCACACGTTTCCAAACAACTCTGCTATTGAGAAGGGCTTATTCTTCCAGTGGAACTTCAAAATCCTGTTTGGGGTAAAAAGTTAATTGCACCATAACTCTTAGATAAGCTAATTTGCAGTGTATGTGGGAATTGCAATAACGTGACTAATTCAGGTTTATCCTGAAAGGATCTAAAGCTTCTCTGCAACACTGTCACTGTGTATCCTGCTCCTGAAGTCTTCCAGGAGCTATAGCTGTCCCTAGGAATTGCAGCTTCAATTAATCTGAATTTGAGTTCCCAATGCCTTAGGAAGTGTATGTGTAACACATATACCAACAGCTGACTCAAGCCCACAATCCCAAACTTATTTCAATCATGATTAATAATTTACTAATTAAAACCTGACAGGAAAAGCAGGTAAGTGCCTGAGTAAGAGCTGTGGTTGGGGTTTGGGGTGGTTTATTCTGATCTACTTTATTTGAATAAATATACTACCTGAATCTGCAGCTTTTCCACTGAGACATCAAAGGAAGAGCATCTTCCAAACTATACAACCTGTGTATTTATCTATCTGTATCTCTAGACATATGTGCATGTGTTTATACAGGAAGCAACAGATCAAATTTTGTGCAGTTTTTGGTTACAGGCTAAAATACCAAGGTTGAAATTCAGCTTTCACTCACAAGATATTATAAAGTGTCCCTAGGAGAAAAAGTCTCACTAAAAATTAATGAGACTGCTTGCTCTGCTGAGCTACTCTGAGAATGTCTCCCAGAGTTAAATTCCTCATAAACACAAAGGGAGCTCACCAAGGTGACAACTAAATTAAAAGAAAATATTAATATGTAACAAATCAGCTTCAGGTTTTGACACAGAAGTACTTGACAATTTAATGGATTTCTCCCAGATAAAGCAAATCTACATTCATAAGGATAGAAGCCATTAGTCACTATTGCCAAAAAGCAACAAGAGGAAAATGAATCCAGGCAAATAAACAACAGTAAATATCTGTCAAACAGCACCACTGATTTTACAGCTGCTTTGGTTTCAGATATCAAAGCTTTCATTTTGCAATTAACTCACATGAAGCAGCAGCACAGCTGCAAGGAAGGACTGTCCCTGGCAGTAGCCGATGTCCTCATCGTACACAGAGTAGGCCTAGGAGAGAGGAAAGGCAGAATGTTGAACTGCACCCAACACCACAACAGCCCCCACCAGTCACTGCTCAGGGAACAGCCTGACACCAGCTGGGCAGGGAATCCAGCAGCAGTGCAGGGACAGGACAAGGGGAATGGCTTCAGAGTGCCAGAGGGCAGGGTTACGTGGGACATTGGGAGGAAATTCCTCCCTGGGAGGGTGGGGAGGCCCTGGCACAGGGTGCCCCATCCCTGCAAGTGTCCAAGGCCAGGTTGGACAGCGCTTGGANTGAGCTTTAAGTCCCTTCCAACCCAAACCATTCCATTATTCTCTATGTAACACTACTCAGGCTAAAATAATAAACGGGGTGAAACCACAACCACTCTTGCACAGGCTTTCAGGGCTCTTCAGAAAACACCCACAGGTCACTCTCAACCCTCCACAGATTCTGTTACTGGTGAATTTTTTATTTTCTAAACAGTACAAAAAGAGTTGGATGCAATTTCCCTTCACCAAAACTCAGGATAATTCTGCTGAGAACTTTACTGAGATAACAAATATGACACCAAACCCAGGGCAGTTCATGCTGTGGGGAGAGTTGTTGCTTGGTTTTGGAAAAACAAGTTCTGACATCATGGAAGCACAGGACCTGAGGTTAGAAAATGCCAAGAACTACCACATCCTGAACATTTCATCAGGAACAGCCTTTCCATGCCCTTGTTACGCTGAAGAATGAACAAGACTCATTTTCCTATCGGATGACTGACATGCTTTTTTCTTACTCTTAAAAAACCCCAAACTAAAATAACTAACCTTGCCTTCCCCCTTACTTTTCTGAGACAAGAAGACAGATCCTGTTTTTAAAGAGATGCCAGAGGATGTTAAGAATTCAAGGAAAATTGAGAAACTCTGAGCAGCAGTGGGACTGACATCGGAGGGAGAGACATTCCTGAGGGAATCAGAGAGGTACTGAGGCTCCAGCCAGGGAAAGCAAAGGCAAAGGGCAGAAGCAGAAGATCCATTTTGCCTAGAACACCATGTTTATCTTCTTTTCTAAGTTCTGGGGAAAAGCAAGATTGCAAACGCCCCGAATGGAAGATCAGAGATGCTGGGAATAAACAGTCAGAGGTGCTGGGGACCCAAACCCACCCAGGGCTATCCTCCAGTATTCCACAGGTGGCTATGCTGCCTCTCCAAAAGGGAATCACTGACTCAAAAAGAGATGACACTCCTTTCCAGCCAACAAAACTGCAAATTAATTCTGCCACAGACACTGAAATAGAGCCCAACGCACAAAGTCTTTATTAAATCACTTTGCATTCAGATGGACAAAACCTTGTATTTGTGAGGAATTCTGCAATGATTCCAGGAGACAGGATTTCTGTAAATACCACCTGAGCATTCCTTTAAAGGTCACTGTTTCTGAACAACTGCCCCCATACATTTCCCCTGGGAAAAGCTGCCCTGGGACAGCTCTTTGCCCTTTGCTCCACTCTCCACTGTTTTGAAGGCTGTTCCATGGCATTAGTCGGGAGCTGAGTGAAAATAATCCCAGCCCACTGCTGGGACAATTTCAATCTGATACTAGTTTGAACCAGCTCCAGCCACTGAAATCGAACAGAAAAAGTAACTCCAGAACTGCAGAACACAAGATTTGAACTGGGGGGAAAAAGGGATGTTATCTTCAAAAGAGTTAATTTAAAATTACTCTTCAGCAACTAAGCACTAAATTAAGAGAAATTACTTTAAATGCTTAAATTAATGTTGCATATGACTAATTAGAACCATCCTCTGATTAATCACCATCATGACTCTTTATCTATTTGTTCCCCCAATTTATCAGTTATTATGCCTAATATTTTATATTTGCCAAATATTTTATATTTGTAGCATTCCTAAGAGATGTATTATTCCTGCTTTTGAAAGGCCAACTCCACCTAGAAACATGAGAAATTCGATTTATGATTTCTTCACGCTATATAGCAATGCTTCTAATTTACTTTAAAAATTCCAGGCTGAAAAATTAACAGCAAACTATCAGTACCTGGAGGTTCTCTGCTTTGAGAAGTGTTATAGCAAATAATTTGCTGAAAATAGCAATAAATTAATCCAGAGGAGTTATTTTAAAGTAAGTATTGAGAAAACAACACACTGGAACAAACAAACTGCTTCCAAAACTGACACAGATTGACAAGCGCAGGGAGTTATCAGAAATAAAAATACACTTCTTTTGAGATTGTGAAAGAAGCTGAAGTTATGGCAAAATGAGGAGGGTGGAAGGAAATCCTCACTCTGCACGTTAAATACAAAAATATGAAGGAAGACCAGCAAATTTTCTCATCATCAGCTTCCTGAGCACATCTGAACTAGTAATAAATCCATTTCAAACACATGCAGAGCAGGAAGGCAAAGTCTCTGCTTGGAAAATATATGGTCAATGTGAGAAAGTTGTATTTAAACTCCAGCAGAAAATCACCGTGAACTTTGTGTCTGGTTTATTCCAGAAGAATCCCAGGGGCTGTCATTCTGTTGGAAGCGTTTCTAGCAGGGGGTGTGTTGAAGGATCTGTGTCCAGCTGAGTATCAGAAGAGATGATCAATTAAAGGGAATAAAAATATTCAAGATTTATTGAAAACAGATGGTATTCACCCAAGAATCTTGAGTGGGGGGAGATAAACTGATAAACTATTAACTGCCTAAATCAAAACTTTTCTAAAAAGGCTGATCCAGAGAACTACAAATCAGCAAGTTCTGGATAATTTGGTGTAAATAAAAATATGAAATGAATTAGTGGACGCAGATAAACCTTGGCCATACAAGTGAAAACGTCCCAGGGCCCCAGCAAAAGGACACCATCAGTAACAAACCTCTGAAGCAACCAACAGCCACGGCAAAAAAACATTAACTGCTTCATCTCTGTGCTTTTTGAAATTCATCTCCACCGGGGGCCTCCCCGAAATCTCATCCTGACAAGCAGCTGCTATCAGATACTGGGACACAGAATCAGATCAGGTTCTGCTGTTAAGTCAAAGCATCCTAATCCTGGCAACTAAAGATTTATTTTGTAATGGAAGTCTCGAAAATCTTCATGATTTCATTGCATCTACCCAATGCAGAGAGATTTCTGAAGCTTTATGCATATTACATTTCCAATGATACCATTTTATTTTTAGGTAACCTATGGGACTTGGTATTGCTGAGATATGATGGAATTAACCAAAACAGCCTCAGCAATAAGGATGCTGCCTACAGATACCACCACAATATCACATTATTAACAAAAGAGCTAAGATTTATTATTTAGGGTTTCTGCCTTTAAGGAACTGAGGAGCATTAACTTTCTCCTTCCACATGAAATATGAAAACAAAGCAAAGTCCCAAATCCCCTATTTCCACTGCAGTCATTGTAACTTTGTCATTTCAAGAGAGTGGGATTTCTCCCCTGACAACCTGTGACAATGTCACAGCCTTTTAACTGATTGTTTTCTTAAACTCTTGGGGAACTTCCAATCACAATTCCCCACTTAACTGAGATTTTAAATATTCTCTGTCTCATAAGTGGGACTAATGAAGGTTCTGACTTGAAGCCTATTTTCTTTCATTGTAACTAAATGAGGATCTCACTCAGAGAATTAAAACACCCTTTGAATAGTTCTCTGTGTGCTGATGAGAACTGCTGTGCAGGTATCAGTACAGCAGCATCAGAAAGTGAATTCTTGGGAAGCAACAGTCTCCTAAAATGAAGTCCATGCTAGAGAACCACCTGCACGTTGGGCAAGTGAATGAAGAATCCAGACAGAAATTATTCTCTAAAATAATAAAAGGAGGGAAATCTCCCAAGATCAGAACCTTCTACAGGCAGAAAGCTGCCAAGTAAGTAGCATTTAAAAGACAAACAGAAAGGGGGCTGATTTGAATTTAAAGCCCCAGACCTGGGATTTGTGTAACTGCTGCCTAGGGGTCCCAGCAGATGTCAATAAGGAAGAGAAAGGAGTACACCCCAAATTCCAGAATGAAATGTTTCTCATCATTTTGCATCCTCACAAGCATGCAAAGGACTGGTTACACCTGCTGAAGGTTCACTAACTAGCAAATATCAGCCTTTACCTCAATGACTCAATAACACTGGAAACAAAACAATCACAGCAGAAACTAAAGAGAGTTCATGAAAAATATTCCTGTAGTGTCTGTCTCACTTTCCAGAGCTTCCAGTTTCCCTCTCATGATTCTCATGGATAGAAATGACCTTTGGAAGCTGCTCAGTGTTTGACACAGACACAGCTCTGTGCTGAAGCCTGGCTTAGCAGAGTTAAAAGACCTACATGGTGTCTGAAAATCAGGCTCTGTCAGGAAAACATCCATACTCTGATGCAGACAAGGTATTATCTGACATGCTCGGTCGCTGAATGATTTCAGTGATAGTACAATTTCAAACTCCATACCTCAATTTATTATAAGGGCTAACAGTCTAAAAGTAGTAATATTCCTGTGACTGCAGCGTTGAGGATGTATCCCATTACACCAGGAATTTCTGTGCTAGCTGAAAACTGTATTTTTAGGCATTAGTTACTCATTTATTATCAGTGAGAGGCACGTGGCTGTTACACAATGTGCCTCCCCCAGAGCCGGGGGGGCTGAGGGGATGAAGAAATCTTCACATTTACTCAGGCAGGGCCCTGAACAGGCTCTTCCCAGCATCCAGGATTCCAGGGCTGACCTTTCCACCAGTACAGGCTCAGCAGCAGCACAAGTGCAGGAACAGCACTGCTGCCTCCTTGCTGAGCACAGATGCAGGAGAAGGAGCCTTATTAATATGTAAATGGAATAAAGACAAGATAACATTAAAAATCCCTTGCATGAAACAAGACAACAATATTTACTGGAATTGCTCTTCAACCCAGGAGCAAAGAAAATAAACAACTAAAAATAGATGAAAAGTAATTCCTAACTGATTGTGTTTATGCTCCCGTGTTTATCCTAAAATTGGCAAATAGACTCCTCTCTGACAAATAATAACAGCAAAGGGGACAAACACTGCAACATCCCATTTGTAAATCTGAGGGGATACTAAGGATTGAAAAATGTGGAGGAATAACTGCGCAGTGAGAAGAGGTGACTATCTGAAGAGAGATGCTGCAATGAAATGGAGGTGAAAATGTAAAAAAAGGATGAAAATTAGACTTTCAGCTCAGAGGCCAGCACTGAGCAGCAGCTCTGCCAAAGAGTAATCCATCATTCACAGCTTATCACGGGCACGGAAGCTGCTGGTCACAGAAGAGCAACTCAAAGACATTTTCACATTTCAATATACAGCAAAGAAAGCCAAAAAACCCACCTATATCAGAGCACAGTCAGTGTTAGCTCTGCTAGAAAAGTTTATTGTTCCCTCTGCTAATGTGGGTACCAACAAACAGGCAATGGAACAACAACTAAAACGGAATGTCTGCTCTCCCAGCAAAGCTGCCACACACTGGTCCTGCACCAAAAACCTTAAGGCAAGGGAGACTGGCATTAGGAACAAACTACGAATCTGCACCACCAAGGAGGTAAGGATTTAGTAACAAAATGATACAAATGATTCACATCCTTCCACAGCACCTCGGTTCACTGCAGAACATGAACTGCAACTTGGAATCTCTGAGAGGCAATTCAACCATTTGCTGAAGACCAGGGAAGCACTGGGTACGTTTTCCCAGTTTGCCCAGTAGGAACACCCCCCAGCCAACCCCATGGATTTCCCTGCACCATGCTCCCTTTTTCCCACTGAAGGCAACACTGGTTGGTTGTCAATGGGAGTTACTTTAACCAGGAAATTAGGGAAAACACGTGTCCTGTTAAATCCTGCGCTGCACATGCTGCAAACAGCCGAGAGGATTAATTGTGCCGAGCGCTCCAATTCCCCGGAGCAGGGAGCTGTAAGGACACATGCAGCATGGAAGCAGGCCCAGAGCACTGCTCACTTATGCATTTAACAGCAACTCTCTTTAAACAGAGCTGGAATTTGCAGAGTATTTAAACAGAAAGCATGCAGGAAACAGCTCTTTTCCCAAAGACTCCCCAAAATTCGCTCTGTGCAGGTCTACCCGGTGCAGTGTCCTCAAGTGAAACCTCCAGTCTAGAATGTGGAACTCTGTTCGTTCCTTATCACCATTGTCAGCCTTAAACTTTATTTTTAGGTACTTTGTCACATAAATGTTCTGCAACAGAAAAAGTTTCCATCTTTCCTGATTTCCTACTGTTCTGAAGATGAGATTAAGAGACGGAACGAAAACTGACAGATCTGTTAAAATGAGGCAGTGAGCCTTTAATGGTTTTCCTTTTTATCTGACAGTTCAGATCATCTCTCATTTCAGTGGGGAATGAAGAAAATGCTCTTCAGCTTTTTACCTTCCCACTTGAGGACAGACCTGTTCCAGCCTTATTCAACAATCCCATTCTTCAAACCTCTTGCTTTCATATTAGAAGGGGGCCAGGAATGCCCAGCACCTCTGGTAAAAGTTATTTTAATAATATAAAGCTGCCACAATATTACTTTCAATACAGATTATTACTTCTTATTCCCAATGGAATGACAAGTTTATAAGCAAATTAATTAGCTTTAAACAATATTTCTCTAAAATTCACCAGATCAACCATAAACTCGAAGTCCAGTCAGACCCAGCCATGGACATCTGTCACAGTCACAAAGTCATTTAAGTAAACTATGTGAGGATGAAGGAAAAGTAACTGTCTGGAAATCTTCACAGCAGTTGTGCCTGATCTCAGTACTGGCAAGTAGGTAGAAACCACCAACTCTAAAATCATTAAACTTGGGAGTAATTCCATGCTGATATGGCTGTTGTACAGGAAGCACTGATTCCCAAATTCTTCTCTGAACCAGTGAGTACATAAAGAATTAGGTAGTCAGTAAGTCTTCCAGGACTTTTACAAAGCCTTTGACTTCCCAAAAGGCCATTCCCAAAGGCTTTTTAGGGAACTAAGCTGCTACAGAAAGTCCTTTTACACGCTCAAATAATAGGTTAAAGGATAGAAAGCAAAAGGTAGGAATAAGCAGTCAGTTCTGACCCAGAGAATGAGGCTGAGGTCACTCACAGAACCCTGCAGAAAGATGTGCTAGGGCTGATGCTGCTGTAAATATTCACAGATCTTAAAGAACACATGAAGACAACACAGTAACAAAGATCGCTGATAAGACAGAGCTGCTTAGAGCAAGGAACTAAAACCTGACTGCAAAGCTGCTGGGCAGATCATGTTCTATTAAGAGAAAGTGCCCAAGTGGCAGAGGGCATTCAACTGCAGGTAAATACAAAATACTTCACAGGAAAAGCAGCCCTTGACCTGACGGACGCACTGCCAGGCCTCTGATCTAGACCACAGCTTCCCAGAATGGTTTGGGTTGAAGGGACTTTAAAGCTCATCCAGTGCCACCCCCTGCCATGGGCAGGGACACCTTCCACTAGCCCAGGTTGCTCCAAGCCCCATCCAACCTGGCCTTGGACACTTCCAGGGATGGGGCAGCCACAGCTTCTCTGGGCACCCTGTGCCAGGGCCTCCCCACCCTCACAGGGAAGGATTTCTTTTTAACATGCCATCTAACCCTGTCCTGTGGCACTGGGAAGCCATTCCTGCTTGTCCTGTCACTGCAGGTGTCAGACGCCAGATCAGGAATTGTCAGGTTGGAACCACCTCGGGAGTGTGTGTGTGTGAGGAGGGGAAGGGACTGGTTGAACCTCACGGAGCCAAGATGGCGTCGTGTCCCTCATGGCAGCCCCTGGAGCCCACACGGGGAAGCCCCGGAGCAGCTGCTGGTCACAAACAGCCGGGAAACCTGTAACACCCCACAGCTCCCAGGGACACTGAGGACACTGCCCTAGAACACCCCACAGCTCCCAGGGACACTGAGGACACTGCCCTAGAACACCCCAGAGCTCCCAGGGACACTGAGGACACTGCCCTAGAACACCCCACAGCTCACGGGGACACTGAGGACACTGCCCTAGAACACCCCAGAGCTCCCAGGGACAGTGAGGACACTGCCCTAGAACACCCCAAAGCTCCCAGGGACAGTGAGGTTCCCCCAGAGCCTTCTCTTCTCCACATTCATTATTTACCATTCCCTTTTCCCCGTGTCATGGAGATACCTTCATGACAAATGACTTTCTGGTTTCTTTCAGGGGACTAACGAGCGTGTGTGGAATGAGCCAGGATGCCCTGGCTGGAATCCATTTATTCAGTACTGATGCTTAGGAACCTGCTGGCCAGTTTTAAATTCTTTAGTATCTTGCTCATGCTCTAACTTGTCCAGCATTTACATGTTCTTTCCACCTCGGGCTACATGATGTACAGAACTTCAGTAGAATCTCCTTCATCAATGAAACCTCTACTTCTATTTTTTTGAGTTAGATTGTCAAGATCTATTTTCAGTAAACTCATAGGCCTTCATTATAACATACTTCTCACATTTAATTCTTGAAAAGATGAATATTATTCCATCATTTTTCACTTCACTGATATCCAAGTGACAAGCCCACAATCACCTGCATTGTCCTGGTTATTCTTTTCCTAGATTGGCACAGGAACTGTTTCCCTGTAGCCTTCCAGAGCCCTCCAAGATTAGTGAGAAATCAGTATCATTGGCTCAAAGTTCTCTCAAAGTTTTTTTAGTGTGAATTACTCACAATAATGAACTTCAATACCTAAGCAGCTCTATTTATAACAGTCATCCAAATTATTTTTTGAATAGGAGTCTGTATCCCCACAGAATTTATCTGGAGAAGAGGAATATGTATCATTATACCCCAAAGGCAGGACATTCTTTTGTACGTGTTATGACAACTCCATCATTTCTATTAATCAGCAGGAGGTGGAAACAGTAACATGGAAGAGGAAGGGAAGTGGAAGTGGCTTGTCTAAGGCAATTATTAATTCCACATGAATAGAATGAATTCTACATTATATAATATTCTACAGAATATTCTACGTGAATAGAGGGTTTCTCTTCCTCTGCAAACCTCTCAAGCTCAGAGCAAAACCAGGTTCTCCTACACCACACTTCCACTGAGGAGCATCTCCGAGCTCAAACTGCTCCTCAGCAAACCCAGCCCGAGCCTCGCTCCTCTCACCTGCACCTTGGAGATACCAAAGGCAAGGTTATAGGAAGCACTGCAGGAACACCACATTCTCCAAATGCAGCCTAAATAAACCTTTCAGATCCTATTGATTAGAGACTTGGACCAGAACAGGGTTAGCAGGGCAAAAGACAGTCACAGCAAAATATGGAGCCACTTTAAAATTCAGAGCACTGACTGTACCTTACAGATTTTGTACAGAGATTCCTGCCCGTCTCCCTCTGTATCTTTGAAATAATCATGTGCTGGGTATGTACGATGGATATCTCGTTTGATGACACTCTCCTGAGCAGAATCCTGTAAAAAAAGAGAGAAAACCCTCGAGGTATTAACCCAGTAACAGTGTAATTAAACATCCGCATAACAGAAAATGCCCTGTGTAATCAACATGGATACATCAGGTAACTGCTTTACTGACTCATCCTCCAGAAATGCTCTCAGAAGAAACCGAAAATCCTTTGCAGTCTCAGATGCAGTAATAACTTGACAGTTTAGCCTGAGCAACATGGCATGTTTTCTGCCCTTCAGGCTTAACATTCATCCTTAAAACTCTGAGGAAATTACTTGTTATTTAACTGTTGGGGCATTATTACCACAGATCACATGCTTACTGTATTGCTCTGGCAGTAAAAAAACCCAAGAGAATTAGTGTCCCTCTCCTGCAAGCTCAAAGGTACTAATCTGAAACGTGTATCAATCTGCCATAAAAAGTAGCTCAAAATTCATAAAGAATTCCTACAAAAAGACAGGAATCACTGCAAACAGACCTGAGAAACACCACTGTGTGCATGAGGAAGTGGTCTCAACATGTCAGAGCTGGAACTACAACAGTTAATCAATTATCTTCAGGTTCCAGTTGCCCTCAGTGCGAGATGTACCTTTAGGTTGGTAAATGTTAAATGGTGCTTTTCTCCATTACCTTCCTAATCCTTAAGGAAAAACCAACAAAATCCTCACCTGTGACTTGGAAAATAAATCCTTTATATATACTTTTACCTTGAAAACAAAATATCTCTGCTCCAGTAAAGCTTCTAAACCCTCAGACTCGATCTCGTAATCCAGGGCTTTCCGTAAAAAAAGCTCTTTTTATACCTGCTGGAGTCAGTAACCAGGTAATCTCCTGAATTTCGGTGGTTTCCTAATCCCATAAAGCCTCTGTAGAGAGCCTGTGCCACATAGAAGTGCAGCTGCCTGAGAAGGGCTGAGCCAGAGGTCCACAGCAATTCCCAGCTCCAGCTCCCTTGGGGCCCATCTGCAGCCAACACCAGCCTGGGCCAGCCCAGGGTACCCCAGAGGTGAAATCCCACTGCTGTATTCCTCCGTCCCCTTCCAGGGCAGTGAGCACACAGCCATGGGTGCCCCGAGCACAAACATCATGTTTTCTGACCCCCTTTAGTATTTTAGCCTGAGGGACATTGCACAGAGAGTCCCAGAAAAGGTTTGGGTGGGAAGGGACCTTAAAGCTCATCCCATCCCACCCCCTGCCACAGGCAGGGACAACTTCCACCAGTCCAGGTTGCTCCAAGCCCCATCCAACCTGGCCTTGGACACTCCCAGGGATCCAGGGGCAGCCACAGCTTCTCTGGGCAACCTGTGCCAGGGCCTCGCCACCCTCACAGGGAAGGATTTCTCCCTAAAATCCCATCTAACTCTGCCCTCTGTCAATGTGAAGCCATTCCCCCTTGTCCTGTTCCTCTCCAGCTCTCCTGGAGCCCCTTTAAGCACTGGAAGGGGCTCTCAGCTCTTCCTGGAGCCTTCTCTTCTTCTCCAGCTGGACACCCCCAGCTCCCCCAGCCTCTCCTCACGGGAGAGGTGTTCCAGCCCTCTAAAATAGCAGGCATGTTGTTGTGTGCTATGAAAAGGAAAGCTTACAAAGAAAGGTGATGTTTTTATTATGCCAACTGGTACTGCTGGAGAAAATAAAACCCATTTCTGTGCCTTCACTGTGTTATCATGATGATTCTCAGGACATTAAAGCACCATGCAACTATGAGCAACCAAAACGAACCACACAACAGAGCAACAAAACACAGACTAATAATGAAAATTTAATAGCAAGCAGTTCTCTAATCCAACTTCTGTAATGAGTATTTTCATTTACATGGCTTCCAAACACCAGAGAGGCTGGAAAACTGCAGTTTGGGTCCCAGACGAGGAAATGCCTTAAACAGCATTTGAGATCTACCAGCACAGTTATGTGAATTTATCAGCACAAATTTGATAAGATCCAGAGAACATTACAGGAAGGGCACCACGTCCAGCACACACACCACTTTCCTGTCGAGCTGGGACATTGTGTTTGACTTCCCTGTACTTCTCCTCCCTCAATCAGGAGGCCAACACAGAGCTGATCAGAGCACACAGGACCTGACAAGGAACATGTCTAAATATTTGTGTAAAGGCCCAAATGCACAGTCACTTTTACTGAGTTAAAAGGAGCCTGAAGCAGTCTTCATTCAGCATTATTAACAAAAGAAAAACTAGAAGAAAACAGTTAAATGGACCCCCAAAAAAAATAATTTGGAAGACTGGAGAATTAACTCCTTCTCAAAAGGCAATATCCCTTCAAAATACAATAAACCTCTAACTGCAGACAACCAAGAAATGAGTCTAGAGTGTAGAACTGCTTCTTAAAATAGACTAAGAATACTTCAGCTCAGTATCTACCTTTTTGCAGGCAGAGTTTGTCGATAGCGCTGTTCTCAGGAGTACCATAGTTTACACTTCTCTTAATTTAGGTTTTCAGAGGATTTTTATTCTTCTGAAAGTCATGATTAGTTAATTTATGATGGGGGGGGGGAAGCTAAAGTGAAATGGCTATCAAAGCATTCAGAGTTCTAATGATCTTTCTCACTTCTAATCATCCTTTCAGTGCTGCCAACTCAGAGAAATAATATTCTACTGAGGAGAAAGAATCATCTTCCCGTGTCAGAGCTCTGACAGCTGCCACCCTGCTGAACGAGCTCTCTGCTCCCAGTCATCTCCCTCCTGAAACAGCTCAACTTCTGCAACAGAGCAACTGGAGAACTGACTCCTTGACACTGCTGCCACTTCCAGCTCTCAAGATGCTGCTCCGTGTGGGCATTGGATGGACACAGATGTAAGGAACAGAACAGAAAACTGTTTGTATTAAATAAATGTTACAGTAGAAACACAGGGAAATCTTTATGCATGTACATCTGGAATTGTGTTTTAATTAAGACACACACACACACACACACACACACAGTGTTTAACACACTCTCCAAAACTCATTTGTTGTCACAAGTGGACACGTTCTGCTGATGAATTACAGATAGGGAGCAGAAGAGACTTCCAAGAACTGGAGAGTAAGTATTGAATCAGCCAGAAGAAACTGCTAAGAAAGAAAAATATCCTGAGGCATAACGTGTCAGTGCTGTGTTGAGACTCAGATTCCTTGCCCACTTCTTTCCAAAATTACTTTTGTGAAACCAGGCACGTCCCTTACGCAAAAAAAAAATTCCAGGAGTGGTCACCTGAGTTTTCCTCACAGCTCCTGCATTACAGCTGCTGACTCAGTATGGAGAGATGCAGAATTAAAGGATTTCAACAGTTTAACATGAATATTAAGGAAATAATAAACGTGGTCACAGGTGTCTGAAACCTGGCATTCAAAATGAGCAGCAATTCTGACCTCAATCTCCTTGTGCTCCATTTCCCTGGTTAATAATAATTTCCCATCTCAGTAGGGTGGTATGAAAATCAATTAACATCTGAAGCACTGAAACGCTGTAGTGATGAGTCCTGCAGAAATGCCAGGGAGGGAAACAATAACTCCAGCCTCCAATCCTGACCTGAGTGGTGTCTAGTAAGGCACAGGGTTACATGAGCAAAAAGAGTAAGAGGGAAGGGAAAAAAATGAATCAAAGCAGCTCATTAGATAAGCACTTTTGTACACAACCAGGCAGAGAGCCTGGGAGGAACACAACCCAAAACCATGGACCCCTGTGTGATCAAGAATATATCATTATGTGTATCAGTAGGCAATTCTTATACTGTACTGAACTTCCAAAGGCTTATCTCTAATCCTAAACTCCTTCAAATTTGGTCTTGTCATATATGCTCACTTAGGAAAACATGATCTGCATTTTTAGTGGGAGGTGCCCATTGCAGGGGGTTGGAGGGAGATGAGCTTTAAGGTCCCTCCCAACCCAAACCACTCTGGGACTCTCTGTGCTGGAGATTCTCTGGCAGTTCCCCTGAGTGGCCCATTTTAAAGGGCTGCATTCCTGGTGAGGCTCAACCAGCTGATTTTGCATGACCTGAACTTCATCTCTTCACTTGCTAAAATTAGCCAGAATCCAGAGTACCAAGGAAAGGAAGAAAAGGGGGAGAAAAAAATCAGAATGGGCTTTCAGCAACTAAAATTACCATGCCCTGGAAATCTGGTGTGTCATGCTTCTTCAGGATCAGATCCTGAAACTTTGCTCCACGTTGTATGGAAAGCAAAAGCCCCCAGGCTGCTGCAGGCATTCATGTCTCCTGTTCAGCCAACACACCTCCTGCTGGTACCAGGAGCTGGAGGTACCCTCAATAAACCTGCCTCTTAACCCTGAAAAGCTGTAAATTCAAACACTGACTGCCAGGTGCACACTCCTGACATTATGACATTGATTCAGTACCCAAGTGTTTGCTGAAGGAACAGATTTTTTTTGCAGATTGCTTATTTTATTCCTTGAAGTTCTCTGTGGTTCTGTGCAGTTCCACACAGGGAATATGAGTAATGACTTTAAACCCTCTAAAGCATAATCACAAACAGGCAGCAAACCCAAAATGCACAGAAGGGCTGAGGTCAGTCAGCCTGGGTTTGAAATGATCTCCACCACTGGCACAAAGCTCTGCCCTCATTATTACTGATGTCCTACCAAATTCCTGCTTCCAGTCAACCTGACAGCACGTTGTGCCAGCATGTATATAGACATTATCAGTCCCTTTCCTCATTTTCCATGCACATTATAACCCTCCAAGTAGAATCTGTGATCCAAGAAAACCTCAGGTTCCCTACTAATCAGTATTTGGGGGGGGGAAATCAATAGCTCATCCTTTTAAAAACACTGAATAAAAGATGTTTGGCTTCTGCTCAGGTCTTCTGTAGCATATTTGTAATACATACCTTGTGGTTCAGCTCTTGCCTATAAATAGATTTTCTTTCAATCATCATCAGCTTTTATTCAGCTGAGAGCATCTAACACTCAGAGAGTACTAATTAACACAGAAATGGAGAAAAAACCAGGGGATTATTCTGTGGAGACTTTTTTTTTTAACAGTTACATATCAATATATTGAAAATGAACATAATATTTAGGTTAATTCAGTAAATACCCTGGTCAGCTGAATTTGCAAATGCTGGCTCACTCTCAGCTGCATTTATTGCTGCTTGGGCAAAACCCCTTTCCACAGGCAGAAGGAACAGCAGTTCTCCTGGATGCAGGGCCAGATCAATAGTTCATATCTGAGCAGCCCTGGGCTTTTGGCAGGTCACACCACAAGAGCTAAATTTAGTGTCGAGGTCTCTCTTCTCTCATCATTTTGGATTACCAATAAAGCTCTGTCCAAAGGAAGCAAACATCTTTTATCAAATTATTTCCTATACTTCTCAAGCTGTGTTTCACAAGGTAGTTGGCACATTTTGAGAACTGCCGAGACAGGATTCTCAGAAATTATCTTTCTATGCCCCTTTTTAATTGTAAAATTACCAATCACTTCTAAACATCCAATTCTCTAATTGTTGAAACACTTGTGGGATGGGACTCTGCCACTCTGAGATGCAGAACCACTGGGACTGCACTGGCCAACTTATTTATATCATCCCCCACGTGAGTGGCAAGGAAATGGGGAATGATGCTCATTTTGGAAGGCTGTCAATGTATTTCACAGACTCCGACCAACAACCCAGCACTGCCATGCTCACCACTAAACCACATCCTCAAGTGCCACATCCATACATTTTCTGAACACTTCCAGGGATGGGGACTCCCCCAGCTGCCCTGGGCAGCCCATTTTAATGCCTCATGACCCTTTCAGTGAAAAATTTTTTCCTAATATCTAATCTAAACCCGCCCTGGCCAAACTGGAGGCCATTTGCTCTCCTCCTGTCAGCTCCTTTCAACACTGAAATCAATCGTAAGGCTGCCTGGGAGGAGGAGCAGCCCTGGTGAGGACATGCTGACCACCTGCCTTGCAGGAGGTTTTTCACCCTCTCAGAAAGTGGTGCTGACAGTTTTCAGCTACAACATGCTGGGCAAGGCAGACCTGGATGACAGAGAATGACAACTCCAAGGTTCTGAAAGACTGCACAGAAGGAAAAGGCAGTCTGAGATTAATAAAGATACCTATGCCAATCCTATTCTGTGCAGAGCTCTAAAAAAGAAAGGGAGGAGTTGTGATGACCTTCTTATGCGGGGTGCCCTCAACATAAGGACAAGGAAGTGTCAAAGCAGGTCCAGAGGAGCCCACAGAGTCGGTAAAGGGACTGGAGTACCTCCCCTCTGGAGACAGGATGGGAGAGCTGGGGCTGTTCTGGAGAAGAGAAGATTGTGTGGAGACCTCCCAGCACCTTCCAGTATCTGACGGGGCTACAGGGAACCAGAGAGGGAATCTTCATCAGGAACTGGAGTGACAGGATGGGGGGAACGTGTTCAAACTGAAAGAGGGGAAATTTGGGTTAAATATACAGAATAAATCCTTCCCTGTAAGGGTGGGGAGGCCCTGGCACAGGTTGCCCAGAGAAGCTGTGGCTGCCCCTGGATCCCTGGAAGTGTCCAAGGCCAGGTTGGACGGGGCTTGGAGCAACCTGGGCTGGTGGGAGGTGTCCCTGCCCATGGCAGGGGTGGGACTGGATGGGCTTTAAGGGGCCTTCCAACCCAAACCATTCTAGATTCTACACTGTAGCAGTCACAGAGGTAAGGCAGAAACAGCTCAGCCCTTAACAGGGTTGAGCCATCAATCAGCAACAGAAGAAATGACATTTTTCTGTAAAAAATCACAGCAAAACTAGATCAGACACAAAACAATCAATTCTGCATAAACTCTCTTGTTCTGAAAAACAAACAATATCCATGACCTTTACTATGTTTGTGGTTTGTTTGCCTTCTCCCTCTCCCATTCTAGACATGCTCCCTCTCTCCTCTGCTACTGATACATAATTTATTCCCCTTACTCTGCCCATATCCTCTCTCAGAGCAGTTGTCAAAAGAAAAACACTCTTTGTGCTACCAGGCAAGAGATCAACTTCTGGAAGCACCAGGCTGAATTTTTTGCCACTGCCATGGAGCACCATGAACCCAGACTTAACACCCTTACCCTGGGAGCTCCCTGATCTCCCACAAGAGGTGAGATGCTCTGTACACCACCTGATGGGGTTGGGGAACTTTTTCCCCACACAATTTCTAGTTGGCAGGAAGGGCCATGCACACCTGATTGCAGAAATCACAGTATTTCAGTTTCTGTTTTATTATGTTTGGGTCACACGGTCTTAGCAGGTATCCAGCATTCTTTTGTTAGAGGTTAAAGGGAATTGTTTAAGCACCAGCTCTTGTCTGAGGTTTGATCTGGTTTTTAATGGCTGTTCCTTAGGAAGGCTGGCTCTCTGGAGGACATCACCCCAAGCAAAAGCCATGGGATCCAGGTTACTCGTCACCGTGTCACCTTCTTCTCTGAGATGTGTTACAGGCACCACCTCATAATCACACAAGTAAAAAAGGTAACCCACAGATTTATCCCCAGAGCAAGGAATTTTGCCCAAGTTCCTTCTGGTTTGCTGATTTTCAGATCAGTTTTCTGATTTTGTATCCTCTGTTTGTCAAGATGGGAAAAACTGTTCTTGTAATTATTCTGCAATTTGAAATTCAAGTATTTCTGACTCTACCACCAACTCCTGGGATAATTTCCAGAAGCACGAGGAGAGGTTAAGGCCTGTTTAAAACAAACAATACTTAGCTGCCCCGGTATAAGACAGTTGTGGAAAAATCATGGGAAACTTTTTACAGAACATGGAAAAAGGGATGTATTTGAATCCTCAACTCCTATTTATCTACCTCAATTGATGGTGCTACAAAACTTACTTTACTCTTAAACAAGTGCCTAGAAATGTTCACAACAAGAAGTATAAAATTAAAAATATGGTTACTCTTTAAAAAAACCCAAATCTTTAAAAAACAAAACCTAGGTCTTTAGAAGATCAGTCTCCTGCAGCCTCACTGACAAAGGAGATGGTTTTCTAGTCAAATGGTTTTCACAAATTCTGAAATTAAACCTAATTCTGGCCACCAAAAGATGACATGATCAATGTCAGCACTCCAGGGAAGATTTTAAAGGAAGGTCTGTCTGCTTTCCAGAGTTGCTTGACTTCTCCTTTACAAGCCGAGTGACTCCAGGTCTAAGAAAGAATTCCAACAAAATTTGTAGCTATGTAGGGCCTCCCTGACCTTTGGCATCTGTACTGCTGCTGGCATAATGTTAATAAAGAGAGCAAATGCTGCAATATCAAGGAAGTTTATTCAGGTCAGTGCCACTGATTTTAACAAGGAGGAAGCGCCTTGCAGCACTGCTCAGATAAAGATTTGCCAATACATTGATTTTAGAAAGCTTCTCAGGTTTGTGGTTATTGAAGTACACAGACTGTTTCTTCAAAAAGGAAACATTTGTCCCTCATTTTCTTAAACAATGGAGTTCTTCCAACACTCGAGACAGAAATCCTTCAGGAAGACCCCGGGCCAGCTGCAATGCTAATACACCAACTCAGTTATCTGCCAGACCCACTCTCTGACAACAGCTAATTCAGCAGTCATTTAATATCCTGGACACTTAATTTTGAAGGTGGTGACAACACCACCTTTACATTTTCTTTACTCTGAAGGCACCCTGTTATCTGGAAGTATGTCCTTTTTTGGACCACTCACCTTGCAGGACTATTAAGATCAACAATTCCATCATAAATTAATCTTCTCTTTTTAAGAAATCCAAAATCTCGTGGCTTTGCTGATTTGAGAGCCCTTTGCATCACTGAGCATTGACATCAGACCAACAGACCAAAGACTCTGGCTCTTTGGGAGCATAAAACATCAAAATCACTTTTCAAGAAGATCTGGGAGTCTTTAGCCCAGCCTGAGGAAACAGTGCATGGCACAAGCTGAAGGCCAGCCAGGCAGTAGGGAACAGGAGAGGAATACAAGCATGTGGTTTTCATGCCTGCCTCTACCAGAATGTGAAAGTAATTATGGAGATACTGTAACACAGTACTGAAAGGAAAAGCTAGATAAGGCCACTATATCAGTGCCCTTAATGCTTTATTCTATTTTATTCCTGGTTTTTACACAAATTTATTTTAAGAAGTCCTATTCATCTGCAATTCCTTGTTGAATTCCTTGTTCAGCGGAGACAGCTGCTGAAGCTGCAGCCACCCAGCTCTGTGCTGAGCAGCCACCACTGCAGGGGCCATGTACTGGGAATGCAGCTCTGGAGTTGAATCAGGGGCATAAGCAATCTGGAGATGCTGACACAAGGAGACTACAGATCTCCCTTAACCCTTTCCTCAGATCTTCCCCCAGCTGCAAGGAGAGGGAATGCAGCACACAGGGACAACCAAAGGTAGGTTTAGGCAGATGCTGTTGAGGCTCACAGTAAGTTTATTGCCACACATCTTTAATACAATTTGAGATGAACTAATGAACAACAATAATGGAAGAATCACAAACGAGGTGGGAAAGGACCTTTGGAGGTCACCTGCTCCAACCTGCCTGTTCAAGCAGAGTGGTTTGCCCAGGACCATGTGCAAGCAGGTTTTGAATGTCTCTAACAGTGAAAACTCCACAAGGCCCCTGGGCAGCCTGTCCCTGCTCACCCTGACAGCTTTTCCATATGTTCCAGTGGAGCCTCCTGTGTGCCCACTGCCTCTGCTCATCTCACTGAGCGCTGCTGAGCTGAGCCTGGCTCTGCCTTCCCTACAACCTCCCTCCAGGTCCTTACACACACTGATACCATCCCCTGCAGCCTTTCTGCTCCAGGCTGAGCAAACCCAGCTTTCCTTGTGGGAGAGATGTTCCAGTCCCTTTACCTTCTCACTGGCCCTTGCCTTGAGTCTCTAGGGGTGCTATGAACTGCTGTGCCACCCAGCTCGTTCTGTGTCTCTGATTCTCAAGCAAAACCAGCACGTTCAGGACACAGAGATCCCTGAATTCAGCTTCCCTGGACCCCCAAAGTCCCACCCTTCCCAGCAGAGAGACAAGGAAAGGCCGTGCTGCAGAGCCCTGCATGTAACTGGGACCTGTGGGGCTGTGTGTGAATCACCATAACCACCTCCACTTTGTGTATTGATCTGGTTTATTCCTATTGCTGGAAAGCTGAAATTCGCTTTCGATCCGGTGCCTCCTCGGGTTGAGATCAATACAGCCCTGACATGGGACAGCATTTATGTGGTCACACAGGGGTCAGAACCACAACAACCAGACAGTGCAAGGACAGCACAGTGCACAAAAATAACCTTCATTTCGTTTCAAGAGTTACCAGTCTCCTGTACCCTGCTTTTCAGTGCATCTGAACGTTTCTCGAGCACTTTATACAGGCACGGCATGGAAAAAGCAGGGAGATTTCAACTGTTCTCTCTCTTTGTCAGAAACCAAGGCAGCCCATGTCCACCCCTTATTTAATGATTCAGTTTAGCTATTCCAATTATTCTGACTGTAATGGGGAGGTTATCCGGGTTTACAGATAATCCTGTTACTTCTCAATGATCTCTCACTGAATGCCTTCATTTTCAGAATAACACAAGAACAGAACTCCTGTCGATGTCTGTGCAAACACTCTCCAGGACAAAACAGAAGGGAATCTGTTTAAATATGCTAATTCTAAGTGAACCAACACTGCCTTCTCGGCACCTCTGACATTTCTGCCTCTGAGCAACACAAAGAGGAAAATGGATGATTCCTCATCCCATAAGGAACAAGGAATAACCATGAGACATATAACACCAGCTACTTTCATCATCATAAGATGCAATTAGCTCATTTCAGCATAAACCCTCAGGCATGGAAGAATAAAGCAAGTTATAATGATAAAATGAAAACAAACCACAAAGAGACACTAATCCCTTCATATAAAGGATATTTCTGAAAAATTTCTGAAAAAATACGACGAGACAACGCTGGATTTTAATGCTACAGAAGCACCTTCCACACATTTGCAGTTCTAACATGGCTCAGTTCTGTAACTCAGGATTTTCAAGTCTACATCAAAGCCAGCAACCATGGACCTTTTAAGCAAAACTAAATTTACCCTACTTGACTTGTTAAATTTACCACCCAAGAAAAGCTGGAGTGAAGTGTATTTTCTTACAATACTTTTCAAGGGTCACCATCAATTAACCACAATTTTATGATCTGCAGGGTTTGTTTAGCATGTTTCCAGATCTGGATGTTGAACAGAAAGAAAATCCCTTTCCCATTTGTTAAATGAGGTTATATCAGGTTATTAACAGTTATCAGGTATAATTAACAGTTAATTCTCACACACCAGGTTCTACTGCATAAAAAACCACCTCAAAAAAATCCAAACTGACCACAAACCCCAGAGAATTAAACTGACTTAGCAACTTCCATGTCACCATATCCTTTTCAGCTCTAGGAACACCTAAAAAGATACTGGCAGAAGGCAGAATTAGTGACAAAAGGGGCATCCTGTAATGAGGAATGACAGGGAACTGGAAAGGCACAACAGGGACTCCTCCAGGGCTCAGCAGCGCTGGCTGGGAAGGGACTTGGAACTCCAGAGCCCTTTTCCAAACTGCCACCAGAAATCACTCCTCCCAAATGAGGAGAGATCAAGGGAAGCTGCTATTTGCAAACATTTTGCCGTATAATGAGGGATAACACAGAGCCAGGGTTACAGGGAGGGGTGACCTTGGGTCAGCTTTTCCTCCTCCTCTTTCTGCCCTTTCGGCTTTGCAGAAAAAACACTTCTCGTGAAGTTTTGTTACTGTATGCTGTGTTTATTTGCCTGAGGTGAAGGAGAGGCTCCACCTTGGGTTAAACCACCCCGAGTCCTTCACAAATGTGATTACAGTCAGCATCTCAAAATGGGGACAAAGTTCTACTGGACTCCCCCTGTGCAGAAGAGTCAGTGGGCAACGAGCAGCAAGCAGGGACTGAAACACAGGACAGAGAAAAATCTAAGCCAGGAGAGAGGAACACAGAATTAAACAGAAGGGACAGAAATGAAGACAAGCAGAGGTGGTGAAATGCAGAGGACCAAGAAGAAATAAAACAAGATAAAGGATGGGAGATGAGAGAAGTACCAGACAGATTGTATTTACTTCTCATTGACTCACGAAGGGAAGCTATAAATTAAATAGGTTATCTTTATTTAAATCCGTGAAAATCAGTTTGAAGGAAAATCCGAACTAGCTTTGTACTATGCAAACTACAAACTTAATAAAATCTACTCACAGCTATTAGAGATGTAACAAGAGTTTTTTCCTTCTGAATATTACAAACACATACTAGACTATTACAGCAATCCTACTGGTTCAAGAATTCTTCAATTCCTACAACAGCCAGCTGATGGAGATTAAAATTTAAACTTCTTAGAGTTGCTTATCTGCTTTGGACTTATTTAAGTGCAAAGTAGATACTGGCTCTTTTCAACACTGCTGCTCACTTCTTGTACTTAATTAGTGCAGCCAGAAAGGCGAGCTGGAAGAGCTGGGAGTGCACTGCAGTACTGGACACTCACAGTATTCCTGAAGAGAACACGGACACCCAACGCTTGGTCGTGTTTCCATCACTCTTGCCAACAGCAGTTGCTGTATCTTGTGTTCCACTTCCCCAGCCTGTTTCTTAATTGACCCCTTCAGATCTCATCTGGTTAGAATGTGCAATTCCTCATCTCCCTGACCTCCCCTCCCTCACACCTCCCTTGCAGGGCTCTAACAGCCCGTTTGCCATTTTTCCCACTGTAGACAACTGTTAACTGGCAAATGAAGGGAAATATTAATCCAAGAGAGCCACTTACAGGTGTATAAATGCATATCAGAGAACACTAAGTAAAGACAGTTTCTTACTACCTCTGATCCACAATTCTGTAACATCCCAGGCTCATCTGCACATCCCTTCCCATGTATTTATATGTGACATCTGTATTTCCATGTAAGCAGTATTTATGAGCTGCATGCAGTTTATATCTTTCCTATTTCCAGAGGCTGTTCTTCCTGGAATACTGAGAGGCCTTTAGGTACCTGTGCATTTACAGCCTCTATTACTCTGGGTCACTTGGCTTATCAAAATGAGATCCACCCATAGTTCAAAATGTTCAGCATGGAAAGTTCAATCTGGAGCATAAAAAGCAATTTGTGTTAATTTTTTTTCTATAAACAGGTATTTATTACTGTTTTAAAACTAGATACCATACAGGTTTGTAAGAACGTGCCTATCATCACTTTCAAGGAGCGCATAGTATGGTCAGAGGACTAAGTAAGTCCCAAAGAGTATCAAATGATACTCAAATACATTCTTTTCCCAAAGGCAAAGCAAAGACTAAACAGTTAGGACTTCGCAGAAGTTCTTATTGATGACATGTGCGAACACGTTAATGCCAAAAAAACAAGTACCAACAAGCAGGAGAGCTGATACCCTTTCCTTAAAACATGATGTGCATCTAAATGGAGACACAAATTTGTGAAACTGGGGCTCTCCTGCCATGGGTTCTGGAAATGCCTTCATTCCAGGCCAGGAAAAACCTGCTGAGCAGCTCAGTTCAGGGGAGGGAGAAAGAAAAGCCCAAACTGCAGTAAGTCACCATAAGGACAGTTGCACAGCCATGCTGCTCCACTGCTGTAAGAAAGCCTGACCTGTGGAGCAGAGGGGTGATAAAGCTGCACAGCCCGTTGTGACTGGCATCTCATCCTGCTGCCTTGCACAGGTATGCAGAGCTTTTGATGGTAAAAAGAGCATTGGAACAAAGCCCTGAACTTTTGGTCAGCCATGAAGTATTTAGCTGGACAAAATGATTGTTGCAGGTGCCTTTCAACAGAACTATGCTATTCCATTTTATTCCAAAACCTCAGAGATCCAACCCTTGGCCCTCCACTCGCCCCTCTGATCCTGCAATTCCTGTCTGATGCCTTCAGGAGAGCACAGAGGCTTCCAAATCCCTGCCAGCTTTGAGGGCACACAGCCCACAGGAGCTCAGAGCACAGCCAGAGGGGCATTTCTACCAGCTGAGCGGAACACAAACAGAGCCCTGCTTCGGAAAAAGTCAGTAAAATTCCCACATTTCTTTTGGGATATGCCAACAGCATCATGGTGAACATCCTTAGTGTGCATTTTGGCACTGCAGAGCTCCCCAAACCACTTTATAGCCATGACCCCAAAGGCAGGTGTGCCTGGTCTAGCAATCCATCTAAATGACTTTGCTCTGACAAAAACCAGGCTCATTATCTTAACAGCCAGAACAAACACTGATCAGGGCATTAGCAATATTGAGTCTCACCAGCACTTTCACCTTCTCAAGATCAAGACAGAAAACTGAATTTACTGTTACAGAAAGTAGGTTACAGCATCTCATGGAGAGATTAAGCAGAGGGAAAAGATTAATGTCCCATTACATAAGTGTCTATCAAGATAGAATATGAAAGATGGAAAACATCAAAAATAGATAAAACCAGATCCGAGCCTAAACAGAGTATGGCACAAAGTTTTCCATGAAGTCCCTGCAGCCTTTCCTGCAAAGAATCAGTGGGTGTAAACACAGATTGCTGTTTATAGGCAAACCAAAAAATATGTGTCCAGGAAAACACCTGGAGTCTCTCATTCTTTAGTTCTGCTCTGCCACATGACAGCTCCCATTTCCCCAAGTTCTCTTGTAATCAGAAAATATTTTATCCCCAAACTATTTTACTTGATGTGCAATGTCTTGCAAAGCTTTCAGGAAACCAGGGTGTTCTATTCACAACGAAAATTTAAATAAACAAATTACAAAACATATCTCAGAGCAAGGTGGGGAGCTGTTCAGTTAGCTGATAATTCTGGTTTTATAATTGAAAAAGCTTTTATCTAACTTTTTTTTTAATGCCATTAAATCTCCCTGCACATTGTTGGTCCTAAAGCCCAATGCAGTGTGACAGTGGCTCATCAGCAGTTAACAACATTAGAAGTTCACAGCCCGTTATTTTTAGTTCAGCCTTGCTTTGTATGACAGGAAAAAAGACAAAATATAGAAGTTTAGTCTCGAGACAGATTTTTAAATTATCTTTATAGTTTTTCTTCAGCTGAATTTGCTGTTTCCAAGCAAATGGTAGAAAAGTGACCTAAAAGCTCTTCCCAATCCCAGCAGCAGTGTCAGCTACATATCAAAAAAAGGGCAAATTAAGTGATATGAATGTGGGGAGAAGGAGAAGAGGGGCCACCCCTGATTCCTGAGCTCACCTCAAGGATGACACAGAGCAGATGGGGTTTCCAGCTCTCCTCTGAACACACAAGAAGTGCAGGTTCCCGAAGCCAAGGAGACACATTAACAGCACTTGTCCCAGGTGCCCAAGGATTATCCCTTCTCCAGGAAGCACATTTTAGCCTGGGCTACGAAGAGGAACAAACCAACCACAGCACCAGCTGTCCCTAATTCTCAGGCTCATCATATAATTAAACAATCCATCTTTTCACTGTAACTACATTAATAAGAAGATATCCCTCTCTGCAGTGAAGATAAGTCAATCATAAGTAAGAAAAGCACATTATCAAAAGAAAGTATTTCCTTTCCAGACTTGTCAAACTAGGCTTTTTTACTTCTCAGCACAGAACTCCTGATCTTTTGCTTGTATGTCCTTTAACACATAAACCTAAAATACTAATATACAAAACTCTAACTTAAAACAAGCATTTGGTTTTCCACTTGCAAATGACATAATTCCTATCGTTCACAGTCATCCTAAATATGTCACATATTGTAGCTTCATAGAAAAAATATACATAATGCATAAAACTTCAAACAAAATAGCTCTTGCTCTGGATTGTTTTTCCCAGTGCACCATTCCAAGAAAGCAATATAACACACTACAAAAGGGCAATACATTAAATTTGCAGAGGGGTCTTTTATTTGTCTTTGAAATTATTCATTATGAACAAATGCTCCAAGAGCAGACCTCATCAATAATTGACAGGATGAGAGGAGGAACCTTGCAAGACAGAAATAAACAGCACTGGGAAACCTCTGAACAAAAACAGGGAAGAGAAATACGGAATAAACACTCACAAAAGGCACCACTGTGAGTTAAGCAGCCCACACCAACACTGGCACTGTGACCATCACAGCAGCAAACCAGGGGTTTGGGGTTGGCAGAGGTCTCTGTCTGCATGAAATAAATCAAAACTGGTAACTGACACAAAAAATACTACATTTAAAGTATACTGAACACACTTGAAATACAGACCTAAGTGCATTATTCTCACTGCAGGTGCAGAGCAAATGCACTTTTCAAAGGTACTTTTCACACCTGTTTTCCAGTGAATATCCTAGAAATGGTCAGTGATGCTGCAGAGTTGTTTTCTTGAGAGCACAAACATGTATTTCTGGGTGTTCACACAAAAACCCCCAAACCCTTAAGTATTTAACTGCTAATTTGTAGGCCAATAATTCTTCATGCTTCGTTAGGCTTACTACTTATTTTCCAGCTGGCTCCCAGAAAGAGGAGAAGAGCAGCTCTTACCAGGGGCTGGCAACAATTCCAGGAGGCTGCTCAGCAGTTCCCACCCATCACTTCAAAGAGAAAGGGAGAAAGCCAAGAAAGGGATTTATCCCAGCTAGTCAAAATAAAACTGCATCCAGGAGTTTTCTAAACCCCACATTTCAAGGAGTTTTTAACACCAGAGGTGCAAGTGAAGTCACTGAAGATACTGCCTGCATTCTGTTGTTACCTTTGGTCAGCAAAACTACTGGAATTTTTCAAGGAATCTTTTAGTTCCTGATGACACAACTGCCATTATGGCAAAGTGTGTGTGCCACCCTGCACAGCCCCTCACAAAAACCGAGGTCAGTAACTTGTCATTGCGGTTTTTACTTCAGAACGACTTTTGTAAGACCAAGAGATGACAATTTAACCCTAAGGAGAAATCATAATCCTATTTGAAATTAAGGGGATCATCATACTGAGCATCACTTCAGGTCAAAGGGCCAGCTAACCTCTGCCTGGATTAGCCATCCCCTCCTGGAATGCCGTATCCCGGTACTGTGGCACATGGCAATCCCGCTGTCCACGGCTCGTGCTGCTCCTCCTCTCAGCTGTGCATCCCACACGCTCCCCCAAGCCAGCACCAGCACTTATCTGATCACACGCTGAACTAATGTAGGCCACAGCTCCCCCAGAGGGAAATAGATCATTAATTTCCATCCAGGTCAGCTCCCTGATGTCTCCTCCCGGCTGCTCACACGAGCTCCGGTGGCAGCGGGGAAGCAGCGGAGGTGGGAAGGGGCAGCCGGGGTGGGCAAGGGGTCAGGACTGCAGCCACCCCAACCCATCCCACAGCAGCTGGAGCTCTCAAGGAGCTGGCTCTCCATCAGCTTCACAAAAAGCAGCAGGGCTGTGCCACTCCACATTTCGCCCAGGACAAAGTTTACAGATCCTCTGCAACTGGAAGTCCTGGAAAGAGCACTTGGCACAGGAGCGGCTTCCCCAAAATGCGAGCTCAGGTAGGATCTGGCACGATCCGTTGGCAGGTTTGACACAACCTCCCAGATACCTGTGGATCTGCTACAGTCACTTCTGTCTCTCTCCAAAGAATTCCATCTGATGAGGCAGTGCAGGAATGCTCATCTGTGAACAACAAAGGGACTGGGTTTGCCTGACTCTTGGTAGCTCATTCCCATCTCTTGGGGATTTAAGCACCTCCTGCCTTCCCCCAGTGCTCCCCACAATGTTAGGGAGCTCTCTGCTCAAGAAAGTTGTCTGCATCTCTAGTAACTAATAATACTGTTCCATTTTCCCCCTTTGACTAGTTTTTAATGTCCTTCAGTATTATCCCAGACGACAACAGCTCTATATTTCCAAATGCTGTGATAACATAACTGCAGTATTTCTTAATTTTCAAACTGCATTGAAACCAACGCACTTGAAGCCTTAAAAAATAAAATTTACATGGTAACCAGTCAGGCACAGAAGATCAAAACTTGGCCCCAAGACTCCCCTGCCAGGTAACTGAAGCCAAAAAATAAAAAGCTCAGCTACAAAGGAATGGAATCCAGCCAAGCTAATTTTGTCCAAAACCACACCAAGTAAGAGGGTGATGCACCAGGAGAGAATTGGATTTCCAATCTCTCATTTTTTCTGTGAGAAACGCACGACACTGACAGCACAGATGGCACCGACTCAGTCCTAATCAAAACTAATGAAGTTGAACTTGATATACAACCCTTTAATGAGCAGAATGTATTTTTGTTTTCCCAGCCATTTGAAAGCTATCACACAGCAATAAAATCATTTAGCCAGCACAATAAATGCACAATGCAATGTAACAGGGGTTGTGTTTTGTGAACACCTGAGAAGTCTGTAGCAAACGATGACATACAGAGATATAATTGAACTGTGGGTGACTTTCCTGTCCTAATATAAAGATCAGCTGGTATCACACAATATTCATTTTTTAAAGGAAGGAGCCTTGCTCAGTTTTTTAAAAGAAACTTTACTAGGCAACACACTTTAAAAAAAAAATCCTCTCATTAGCATTTAAATTCATATGTTGCACGTACAGGGGAAAAATGATGGTAATGACTTAGATGACATTTCACTTTGCTGGCAGCTACAGCACTAAAATCTTCATGCTTGAGGGTCAGAGAGAAATGAGGAAAACATGTGGAACAACTGAACAGAGTTACCCCATCTATTTCACTATGTCAGTGCTGCATTCCATTCAAAACAAAAAAGCCTGTATTTTATCGGGTTGTATGTAATTCTTTTTAAAATAGAAATCTAAAATACTTCATAACAAACAACATTAACTACTCACAAGGAGACAGAATTAGTGCATGGCTGACAGTCAAAAGAATTAATCAATAACAAAACCACACAACAGGCTTTAATTGTCAGTAAGATGAAGCAAGAAAATTCACCTCCAGCCCAGCTCAGGCACAGTGCTTTACGCCTCCATTTCGAGTTATCGACAGCCCTGTGTCTCCAGCCCTGCGTTATTCCATGGAAACATGGCTGTGCTGCTCCGGGCACCGAGGGGAGCACAGCAGGCTCTGGCACAGCAGCACCAGCACCTGGAGACACCTGCACGGCACCGAAAAGGCAGCAGGGACTGGAAGGGAAGGGAAGTTTCCTCAGATAAAACAAAACTTGGGGCAATCTCTCCTTATCCTTCCTCCTCACGGGCTCCTTCCTGGCAGCCAGGCACCTGGATCTGCAGGACTGCAGGCATCTGACTGCACGAGTCCCATTGCTCCGGTAGGGAATCATTCTGTACATATTGTTTACTTCTGATACAAATGCCAGCAAACCCCAAATCAACCACCCACACTGAGGGTAAACACTGAAAAAAACCACCACGTTTCACCTGATCCGGTTTTAAATAAAAGATAAAACAAACAACCCCCCAAACTTCACGATGAAAGCAGTAAAATGTAAAATTACAAATTTAATTTTAACACCCCCCCGCCTCACTGAATTCCTGCTGTGCAAACAAACACAAGTGAGGAGCACAGCACAAAAGATACCGCTAATGTAATAAAAACACCCTGTTCGCATTTTTATTAATTATTTTCATAAACATACATTGTGCCTTGCAATTAAAATTCCGTGTGCCTGAGTTGCCATGGCAGCACAACTTCCACAGCACAATAAATTCTTCCAGCTCAGCCAGGGCCAGGGCTCCAAGGCCAGAGGCAGACTGGATCTGGGAGGTTTTGGGGCGACCCGTGCAGAGAGAGCAGAGATCAAGAGGGGAAAAAAAAGCTTCCACTGGACAGGATACTACTGATACTGGATAGAAAAATCCACAGAAAAATTGATACTAAGCGTGCCTTTGGCATTTCCAGGGCGGCTTCTGGAGAATGCAAATTCTGACTTTTTTTTTGATTCATCCCCCCCTCCCCAGCTGCAATTGCCTTCCCAGTGCCACAATAGCTGCAAACAACGCTGCCAGACTCTTTGGGCAGCGCTCACCCCGGGCAGCTCTGGCGCAGCTATAAATAGCAGCGCTCCCATCTGCCGCGCCATCCCTGCGCCGCCGGCACGGCTGGACCCTCCGCCAGGCCCGCTCCGCCAGCCACACATAATGAGGGGAGCAGCAGCTGTAATTAACTGCTGCTTTGCTACTCATTCCTGCAAGGGAAAGGGATGAAGGCCCAGGGAAGCTGTGGAAGTCATAATTAATAGCGCCGTGCACAGGCTGCGGGCGCTTCTCCGGCCGCGGCTCCTCATATGACACCGTTCTTGCTTTCAGTTTCACAGAAATTAGGGATGGGTAAAAATAAACCTCAAATACCAACTGCTGCAGCCAAAAATAATCCAGCTGGGGAGCCAAATCTAATGTTCTGAGTGAGTCAGCACCGAGAATTCGGAGCGAGGTAAGAGACCAGGGCTTGCCCCCTCCTCGCCAGCCCTTCCGCCCTGTCCACCGCCCCCACAGCAGCTCACACACACCAGGGCAGACCCTGGCACTGCTGTGTCACAACAGAAGAAGGGCAGGAAAGCATCTTTTCCCTTCTGATTAGACAGCTCGGAATTTCGGAAGCAAACCCTGGTGCTGTTGATATGCCTTCAGTTCAACACATTTCATGCAATGCCCACCCGGTGGAACGATGTGACCCCCGTGAGCTCACACGACCACCAGGGCTGAGAAACTCTTGATTTCACTGCAAAACAGACTGAGCTGACTACAAAATTACTGTCTGGCACTGACAAACACTGTTGCTAATTTGGGAAAAAGACATTATATTGGAAGTGTCCAAGGCCAGGTTGGATGGTGCTGGGAACAACCTGGGCTAGTGGAAGGTGTCCCTGCCCACGGGGGTGAGATGAGCTTCAAGGGCCCTTCTAACCCAAACCATTCAATGGATCTTTGACTTTGATTTATCCACATGGCCACGCTGTTCTCAAATAAAAGCAATCTCCACCTAAAGAGTCTGACATCACTGTTCAGAAGTGACATAAATTTCAGCAATAGATTGCTTATATTTATAAATCAATCCACGTAGAGTTGTAGTCAATAGATTGAGAATGCACACACTGCTTATTTTTTTTAAACAATGTGGTTCTGAGTACATATCCCACATTCTTGATGCTTTGAATGCAGATCCCTCATTTCCCTGCTTGCTCCTATATCCATCCTACAGTGCAGATCACAGGCACTGATAACACTTCTGTACTCAGCACCTGGATCCTGTGTGTGGAACACAGCGTGCCCTGGGTTTGGTCAGTCAGCTCCATCCCTGCTGGAACTGCAGCACGGAGAGGGAGCAGCCAAGATCCACCAGGATGGCTGCAGGCTGCAGCCTGTGACAGGAGGAAAGGCCAGGGCGGCCTAACCGGGGAAAGAGAAGGCCAAAGTGCAACCCAATTGCAGTCAATCAAGAGGGAGACATGTTCCTAGGATTCTCCTCCTTCTATACTCATAAAATCCCCAAATCATTTAAGCCCAGTGCTTTTTTTTGCAGTTAGGACACGGGTTGTCTGTACTGGTCCACTGGTATTTTTTTTTAATACAGTAAATTTTATTTTTCTATCATTTTGATACAAAAACTGCTTTGACATAAACCATAACTGCCCAAAGCCTTTTCACTAAGAAAAAACCAACATCAAGTAATAACCTTTTGTTTACCTTATCTTTGAAATGCTGAGTAATTTTACAGCCTCGACATAAATGTCTCCAGCATTGCTCCAACCTACTTTTTAAGTAGTTTGTCTGGTTTCTGCATCTATTTACGATCTTTGTTAGAAGGATTAGAGTTGTCCAAGAAAACCTGGAGAAAACCAGGTTGCAACAAGCCCCATCCAGCCTGGTCTTGGACACTTGCAGGGATGGGGCAGCCACAGCTTCTCTGGGCAACCCGTGCGAGGGCCTCTCCAGAGGCACTGGTTCCAAAGGATGGCAGCTAGGGATCAATATTTTTTTCCCTGACAACAGCCAGGATCTTCCAAAGCCTTCCCACTTCCACTGTGTGAGCACTCACCACACCTGCCTCCACACAGAGATCAGTTTGGGAGCAGAGTGAGTACCTAGTGAGTAGCAGTCACTTTAGTATCTACAGAGCAATCGGTGGGAGGAGATAGCAAATATTCACATCTACCTTTTACAAGGTAATCTTCCTGACAAGGTAATCTCTAATGTACTCTAACCCACATACTGTTAACTTGCACACTCTTGACACTTTAAATATCCACTTTTGCTTCCCATGGGAATTCGCTCCAGCGAAACAGGAACATTAATTCCCTCTTTCTAGGCAGCTGCAGAATTGTAGCTTCTCATACATGACTCTATCAATGATTTTGTTTCAATTATATGTTCAGACTGCCAAATTGGATAAAACACATCCTTTGTGAAACTTGCGGCTCATCCCTGAAAAGATAAATTCACCTGCCTGAATAAGCAAAAAAAAAGCACAGACAACGTTTCTTCCAAGCACTGAGGAATAATAATTCATGGAAAACTTGAGGTATAATCAACATAGCTTAAAAAAACCTCTTAACAGTACAGAAATAAACAGTGAAATTCGTCTGCAGTTTTAAAGGTCTGCGACTGAAGCAGCGTCACAGAGCTGCTGAGGTTTGAAGGGACCTCTGGAGACTGGCCAGGCCAACCCCTGCTCTCAGCAGGCTGCTCAGGACCACATCCAGCCAGGGCTTGAGTATGTCCATGGATGGAGATCCAGCTGCCTGCTCCTGTATTTCCCAATGCTCACCGTAATAGGATTTTCTGATCATTAAACAGAGTATCCTGCACTTCAGTCTGTGCCCACTGACACTGGGTAACACAGCTGGCCTTGTCTCCTTACCAGCCCTGTCACCAGGTGTTTGTACACAAGGATAAGACCTTCCCTTCCTTTCCTTTCCCTTCCCAGGAAGGGCACTGGATGCCCCAAGCCCTGAATCAGCTCCACGGCCCGTGCTGGGCTCAGTTCAACATGCCCTTGATGCATATTTGCCACTAATATTTAAACCTGTGCGTTAACAAAGGCCCCTTTTTGTTAACACAGGGCTCACACTGTGACTTCCAAAAATGCAGCATGGCCAGGAATGGGTAAAACACACCAGCTCACAAACCAATACCTTTTGAAACTGTGTATTTCTTTAATAACATCTATATTTAGAGCAGACTGACAACATTTTTTCCATTTCTGCAGCAGATGAGGAGTTTCCATCACAGTGAGGTTTCCAGGCCAGAAACCAGTGCTTTGCCTGTAAAATACTAACCCTGAAGCACTACAGGAGAGCAGCAGAACAAAAGGGTTTTATCATTACTCTTCATGCTTTAATTACCTTTATCAAATGCCATCTGAGATGAGCTATTTTTAAACCCTGCCACTGATTCTGTAATTATATTAACTTAACACAGATTTTATTCTCCCATAATTACACAGGTCTATCCTAAATAAAATTTCATGTATTTGTGCAGAAAGTACCATAGGACATTTACACACCAATCAACCTGAAAACACCAACAAGGTTAAAGTTGTCAGATAAACACACACACAAATTACTAAAGGGAAGCCAGAGGATACACTGAAATTATTTAGCAGGACAAAACACTTCAGTAGCAGGGATGAGTGGCTGCTAAAAGATGTGCCATTATGTGGTGGAAGTCCAATTTGTGATAATGTGAACACAAATTGACACGGTGTCATTTATTATTACTTATGTGGTATCATTTTTATGCTTCCCTTGGGAAAACGAACAACCAAAACGCCCTTCCCTTTTTTATTTATCACTTTCAGTCTTTTGCTTTGCAGAGTTAATATCTGCCACTGAAATGGTAATATTTGCCAGAAAGAAATGGGAGGTGATTTAATACTTTTATTAGCTCATACTGGTTAATATTAAAAACTTTCAGTTTTCCTTATGATCAATTTCTTAAGCAGGTTCTTTACTTTTGATAAATCTAAATTCTGGGTTAGATGGAAGATGAGCCTTTCTAGAGGCCCTGGAAAAAAGAAGTCCAGCACTGAAACCATCCCCAGCACTGAACTGCTGAAAGAAATTTAGAAGAAAAAAGTCACAAAACCTATGGAGAGCAGCTGGGGGGGCTGAGCCTGGAGAAAAGGAGGCTCAGGGGGGACCTTCTCACTCTCACAACTCCCTGACAGAAGTGGGGAGCCCAGGGGCGTCGGGCTCTGCTCCCAGGGAACAAGGGACAGGAGGAGAGGAAACAAGTTGTGAGGTTCAGGCTGGACATCAGGAAGAATTTCTTCATGGAAAAGGTTGTTAAACATTGGAATGGTTATTAAACATCTCCACCCAGGGAGGTTTGGAGTCCCCAGCCCTGGAGGTGTCCAAGGAAGGCCTGGCCATGGCACTCAGTGCTCTGGGCTGGGGGACAAGGGTGGCATCGGGCACAGGGGGGACTCGATGATCCTGGAGGGCTTTTCCAACCTCAGAGATTCTGGGATTCTGTTCTATACACAGGCAAACTGTACACCAGGATGCTGAGGAAAGGCAGGAGAGCAGCCCACTGCAAAAAAGGGAAAAGTTGCCCACTGGCAATGTAAGGAGATGCAGCCCAACAAGAACCAACAGTGATGACATCAAACACTTCAAAATTTAACCCAAAACTCGGCATACAGGGAAAAAAGGAGTGAATTGTCACAGACTAACACATACCAGCAGCACCTGAACTGGAACTAGTGTCAAAAGCTCTTTCAAGAATTTCCTTTTCCAGGAAGGGTCTGACAAGGCTTCGGAGCCGTGTTTGGATGGGCTTTTCCTGGCCAAACAACCCTTACGCTCTCTTAAAGCCCAGTGGCAGACAACACCGAGGGAAGCAGAGCACACCCATCTCACATCTGCTGTTTGCCTCAAAGCTGGGACCTTGAGACATGAGAAACATCCATTTAAATCCTTCTTAACCCAAGGACAAAATTTAATCCAATTCTTCCGTATCCTCCCCAGCGAGCGCTCAAAGGCGGCTCTAAGCTCTTCCTCAAACAGTCAAAGAAAGCAGACTATCATCACAAGGGGGGTCAAATGATGGACAAAGGAGGGAGGGGGGAAAAAATCAATCTACTACCATGAAAAACTCTTTGTAATAAATCCAAATCTTGGGAGAGAGTCTATTAACACAAGTCTAAAAGGTGAAGAATAGAAAGAAGGAGCACAGATCCCAAAACACGAAATATTCATGCTGTTTAGTTGAAAGGCTTCTCTCTTTTACACATTTTGAGCTGGATCAATAAGTGCTTTTTAGGAATATTCTTAGCATTGTGTAACTTGCACACATGTGCTAACTTGAGATACAATGCAACCCTCCATTGTTCTGGAGAGCTAAAGGAATGCCAAGTATAGCTCAAATCCTGACAATATTTTTTAAAAATACCTAATTTCGTTCATTCCATGTTCTTCTGCTTTGATAATTATTTCTTTTCATCTCTCCCTGACTCACACACTGAGGCGACCAAAGAAGAACGAACAAATAGAGGTGGGAGGAGAGTTGAGAAGTGGCACGGACTTGAAAAGCTTTGAATGCCTTCAATCATCTGGAAAATCACAAGTACCAACCTCTTAAGTTCTGTAATTAAAGACTCATGACACGTAGTCCTGAGCAGCTTTCAGGAGATCACTACTAGGTACAATTACATTTTAAAGGCTTTTCCTCATTTTTAGGCCTCTTTTACAGTTTCTAACACAATATTTAAACAACCGTACTCTGAATTCCATACGGGAAAACAGAACCTGACTCACAGTGGTGAAGGGCAAGGAAAAACGGGTGGGGAGACACCAGAGAGGAGCCAGAGCTCTGCCATTCCTCAGCCATGCTGGTGTGACACACTCCTACCCAGCTCCTGAGGGAACAGCACACCTTGGTGTGATGGGAGAAAGAAACGACAGGAAATCTAACACATCCACACCCCTTCTGAACACTTCCAGGGACGGCCACTCCACCGCTCCCCTGGGCAGCCGCGATTGCTGATCCTGTCTATGTTCTAAAACTTCAATCTTGAAAAGCAGCCTGAAATCTCTGAGTGCATGGAGCCCTTCAAAGCACTGCAGGGCTGCCCTCCCCATGTGAAACATCTCCCCAGAGCAGAGAGAATCTTACAAATGGGCAAAGAGAAGAGGCACGACAGTGTCCACCACCAGATTTTAACTGATGCCTGTTTACAAAGCTGTGGCGAGGTTTTAAGTTTTTGCTTCAAATATCTTTGTATTCTCAGTTTTCTAACTAATTTTGGCAGCTATTGTCAGCTGGTACTTTAGGAGTACAATACATATTCCTGAAAAAGGAGATTGCATGTCACCACTTGCTGTGCCACATCCATGCAAACCCACACCCACAAAGATTTCTATTAGATAATTGGTCACATTTGAAGAATAAGAACCTGATTTTGTAAGAACTAAAAATTGCTCAGCACTCCCTACAATTAAAAGACAATGGTAAGTACAATATGCTGTATTTCAACCCTAAATTTAGATAAATCGCTATGTCCAAATCCAACACAGAAAGTCTTAAAGAAATTATACGCATCAAACACACAAGTAAGATTTTTGTATTTAAGAGAAAGAAGCAAAATACAAATAGAAAAAAAAAAAGGAATAAATTGCATTTTAAATCAAGTTGAAGTGCTTGGAAATAACATTGTGGAGACAAAACACAAGGCTGCAAAATAAGGGGCTTGCAGGCTCCTTTTCTTCAAGGTTCTTTCCTTGAGGAGAAAGAGCAATAATTCTATCAGGGCTCAGGCCCAGGAGATGGGAATCAGGACAATGGGAATGCATCTGAAAGTAATCCATGTCAGACCTGCTAACACCATAACATACATCTCTTTGACATTAACAGAGACCAACAGACACAAATAAAGTGCAGACAGTAGATAATCTGTTTATATTTCTACTCTGCTTTTTAGTTAGGGATGGATTTGGTGAAATGAAAGAGTTTACTGAAAGCTATAGACAAACCTCTGTGATTTTTCAGTAATTATTTAGGAATTGTTGCAATTACAGGCTGAGAACTTCTCCTGAAGAACAGCATCCCTCTTTCTATGCACGGTTCTCCATCACTAAATGTTTCATCCTGTTTATCCTTTGCAAACAAATAACTGTTCGTTTTAACTCCCAAAATACAAATTTTATCAAGGCCTTAATAAATGCTCAGACCTTGTGGATTCCAATTCCTCTGGTTTTTAATAATAAAATCATATCCAGAATTGGTTTGGTGTGTAGATGTAGAAGAACAACAGAGTTTGTACCTAATGAAATGGGTATGTAAATGCATTTATGGGTGGTTTTTTCGCAGATTATATTTTTCAGCAGGGAGAATGCATCTAGGTCCTGCAAATAAAAAAAACCCCAAACCTTCCTACCTAAGTATCTAACAGCAGAAACAGCAAATAGCACTGTCCAAAGGACTGTGGACATGGAATTAGCACTGGTACATCCTACCAACATAGATTTTCCCACTCCCACACCAGAGGTGGGGCAGGCAAATGGGCTGAATTCATTTCTCACAACAGTGAGGAGAAAGAGGAAGATATTTTTAGAAGAGCAAAGAAACAAAAGCAAGGCTAGTTTTTTTATCCTGAACTCTCAACTGAGGCTCTCCCCTTCCAGAATTTCTACCTTAGCAAATTAGAAAAAATTCCTCTTAGTAAATACACATCTAAGAGAATCTCGACCCCAAATAAACGAGTAGGAGTAAGGCAAGAGCCTGCAAGGAAATGCACAAAGTAAATTAATTACACTGATTAGTTCCTGTACAGTCTGGGAACCACAATATATACACCCAACCAAACTGAGTCACACAGATGTAACTGCATTCACCCCTCACAAAAAACACAACAAAGGGTTGACCAGAAACATCTCAGTTTGAACAGCAATGCTTCCGGCCCACGTTGGGTACTGGAACTGAGCAGAGCGGTCGCCAACAAAATGTGGGCCTTGCTCAGAAAACTGAGGAACTACCTGCAATTTTTCAGAACAGAAGACACTACTCAACCACATCCATCATTAGCTAAAGGTTTATTTTCTGCATACACTTCCACAGAGGTTCAAGATATCCCTCACTCCAAACAGCAGCCACGGGAGCAGTTTTTGTATCATTTCCCACGTCACCATTTGCCTGTTCCTGTGCAAGCCCTGTGAAACATTCCATCTGAGGGAGCAGGGAACCCAAACCCCACCTGCCTGCCCTGGGAAAGCTACTTCTGGTCTCTGGAGCCTCACTGGCATCTCCTCTCTCTGTGTGTGACTCCTCCAGGTCAGCAAGAGAAGAATCCCAACCTCACAGCACTGGGGTTTCTGCCTCATTTCACTCCATGTGAGCAGCACGCCCCAAACCCCACTCTGCCTCCACACAGCCCGGCTGAGAAGTGCTCTAGATCACCATTACTCCTGGGTTTTACTTTTAGTTTTTAACACAAAATACTGTTACTCTGCTAAGTCAAAATACCTGGCTTCCCTGCATCCATCACAAAATATTTTCCCTCCTGGCACGATGGGGAATCAGAAGTATAAAGAGATCCATGTATTACAGGACAAGATCAGCAGGAAAAAAGTTCTTAACATAGATGGAAAATGTGACTATTAAGATTCGTGCAACAGTTGTAACACTTGATTTAAACTGTGTATTTTATATATATATAACGTGTTAGATACTAAAGGAATCTGAACAGCATAAAAAATTAAAAAGCAAACTATATTAACATTTGACTTGCAAGGAGAAAATGACTGGCTATAATTAAGACAAATGACTACACTACATACCCATTTAGCATACAGAACATTATACATTGTCACTGGATTTGGAACATTTTATGCTAAAACCTTTCTTGAGGCAGACAGGTGTCATTTCCACTTAGCCGTGGTTAAATCTCTTGGCAGTGAGTACGTGCATTAAATATGACCAATGTTCACGGGAATGAAGGTTATTTTTTTTAGGCAGTAGCATTCAGAAGAAGTAACTGTCTCTAATTGGCTTCTGCCTACGAGCACCTACACTGCTGGGAATGACAGAGGCACAGAAGCATTGCTGCCACTCAGTGCACCAGGAATGTAGATGGTTTATACCAGAAATGAAGACTGGGGATGTTGCAGAGTCTACTGACACTCTGATGGCGTAAACTGCAAACCAATTTCTGAGGAAAACTGAAATTACTTCAAATGGTTACTGACGTTAAGTCATAAAACTAAGGTAAACTGAAGTTGAGACATTTCATTTTCCTGCTCCTTCTTAAGAAAATTAACTCTATACTGAAAGGAACCTCCTTGGTTTCACCAGGCACAGGGCCTTTGATCCCTATGGCTTCCCAGCATTAGCCTGACAGCATTCGTACTGACCTACACTGCAACATCTTCCCTCTGTTTTCTTGGCCACACTAAACAACCACCTCAGATATAGGACAACCAACTACAGCCACATCATCCTCCCCCTCACCACCCCTGCTCTCCCCACAGCAGTGCCCAGCACAGCTTGGAGGCTCCATCAGGCACCTCTTTGGGAACACAGACAAGGACACGGCAAGGGACACAGGAGGCACCAAACAATGGCCTCACTCACACCAGTGGTCTATCAGGTACTCCCCCTCAGCAGAACAACAACAACACGAGGAACTACCAGGCTACTCAGGCTTCAGTCCCAAGCTTTTTTAAAACTGTGAATAAGTGAAGACTATAATTTAAATTTCTGCTCTGTGGACTGTAAAGCGTTGCACCCACAGCTCAGACCGCAACGTGCAGAGGGCAAGGACTTCCTCACGCTGTGCTTCACACATAGGCAGCCTGCCATGCACTCCACTTGCAATCTATTTATTATCCTTCTCTTTATTCTCTCAAGTGTTTTCTTGTTGAGTTGGTTGAGCAGGCTTTACAAAACTTTCCCTCCGTCCTGCAAACACGTTCTGTTTCAGTAACTTTAACAGCAGCGACTAAATATTGGCACTGACACCACTCACACACCACCTTGTCAGGGGAGTGTTCACGGGTTTTGTTTCTGTTTCAAATCTGTTTGTCAAAGCTTCACCACCACTCTGCGACCTCTTCTTTATCCTGTCAGCTCCTCGCTATTTGTTGCAACTAATCCCAAGGCTGCTTTCAGTGCCCAATTACAGAACAACGTTTTCCTCTAACTGCCTGAGACAGCTTTTCATTAAACTTGCTCTCACCAATACATCACTATTAGCGATGCATTAAAATGTATTTTTAGCCTCATTTCTTATGGAAATTAATCTTTCCCACCTACTCTGTGGGTTCCAGCTTTCCCTGAGTTTGTACCTCACTTCAGCATCCACGGCCAGGGGCGGCAGGACACGGTTTTCACTGGCACATAAGGAAAGGCACCTGGCACTTTTAATTGCTGCTCATTTAATTATTGTTAAACAAATTGTTTCTGACCAGTAGGTCAGAAATAGAAAGGAAATTACTTCAAAATTAGTGGTTTTGCTAAATCACATTCTTCCTTGACTCTCTACAAATCTGCCCTGCCCAGCACTGATACTTTTCGTATCTGTGAGTAAGTAACCAGTTACCTACTAAAACCCACCTTGATATTTCTGCAAGGCTGGAACACTCCATTTGGGTGGGGGTTTTGTTTTCAGGGAGGGGGGTGGTCCTGGGGGCTTCAGTAGAGGCAGTGTGGGAGGTTAAAATCCTTGACAAAACTGCTCGTTTTAAAGTTTGGCCAAAACCTTCCTCTGCATTGTTATGCAGACATTTCTGTTTGGTATTTAGGTAATCCTGAGCAAGTTGCTCTCAGATAAATTTATCCATCGTTCACTTTTGTTGTTTTTCTAAGATTCAGCAATATTACACCACAACCTCTTCCGCAAAGAGGGCCACAACCACTCCCCTGTCCACAGATCTTTTTTTTTTTGTTTTACTTTTGGGGTCAGCTGTGTTTTAACCATTATTAAAACAAATTCATTCTGCTCTTTCCTTGGTAACTTCAAGGATTTAGTTGTTCTTGTGGGGAGGGCAGGACTGAGACCCTTGTTTCTGCACAGAGACAGAAGACAGTAAAAGGGGCTGTAATGGGCATCATCTGCAGGTGAGGAGCATGGGGACCATGAACACAGCACTCAAAGAGATACCTATTCACAGCAGTAACAGCTTTTCTCAGCTCCCTATTTTGAATAAAGCATCATGACTTACACTACAAACAGTGCTTCAAAGCAGTACATTTATTTACAGTTAATAATTCATCCCCACTCTGTTCTCCAGAAACGCAGTATCCGTACAATTTATCGCTCACATAACCCTCTCGTAAGCAATGCTACAACAATCCCATAAACCAGGGATTTAAGACTCCACGGTCACATCCATGTAAGTATTATCTTGCTATTTTATTCAGGCTTTAGAAAGCCAAGTGTAGTGGAGAACCAGTATTTCCTGCACTAACAATCCGCACTCTTCCTAGAATTTTGCTGCCCTGTCCACATAGCTTGGGTAATACTTGTATTTTCTTCTCCACCTAGAAATGCCATAAACTGGAATAAACAACCATACATGGAAGCACAGGAAGAGTGACAAGGGTGGTATTAAGAAGCTGTTCATATATTTCTTAGGTAGTGGTCAGGGAATGACAGTCAGTGCAGACAGAGCACCTCTGCCAAAGGATGCAGCGTTTGGCAGATTTTAGAGTGGTGGCTGTGACAAAGGGAACTGCTAAACACAGGCCTACTGTGAGGCTTGCTGACTCCAGGATACAGCTTTTTAAAACACTACACCACTCTCCTGATTCTTCACCTTATTTTTATGGGGACAAACTTGCCACTGATGTTGGTGTAAGATCTTTCTTGCTGTTTTTTCCAGTAAGGTATATTTGGGGTTGACCTCTGGAAAGTGCAGCCTCATCAGAAGCAGAAGGTCAGCCTGAACCTCCCCTGGCACAGCTTGAGGCTGTGTCCTCTCATCCTGCTCCATATGGGCTGGGAAAATAATGATACCAACTCCAGCAAAGCCCTCCTTCACCCAGTGCCTCATGAAAAGGAGCCACCTAACTCCCATAAAAGTTCCCATAAAAGCCTGGAATTGTGTGGCTGCTGGGGACAATATTAAGAAGTGCAGTTCTGAAACTGTGTTTGTAAAAATGCATCGTTCCACCTGGACAACATCCCCTCCCTGCCCCACTGCAGACACTGGTTCCTTCCTCGGGCACTGGATGCTGCTGATCCCTCCTGATCACTACGGTGCAGTTTTGCTTCACACCAGCAATTCCCAGGGGCCAAGCAAACAAGGTGTTCCCAAACAACTGTTTGAGCTGATATTCTTCTCATCCTGTTTTCCAGTGATTATTGCTCAAATCAAGACAGCACATACAAACGTAGCAGTGCCAACTTCCAAGAAAATTCTGACTTCTAACATAATTGTTTTGTTACACAAACCGTGGAATTGGAAAAAACACAGGGGAGGAAGGGATGTTGTTTGCTTCTTGGCATTAGCAAGAAGTTAAAAAGAATTCTCTACTGGATGATGAAAAAAGGAAAAGAAATATTGTCTGTTGCAACAAGGCAGAAATGTGATTTATTCTTACCCACCTACCTGCTACCTCCTATTTTATTTCCTATCTATCAGATGAAGAGCACTTTCAGTCACCCACACTATCACCCACCCTGGACACTGCACAGCATGGGACTGCTGAGTTTAAAAGCACAGAAATTAATCAAAAACTAATTTAATGGAAACCCAGCCCAGCAAGACCAAGCTCCCCTATCTTTGGTGCAGCTGGTGCCACCACTGAGAAAGAAACGCTGAGGCATTTGTTTCCTTTGGTTTCATTTATCCCCACATCGTCAACCTTTCACCCAAGTTTTTTTATCCAGTTAAAATCTCCCTTTTGGAGTAGAAAGCTGAGTCTTGGAAATAGGCTTTGAGCAACAAAAACATACTTGGTTTGTAACTGCTTTCTATTAGTTATTCACACCCTGGAGACCTGTAGTTATGAATTTAAAGTAAAAAGCAGTAGTAGAAAACTATTTGACACCTCTTTATCAGGAGGAACCACCTAACCAGGCCTCTGAAAAGAATTCAGACTTAAAATGAGTTTCAGTCCCCTCTCACAACAGCTCTTCCTCTCCTGCTGCTTCCATCCAGGATGCTCTTGGGACAACATGGAGCACTGGCCAGAAAAGCCTGGAAGGACCTGACTGTAACTACACAGAAAAGGGAGAATCAGAAATAGAAGAATGATAAAATAAATATAATAAAAAAACCATATAAAGGAATGAAAGATAGGAGGAATGAAAACAATCCATTATGTTGATGGATCCATCAAATTTAACTGATAATAGTATTCCTGTCAGTGTAACCATCAATTCCAGAAAGGCAATATAACAATCAGAAACAAAGCAGATTTAGGCTAAATAGCCACAATCCCTAATTTAGCTTAAAAAAAAAAAAATCATCATCTGAGTTAGGAGAAAAATTCAGATCCCAGTAAGTCCACAGACTATCTGTGGAGATTATTTACTTGTTTTAGGAAGAAATCCTCAGTTGTTGAGTTACCTGTACGAGACTTTGGGTTGCTCAGCAACCCTGAAAAATCAAGCCAGGACTCTTTAGGAGCTTCAAATGAGTACTTGAGACTTGAACTTTAAATCCCACCCCCAGCTCCCAAGGGCTGTTGTGTCTCTGCTGCACCTCCAAAAAGTTCACAACATCCAAAGCTCTAAAATCCATGATGTATCATTTTTGTCTCCCAAAGTCCAAGTTATTCTCGATTATTTACTGCCTCTCTAAAAGCCACTTGAGAATGACCTTTACATTTAAAGATCTGACCCTGTGGGCATCTTCTTTATACTACTGAGGTTTGGAAGAGGGAGCAGGGAGGTTACTGATAAGCTTGGAAAATGCAACCTCAGAGAGACAAACAAGGGCTATCAAGAGATGCAAAACTACCTAGAAGCTCTTGGTCTTATCTTAATAATCTGGGGGGTTGGTTTTGTTTTAAACCGACGTATTTATGGAGAATTTATACCTGAAATATGAAAAAATACTACCCGAAGCTTAGGGAATATAAAGTGAACATGAATTCAGAGACTGAGAAGGTGCCAGAACAGATCGAATCTGGATCATCATCAGGCATTTTCTTCAACAAAAAGATATGGATGTGTAACCAAGAGAAAAACCATTTAAGAAAAAAGGAACTTAAAAAAAAGTTCTCTTTTTTCCTAAGTAATTTTTAGTAATAAAAATCCAGTAACTATTAAAAATTTAGTAATTAAAAAAGTAATAGGCTTCTCTAAATAATCTGCCTCTTCACGGGTCTAAGTAAATGATTTTCATAGGAAAAAAGGAAAATCAAAACCAGTATAGGAGAAGATAACTGTCCAAAGTGCTTCTCTCTGCTTTCACGCTCTGTCCTACTGAGAGAGATAAATTAACTAATCAGAGGTGTAAAAACCATGGCTCCAGAAGCCAATATTTGATAACAACACACAAAGAAACACCCTCACAAATAAAGCAGAAGGTTTTAGGCAAAATATGCTTAAAAACACTTCAAATGCCCACCTTTCCAAAACACCCCTGCCCCGACTGGAGGGAATTAAAGCTCTGAAAACCATCCTGTCATTGGAGGTCCTGGTGCTGGGGAAAGGCCTCCTGTGGCTGTGCTTTGTCCTGTTCGCTTCCAGGGTTCGGGAACACGGGCTGGAAGAGCTCCAAGGCCCGTCTGGAATTCATCCCGTGCTCCCAGATGGTATCTCTGTGTGTGACAGGGCGGGGAGGAAGGACGTCCTCCCTCCCCTCAGCTCGGCAGGGATTTGTGCCTTTTCCCATAAGGAGTGTGAAGTGAACTCTGACAGCCTCTAACTACCCTCTTGATCAATACCCAGATCTTTAGAAACAAGAGACCAAGATATAAATGAAAAGGGGGAAAAAAGTACCTTTTCTACCAGTGTTGAAAGCGAGTTTGCAATCACACTGGTTTATCAAAACCACTCATTTGTTAGGAGAAGGAAACAACTGGGCCTAAGTTTAATGGTAGAGCTACGGGTTTTTTAAGTGTTAAAACTAAAATTACGACCAATATTATGAGTGTATTTTAATCAAGGTTCAGAGCTACCAATTTTTTGAACCAGGTCTAAGAGTTTGGAATAGTTACCGAGCCAGGATACAAATCCACGGCACAAAATACTGAATTCCCATTTCAAATCTAATTTCACGGAACTCCAAGAAGAGTGAAATCTAAATATACCACAATGTATGCTAATATTGCCCTAATTTTGAAAGAAAACGATTAATAAGAAAGCAGGTCAACTCCAACACTGCCAGAGATGATGCTGCAAAGAACCAGAGAGAACAGAAGAGACTGAACTGAGGTAAATCATTCTGGCCACTTCTAACAGCACAAGCCACAACCTGGCCTTGATTTAGATGCATGAGGTTATTTTGTTGTGGACAATAAAGGCAGCAGAATAATAAACTGAAGTGTGACCAACAACCTTCTGTTATGCAGAAAGTTCTTCCACAATGAAAAAAGGCTCCTTGTAGCAGCAGCCAGAAAAATATGTCACTGAAGTCCTACACAAAAGCAAACACTTAAAGGACAATTGTTTTTACACAAATAGAAAAAGAAGGTTTTTTCATAAAAAAACCCCAAATACTCCCTTACAGCACTTGAGATGCCAACTCTAATCTTGGATGTTCAAATAGTCCATCAGACAAACTGGACAGTAACAGATGACAGCAGCAAAAATGAGACTGAATCAAGATTAAATCTCAATCTTTAATCTAGCCATGGAATGTTTTAATGCCATCTAGGTTCACATGGTCATATTTCACTTCAAGGGAAAATGGCCAATATGCTAATTTTTTAAAAATAAAAAAAAAGATAACAAAACAATGCTATTAGGGGGAAAGGGAGGGCTCGACAAAGAAAATCTAACAAAATTTAAGCCAAACTCTTTAGAGGTGAGACAGAGAAGTTTTTAACTTAAGGCCATCATTTGAGCTGTCTTGTGTTTACCACAACAATCTATATCTAAAGCTTTTTTGCTAATGTGAAGTAATATAGCACAATATTCCTAGAACTAGCACTTCTTTTACACGCATGGAAAAAAACCATACTGCTTCTAAACCCTGCCTGTCGATTTGCTTATTCAAAAAACAGACTGAACACGTGAAGTGCAGCGCAGCAAAGCAGAGCTGAGTCTTCTCCCTCTTCTCCCTTTCATGGTCTGAGATTTTTTTAGCAGTATTTTCTTAAGAGAAACGAGAAGTTTGTTGGAACATATGTTAACATATTGTCTCCAGCCGAGCACACAAACACAGATGCACTTGTTTCATTAGCAGTGCTCCCGCTGCACTCCGGGCTATGGGAGGGACAGCTCATGAGTCATGTGTGTACTGGCTGAAAAATCAGCAGTTTAGGGCTTTCCATATCAGTTCCTCCCAATCCCGGGTTCCCCTGGAGGCAATGGGAATTTTCGTGCAGCAGGAATGAAGGGCTGAACTAAAATGTACGTAATAATTAATAATAACAAGCTATCGTATTTTAAGGCTGCAAAAAATGCTTTTGGATTAAAATATTGCCAAGTTTTGATGGTTTCTAGACTGCAAACATTGTTAGGAGACATGTTATAAATGCCAGTGCCCACACACCTTCCTTTTTCAGTGTTTTAAATTAAAGAGCGTTTCCAATAAGGTAACAAGAAAAAAAGCACCCAAACCCACAATATAAACCGAATATCCACATGAAATGTCATCATTTTCTGTACCAGCACATTGTTTTTCAAATTATTATTACTCTATAAGAAGTAATGCCCATGATCTCATTAGCTTCTGCAAGTTCATTTAAACCCTACTCTAAGAAAATGGACAAGACAAACTCAGTCGTAAAGATAACTTCAACACCGATATCCAGAGCTGCAATTCTGCCTGACATTTTCCCATCTTTTCCACAAAATGAGGAAGAGGGAGAGGGCTCAAGCCAGCCTGAAGGTGCAGGAGTACATGGAACTGCAACACAGGAAAACACATCTGACCTTAGAGAATCCAACTCATGATTTAACCACACAAACCCAAAAAAGACAAGACCCAAAACTACCTTACCAGTCACCTTTGTTCACGGAACAGGACTATTGATACTGGTTTTAAAAGCAAATGAGAAATGTTATTGGGGCAAAGGGGCACTAACTGATCTAATCACAAACTGAAGGGAGAAGGATGGAAGAGCTCTCTGTAACATCTAGTGAGGAGAGAAGAGTTTTGGAGATTGGCTGACAGGCAGGGCTGTTTCCAGCTCTGCAAATGCACCAGCTCCAGTTCTACAGAGATCTAGTCTGAATCCTGGTTTTATTTCTCAGTACCTCGTTTCAGAAAGCAGATAATATGGTGTAATTAGGATTGGAGCAGCAGTGGTCAGACGAGATCCTCAGCATGGCTCTTTAAGGTACTTAAACAGCCTTTGCTGTTTGCTTCACTGTTAACTTCAGGGACTGCAGAAATACCTGAGAAAATGCCAATTAGTTGTGGGGCACCACAAGCCAAGTGTCATCAGCCACAACAGGCTGTCAGGGCAAGGAAATTCCATCAAGGATTCGGTTGTTCCTCCTTGAACACATCATGGCAGTCCCTGTCCTTCCTGTCATCCTCTCAGTTCGACACCACAAGTTTTCCAATGGCACGAGGAAGTTGAGGGCTGTTGGAGCTCTGCTGAACCAGCAGCAGCTTGGTTGGGGTAACCGACTTAGTGCAGGCATCCCTATTTTTGCAGCATCCTGTTTTAATTTTAAAAATCCTGATATTTAATAGGGTTTAGAAGCCCTTTTTGCTGTGACTGCCTACAAAATAGTTTGGCTCTTCACTACTTTTTTTTAAAAAAGTTAAAATTTACCCCTAAATACTTGCCATCAGAACTAGCAACACAGTCCCCTTCACAACTGCTTTGCTGGTGCTGTTCCAGGAGGTGTTTTGCTTCCGTAGCGAGAAAAGATGGAGACAGTTGATCATCCTGACACTTCCCTCACTGCCACCTTCCACACACACACAGAGACACACAGCCACAGATGCTCACTCCTCACTCACAGCCTCATGCAGAAAAAGCAGCTGAAGTAAACTGGGCATTGTTTTCCTGAGAGACCAAGCACGAAAAGAAACATCCAGAATCAGTAGAGGAGTAGTAAGGATGTACCAAGGGCAGGGAGCAGGGAGGGAGGAGCAGGCGCTGAAGGTCCTCTGGCATCAACGCTGTCTGCAGCAGCAGCTGGGGACAGATGCCTAAGGAAAAGGATAAGAACAGGACAAACACGGTGGGACACACAGTCTCCCAGCCCCGGGAAACCTGCAGCACATGGGCTCCTGGGCCAGAAGCACAAGGGCAGCACTTCACACTCTGTTCCTCCCTGAATGTCCCTGGTTTTTAACCCATGGCAGCTTTTGCCACGCAGAGACTCTTTTGGCAATACATCCCACAATGCACTATACACAGTTTGTTTTCAGCTTTTCATTTTAATTTATTTTTTTTTCCCACTGGAAGAGAAACAGTGAGTGATTATACCCTGTTCTTCCCCAGGACACTCACGACCTCACAGATTTCTCATACTTCTCTGCACCTCAATCCTTCGATTTCTAGGCTGGAAAATCCTGGAAACTTGAACTCTTCCCTGGAGAAGAGGAGCTCCTTTGCCATTGCTCAGAACTCCTTCCAGCTGTGCTAACATGGACTAGTTACACTTGGGATTCAAGGCCCAGGCACACCATAAGGATGGTAGACACCATTTTCTTACTTATTTTTATAATTACTAATATCTCAATACTTTTTGCTAAGCCATGGCTCATTAAACCACCATCTCCATAAGCAAGTTAGAGGAACCCAAAATCCCCTGACAGGAAAGAGACACAATTCATTCTGTTACTGTAAGAAAACCAAGACCTGCTCTTCTTCAGAACCAATATTTATATTTAATCTCTTGAATTTCACCTGCCACTTGAAATCCAAATCTTTCCCAAAATAAATTATGAGCAGGTACTCCTTGCATACATCACATTTAAAATCTCTTTATACCAATAGGAAGAATTTTAGTCTTAGTATAAATCTATTTTTAAACAAAATCAATACCATTATTACAAGAGCACTCTGTTATGATTTTTATTTTCAAGTTACAGGCATTACTAACGCAATGAAATTCATAAAATGAGATGACCATTGAAGCACAATTTTATCAAGGACCAACCATCACAGACATAACTTTTCCCCAAGAAAGGGATAACATGGACAAAACTTCCAGTGGCACTTCAGCAATAACCCCTCTATTCCACCATCAGAACCAGAGGAAATACAACAGACAGATCAAGTATCTACAAAACACCCTTTCACCAGCAAAACTGAAGTTCTTTAGTTAGCAATATGCTCAAATAAAATCAGTGGCAAATAATATTTCAGCCCAACAGAAGAGGTTGGAGGACTTGTCATCTGTCACTGAGGATCTTGCCAAGACACCTGAAATCTGGTAAACAGGGTACAGCAACACTTCTTTTAGATGCAAAGAAATGCAGCCTAAGTAGATGCCAGATTGGATGTAGTTCCCTTCAAGGAGATGATCTTTCCAGTGCTCTCATGAAGGTTTTCACCTCTGTGAGTCAAGTGAAGAACACGGCAAACTTGGACTGCAAATTCAAATTTAAAACTGAACCTCAAAAACCCCAAAAGCCAGAGATCAGGTAAAGCACAGCCAGCAAGGGAAAATGATTAACTGGTTGCGAGTTCCCAAGGTAAGAGATCACAGAAAATAAGGTCTCCAGAAGTCCTGAGTCAAAACCCCAAAAATCTTTAACTATAATAACAAATGTAAGCAGAACTACATGCTAATCTCTGGCTTTTCTGTGTGGCACCTTGGTAAGCCAACAGGAGATACTGCCTGGAGAACATCCAGCATTACAAGGAAAGCCGCTGTGGGTAAAGCTCTTGCATTTCTAGGCTGTGTTTGGTGCCCTGGCTTTGGCAGTTTCAGCACACACTTAGCACTTCTCCAGCCCGAGCCACAAAGTGGTCCCCAAAGCCCCTGAAAGGCACAAAAAGCTGCCACTGAACCCTCGCCACAAAACGACTGTTTACAACCCTTCTGTACACACAGCTGCATCAAAACTCCCTGTAAAAACTGCAGTGTCCAAACTCCCCCAGGCACAATGAAATTCTCAGGAAGCCCCGCTGGCCTATTGAGGGCACAGATGAAAACCAGACTAATCTGTGTGTGACCCAATAACAACTCATTACTCGTGGCACACAGATCTCTTTTTTTTAATGACAATGAATTTCCTTACCATTAAAAGCCCTAATAAACACAGCTCTGTGAAACCCTTGCTGAGGCAGTTTAGGGCACTGCTGCCCTCAGCTGTCTCTCACCTCTTTGTGAAAGATTAACTCCATGAGAAAGAGTTTAAGCAGAGGGCAGGCACATCCCTCATCCTGGTACCCAAAAATGGGTTTGTGCTGAGCTGCCAGTGACCCCAAACAGCCAAGGGAAGAGCAGGTTCTGCCAGTGCCTCTCCCAGGGCAGAACAAATTTGCCTGATCACGAATTTGTCAGTTTACAATTCTAAATTTAGACGTCACACAAGAACTTGTCAATAGTTCCTGCAGAAGCATAAATAACACTGGAGAGATCATACAAGGACTGGAAGCCCTCACCTGTACAGGTGTTTGAACACTTTCCTGCCCAAACTGTATGAAATTCCAAGTACATGTTTCACAAGTAACACACCCTCTGTTAAACTTGCCCAAACCACTACCCCATCCTTCCTTTAAATACCTCATGAAGTCATAGGATCGTAGAATATGTGGAGCTGGAAGGGACAAATGGACTTCTTCCACGATGAGAGGAATTTGTGCTTATTCAAATAACTTACAGAAGTAGGGAAAAAATACCCATCTAATTTCACTTCAAGAAAAATAAGGAAAAAAGGGCAATTTTGTCAAGATGCAGAAGTGCCCTCACATAATTCACACCGACACAGCTGAGCTTCCCTTTCTCAAAACCTTGGTGTCTGTCCCTTTTTTTAACACTGCCAGCTGCAAACTTGAGAATGTGGGCTTTGAGGAAGGATAAACATCACTCAGGAAAAGCAAAACTCTTCTCCCTGGTAATCACTGCACTTAGAGAAGTTTCATTTTTGCTCCCAATCACCTCTTCTTTGTCCAGACAGAGTCTCACAGTGGTTAAAATGAAAACTCTTCAGCACTGCTGTCACATCCTGCTCCAAAGGTTTAAGCCTGGCAGCAGTCAGCATAAGGCTGGGATAAAATCCCAAACATTTTACTGCCTGAAATCACTTTTCTTAGCTGCCTGTCAGTGCAGCTGACAGCACTAAGGTTTCCTTACATTCATCCTACCTTGCACAGTCCTTGCACAAAGGAAGAGCCCACAGAAGCTATGAATGCAGAAGTGAGGGGTTTTCAGTATTTTCTTGGGGCTGTGCTGGGGCATGGAGCCATTAACGGCTTCTTCTCCATGCACATCCCACTCCTTCAGCACTTACAGCTCACGGAGCCCTAACATCAGACTGGGGAAGGAATGATTGCATCCTACAATGACTGGAAAAATCACTGAATATGCCAAGTTGGAAGGGATCCACAAGGCTCATCCAGTCCAACTCCTGGCCCTGCACAGGTCCAGGATCCCTGTGCCCCAGAGGATCATCCAAACCCTCCTGGAGCTCTGGCAGCCTTGGGGCTGTGCCCACTGCCCTGGGGAGCCTGGGCAGTGCCAACCACCCTCTGGGGGAAGAACCTTTCCCTGAGATCCAACCTGACGCTGCCCTGACACAGCTCCAGCCCTTCCCTGGGTGCTGTCCCTGGTCATCAGAGAGTAGATCAGTGTCTGCACGTAGGAAGCTCCTCTTAAGCACCCTTCTGCATCACTTTTACCCCATCAGCTGTAACGGCAAAGACTTTTGTTGACAAATGAAAAATGACAGCAGAGACCTGTGTATACAAAGTCAGTACATACTTAAAAAAAAAATAAACATGTCTATGTAAATTAGGGGGCGGAAATCAGGCATTACTTGAACTCCATTTGGTTTAGAAAAAATCTTTAAGCAATGTTCCAGGCAATGCTGCAGGTGACAGGAAAACACTACCTCAGTGATGCTGCCATTTCTGGAAAGGCCTAGAAATTCATCAGCATCTTGTTAACAAATGCATGTTTGGTTCGGCCATTCACATGACATACCTGAAGTATTTCCATCAAAATCCCCAACAAAATCAATCTGATTCAGCTCCTCAACAGAACAATGCACCACACAAGCCATTAAAAAAAAAAGGAGTCAGAGAGAACAGGGGGCAGGGATGAAGTCAAAGGCCTAAACTTCTCCTTTTGGTGACAGCGACAAAAAACTGAAAGATGTGCAAATTCGCTGATCCTGGTGGATGGCTGGGGAGGCCACTGCCACCTTCACTGACATTCCTCCCCCATGGCAACTGTGGCCTGCAGAACCTCTGGCACTGCTCCCTGGCAGAGTCAGCTCCAGGAGCGCCGTGTTCCAGGGACACTGCAGCTGAGCCGGGCAGCTGGTGAAGGGAAGGGCAGCGCTCTGGGGACAGACAGATCCTCAGCGGTCCAACACCAGCTTTAAAAAACAAAAACTTGGTGGATTTACGTGTTTAGCTACACCTGCCACACAGGAAGAGGAGGCATTTCCACACTGTGATGAGATCGCTGACGACACGACTCCTCGTTAAGTGTCAACTCGAACATCGACCGCTGAGGTAATTTACCCAAAAAAGGACATTTTACTACTTTTGCTGAGTGCAAGAACTAAGTGTGCTTATGGATATTCCACTGTCAAACACTAATGAATTTAAATTAATAACAAAACCAACACTTCCACAAGGACTTCCTAAACTGTACCTGTGAAAAGTGGCTCAGTAAAGCAACTTTTCCCAACTTTTCAGCAGAGGAAGCACAAAAATAAACCTTGCACGATATCTCGTGCTGGACCAAGTACAGCTACAAAATGGATTCTTAGGCAAAAACAGGGGGAAAAATATCTTACTTTAGGACAGTAAGTAAACTTTTAAAAGATATCAACGTGCTTTTCATCACTACAATCTTCACACTCTTCCCTTTAAAGAACAGTATTTTAAGGAGAAACTCTCTTAGCCATTCCAGAAAATAAGGAAGCACATCGAATTTGGTGAAGGAAAGATTACTTTTGTGGCAGTGCTTTTGCTGCCATCACCCAATTTTTAGGACTCTTCCTTAGGCTGAAGACATGAGATTCCAAAAACAGTGAGGCAATCAACCTTGACATTGCCTCTGGGGCACTGCAAACAGAAATATTCGAGAGAAATGCAAGAGCACGATATAAACTACCTGCAAAAAGGAGTTTTTGGGGGATATATTTATTTCACTTATCTATTAGGCCTACCTCTTCATTTTTTTCATTTAATATTACCTGTGTTTTCTTCTCATGGCTACTTTTTATTACCTCTATTGTCAACGGTTTTTTCCTCCCAACTTCTTCAGTTAGCGTCTGCTCATTATTTACCAGATATTTCACAAATCAAAAGATCTTCAGGCACATGAAAGTGGGATGTCTACTCCAGATGCCAGCTTTAGAAGTCTTATTCTTTAATCAGATTTTCATACAAGAACATGAGACTTCGTATAATGACAGAATGAAAATCAAAAGTGACAGATTGGGTGACTGGAATTTCTGTGACTCCTTTAATCCACTTCAATGCCCAGCCTTATAATTTTGGAAGAGAATTTAGCACCAGCTGGAACCCTCAGACAGCATTAGTAAAACAATAACAAACCTCCCTCAAGTAAAGATGTTAAATCATGAGTTTAGAAAACACTTCCAAAAAATGAAACACACTTACTAAATTTAAAAGATTCATGTGACCAAGCACCAGGTCAAATCCTGTCACCTGGGAAACAGCAAGAAGAAAAGCAATATTTAAGTCTGGTGAGGATGTCTAATTTGACAGATACCAGGAGATTTATAGAGAACAGTTTGAAATGTGATTTTACAGCAGCTGAAATTCAGCATCCAGGTAAGTGAATTAGTGTTCTTGCAGCAACAATATTCAACCAAAAAAAAATAAAAAAGGGGGTGAAGAACCTTGGAACCTACAAGTTGTTTGTAGGGTATTGGATTTCTAGTATACTCTCCTCCTCCGAGAGCAGCCTGAGGGAAAAGGAAATCTCCAGTTCCACCTGACAACTCCACGTGGTAGAGAGGAATGTATTGCTAGCTCTGCCCTCCAGGGTGAGTAAACCTCAGTGCTGCAGCCCATGAGGCCAAACCCTCTCTCTGACCTCCCATTTTCAAGCAATAAAGCTTGAAAATCGACTGCACTGCTGAGGTCACACAGACAGGGTTCAGCTCAGGCAAGAGCACAGGTGAGTCACCTCAGGAGCTCCTGCACGTCTGCAGTTACAGCACCGCGCTCAGAGCGCACCCGCTGCCTCCAGCCAGGGTTCAGTAAGTGTTAATTCAACTTCAGGCACTTCCTAGACCTTCTCCTGAATTTCAGAAGGTCCCACAGAACCTTGCCACCCGAAGAGCAGAAGCATTAAGCAGCCAGCGCTGGAGCACAGGTATGAAATGACTTTGCTGGTGTGAAAGCAGCCCTGGGAGCGGTGAGAAAGGAGGTGTTTCACTGCTCCTCGCCTCAGCCTTGCACACCGAGGGCCTGCTAAGCAGGACACAGTGACACAGTAATGGCAAAGCAAAGTGAACCCAAGCTGTGGTTGTAAGAACAGCAGGGGTTACACGACCTTACAGAGCAGCACTCAGCCAAAAAGAGCCTTCTGAAATAAACAGCAACTCGTCACAAGAAGGCAGCACACACGCTCCTGCAGACATGGAGCATTACCAGATCCACATGAAGGATAGGACTTCTTTTTCCCTAATATCTACGAGAGCTGCTTGTCAGCAGCAGCTCAGCTCAGCTTGAGGACTGTCTGAAGTCATGTCTGAACCTGCTTTGAGCCTGTGCAATGCCAGAAACTGGTACCTGAACGTTTTAGACAGCAGGTGAACAGCTCTGAGGTCTGGATTTGAAATCCTTCACCCAAAAGGATTTTCACAGAGAACAGAGGGTGACATCAGGGAACTAACGCCAAGGCTGGTTTGATAGACATAATACTACTTTATTCCATTGTTTCAACTTTCTTACAGGTTTAAAAAAAAAAAAAAACGTACAGGGGTTCAGAACCACCTCAACAGAACAAAGAGTACAGAATTCAGGGAGCTCTAGAGTCAAACCACAAGTGTGCACGCGTGGTCAGCTTCTGTTACAAAAAGTAATAGGCACAACCTTTACATATGCATTTTGGTGAAAGAAGGAATAATAGTGCAGTGTTAAAAGGCACCAATAATCAATAATTGGGCCCTTTTTAAAAGCCAATAACCATCTAAGAAAATTACATTTGGCTCAAAATTATAATTTAAATACTGTATCGACTGGCATGCATCTGAACCCCTGGCAATTTATTACACAAACCTAATGTGCGCCCTTGCAAAATCAGAAAGATTTCATCAGTGGACCTGAAAGTCAGTTCAGTACAAAAGGAAATACCAAAGCTCCTGGCCTGTAATTAACACTAAACTGTCTTGTTCACCTCCTCTGAGAACACTTGCTTAACAAACAGGTATTCAACAACAGCACAGAAGTGTTTCTCTTAAAGCAAGTGTAAGTTTTTTTAATCCTGTAGCATTGACCTATTCCATGTGCTAGGAAAACATTAGGCACAGACCACAATTTACGTTTTCTCTTAAAAAAAAAAAGGAGTACAGTATGTGCAAGCGAGGTTCCCACGATGGGCTGACAGCTACGACAGTGAGCAATTTAGACTTCCCAAAGAGAAGGGCTGGTTAGTTTGAATTCTCCAAGCAGTGCTGACACACTGCTGTGTGCCATTATCATCTCTGCGTTAGGAGTGCCTGTGGAGCCAATAAGGAAAAGCTTTAGTACACCCTAAAGGACACTACATGGATACCGTGTGCTGATGTAACGGGATCGACTGAAGGAGTCCTTGGACACAGGCAGCTTCAGCCGCTCAGCCAGCCAGGGAGGGCTTGTGCTTTCTGCAGGAATAATGGTCTGAAACTCACTTTACCTCATAGGTACCCTCAAACTAACCCCCCTGCCGGATGTGATGGAATCTAGGGATGCACAGCATGGAAAAAAAGAAGGGAGATGAGAGGGAGAGCTCCTGTGACAGTGGTACCAAAATGTGCCAATTTATCCCAAAGCGTCATGCCCAGGGCAGGGTTTATGCATTGCACAACTGAAAATTGTACAAGATGGGAGCAGAGACAGAGCTGATTGTTAACCTGCAGTATCTACTACAGTCCTCAGGTATATAATTTATGGATAGCTGCTTATTGTGGTGTTGATTGCTTCCTCTTAAATATATGGAGATTCAGAAGGCTACAGTATATTCTGACACAAAGATAGTAGGACAGCTTGTCTAGGAGGGGAAAACATAAGGTAGTAACTAAGTTATTTATTTTAGGAGGAACCTCCTCTGATAGTTACTGGTAGTTACTTCATGCCCTTTGGAAGATATTTAGTCCTGACTCCCTTCATCGTCTCTGTGGAACTGCCCTCCTCACAATTCCCCCAGAGTTCAGTGACCCCTCTCACAGCAGCCTTTTCCTTTTCCATGATCCCTTTTTAACTCCCTCTGCCACCACAGCAAGCTGTTCAAGCAAGCATTTCTCTCTGGCCAGTTTCCAGACACAGCAGACACTATTGACACTCCGCGTTGGAGCTGTCTCTAAATGGAGCAGGAGTTAGCCCGTTTCCTCGGCTTAGGGTCCCGCACATCCCTGTCCTTCAGACACGTGCAGGATGAACATATTGTCTCCGACAGTCTCCGCAGTCCCAGCCTGAAAACGCTGTTGGAGAGGCTATAGATCACACAGTTGCAGAAACTATTGCTTATAGCAAGCCATGTCGTTAGGAAGGAGAGCGTGGGGTTCTCCAAGACCCTGGAGCTCTCCAGCAGGAAGTATATGATATAGGGGAGCCACAGCACGTAGAACACGCTGGTTATCCGAAACAAAACCATGGCATAGCGGCGGTCGGGGCCGTGCCCGGTGTCCCCGGCAGTGTCCACGTCGTGGCTCGGAAAGCGAGCTCTCCGATCGTTTATCTCTTTGGTGTGCTGCCGGCAGATCTTAAAGATGTGGAAGTAGGTGAAGCAGATGACAAAGGCAGCAGGAGCGTAGAGTAAGCACACGATAAAGCCAGTGAAATAGGCATTAGTTAGCCAGGAGGTAGCACACCATTCAAAAATATCTCCATGGTAACCAGGTTTTCCCCAACCAAAAAAGGAAGGCAAGAAGATCAGGCAAGAGTATATCCAGATCAAACTGATGCAGATTCTCAAGCGACAAGGGGTGACCAGCTGGTTATAGGAGAGAGGCTTTGTGATAGCGAGATAGCGATCCACACTGATGCAAGCAAGACATGCCATAGACACGCTTTTGAGCACAGAGATGATATATCCGAAAACTTGACAAGTCAGGGACTCGTGGACACCTGTCGGGTAGTGGAGCAGTGACAGAGTAGGAACCAAGCAGCTGACTCCAACAAAAAGATCAGCATAGGCCATGGTCTGAATAAAATAGCTGGTGGTGTAATGATGCAGGAGTGGAGCACAGTGGAAAACAAATATCACAGTTAAGTTACCCGCAATGATTAAAAACGTGAGCAAGACAATAACGACTGTCTCAAGGATACAGACGTCAACTGCATTGTAGTGACCAAATCCAAGAGGGCAGGAGAGGTGCTCAGATATGTTCATAACACTACTGCTCATATTCAGAGTCCTCCATTCAATCCATCGGGACTGGTTCATGCTTTGTGCTTAGAGAACACTGCAATGTGAGCCTGAGTGAGCAGGTGACCTGCTGAACAGCAGCTAAACTCTGTTCCAGCGTCTCCAGATCTCTCTTTGCAGACACTGCCAGTGCTTATATGGGAGGGGATTACAGTCCCATAGCTGTTGATGCCTCCTCAGCATCAGTGCATCACCTCTGGCACACCTTGGCTTTAAGGAAAGAAAGAAAGAAAGAAAAGAAAAACAAAAGCCAGAAAGAGAAAGGCCACTGATCAGCTCCTCCAGTGCTCTTGACCCATCTTTAGCAAACACAAGGCACTTCTACAACAAGCAGGTACCCAGAAATACAGAAATAAAAACTGACAAAAGAGACACATTCATTTCCCAGGGAAGGAGGGGAGGGAAACCTCTGACTGCTTATTTTCCTGAGAAAGTCCTTTACTTTGGAATATACTGGGGAGAGGGGGAGGAAGGGAAGGAGGAACCTCAGTACAGCTCAGGTTTCCTGGACCAGCAGTTACTGGAGATAATTTTTATAACATCTCAGTTTAAATCACAGACTGACTGGAGACTAAAGGAAAAAGTTCATCCTCTAATGCTGTCTTTCTTGGTTCCATTCAGGAGATGGTCCTGTCTTATCCGTCCTATTCATTGCAAAGATAAGGAGAACATTTTTGCCAAGGTTAATTCCAATAGACTCACCACTGTTTGGGTATGAATAATGAATTTTATTTGGAGGGAGACGGGTGGGGGATGAGGCAGACTTGTCCTCTGACTCCCAAGAAAGAAAACATACATCTCACATACAATGAGGAAGATCGTGTCTATTCATTTGAAAATGAAAATAATTTAAGAATAGAATTTGGAGACTTATGTCACTATTCACAGTTCCTTCAAACAGTTATAGTCCATTACAATTATTAATGCCAGAACCATAATTCAATGTCCCCAGAGACAAAATAAATCCTCTTGAATTTAATTTCAGCACCGGCAATTTAAAAAAATCATCTTTGGAAACTCTGCCGTATCTGCTACAGTGGATCAGTACCCAGGAGTTCATAGGTATAGCCATGATATTGCTCACCTCTGTAGCAACACCTGAATCATTTCACAAACCCCCACACAACGAGCTCAGAAACTTCCATCTGCATTCTGCCGGCAAGCTAATGAAATGCTGATTTGACTAGAAAAGCTGCCATTGTTTACTACTCCATTATTCTGTTATTCAGCTTCATCTTCTCAGGGGTTTAGGGCTTCCGTATTTATTAGATGATCAGCATAATAAATAGATACTTTAAAAGAAATGCTCTTCTAATTGCAGGACATTACCTTGTTCATTTTAGTCACAGTTACGGAGACAGCAAACGTTAAAAGAAATTATCTTCTGTGTTCAGTTCTAAGTAAATGCTTGATTAGTTCAGGAATCATTAGGCAGGTAATTAAATGTATACAATCTTGTTTTTTTGAAAGGCCCCTAAAACGTTAAAACCATCTTTAATCCTAGAGTTCCTGAGACTAGAAGACTGGCAGTGAAAATTAATGAATCCACACGAAATGCTCTCCAAGGTCATTCAGATATTAGGCTGGCATTTGCTTTGAGTCTCTTTAAAAGTACCGGGATCTCTCGGATGATTTTGATAGTCCTTGCCGTGTCTTCGGGAGGAATTTCAGACCCCAGAAAAGCCCAATGTTCAATTCTGTCGCAGCACTTTGAGAGAAAGCGTTCTTTTTGGAGTTCATTTCCTGTCTTGCATCGCCACGCTGTGAAGTCCTTTTAGGTTTTATAACATCCCAGAATATTTCCGGCTATTCGCTCCTGTTGTCTATAACGCAACGGTACCAAAAAAAAAAAAATCACTTCTTCCTCCGGTTCCCCGCTAAAGCAATAGAGAAGCTGTCTCACCTCCACGCATCCTCTGGCGGGGAGTCCTGTCAGCGCGGTGCGGCTGGCGCTGCTTCCCCCGTGCGAGCGCTGCCCGCACCTGAGCCCGCTCCTGCTCCTGCTGCTCCTCCTCCTCCCGCCGCAGCCCGCCGGGCGCTGGAGCGGTGCCTGCCGCTCCCCTGCTCCCGGCACATCCAATGGCGCCGCGGGCGGCCCCGGGGAGGAGGGAACAGCGCGCCCGGGGGGCCGGAGCGGACCCCGCCAGCCCCGCGCTCGGCTCCGGCAGCCGCGGGGTGCGGCCTCAGGGAGCCCGGCACACAGCTCTCACCGCCCCGCCACACTGCCCCAACTTAGCCCCACACGCGAACTTGCTTGGTACTTAAGGGCGCACACCTTTAGGCACCACCTGCGGAGGGTTAATACCTCGGCAGAGGAGTTAAAGTTGGCTTGGCAAAACACCTGCCCTGGTTCGACACAAATTTTCTAGTCTTGCTTAAAAGACACAATTACATCTCTCCCCCCCCCCTTTTAATTACATCCTCTAATTAATTGCTTCAATCTTCAACATACAGATTATAAAACTCATCTGCTCCTGGTTTCAAGACTGCACCAGTCTCTAATCGCTTCAATATCAGTTTAAATACAAGTACTTGTAACACATGATTTTCCAAACTTAACCCAATTAACTGAGCTCTCTACTCGTGCAAACGGATGCTGCTATTCCCTGATTAAGGACTCAGAACTTTTGTTTACTTCGTGCTTTCCAAAAATAAACCCAGTCACAGAAGTACAACCATCAAAGTTACCTTACACAGCCACGCCATGTGTCCTTAGACACTGAAACAGCAGATTTAGGTACCAAAATACCAACGACAGAACAGCATTTCGGGCTATCGATCAGCAAAACATGTGGCAGGGACGGCATTGGAGGCTTTAACCAACTAAGTCATTAGAAACTACAGTGATTTAAATCCTTTTAGTTCCCAGGCAAACCACAGGCAAAATTTTAATAAGCTGCTCCTAGGTTAACATCTTGTATTTCGAGTACTGCCTGGAGCGAATATCCAAGGCTGAATGACAAGTCTGTAGCAATGTGAGGCAGCACAAACTGCAGCAGTGTAAGAGTAGTTTGCAGCAAGGGCGTGTGATCATTCTAAAGTCCTCCATCGGAGCATTTAATAAAAATTAAACTTGTTCCGATACCTCAGAATGGCGAATGGCTGAAACAACAGACTTAATGACTAAATTTAGCCCCTGAGCGCAGCTTTAAGCCCGAGCCATCCATACCACGGGCAGAACAATAGGGAGCAATTTTTATTCCTCCTCTTCCCACTCCTCCTGTGGGGGAGGAGGAGAACAAACAACGGTGAGCACAGGCATGGCAGGAACCAGGACTTCTCCACCCCCTCCCTGGGCCGGCTCGTTGGCACCAGGGACATAAAGGGCCAGAACACACGTTAAAATGGGAATCAGAAAGCCCCAAAGGTACAAGGGCACATCAGCTAAGCAAAGGTAAAGCCAGACATAAACTGGACCACAGGATTCTTAGTGCATCCTGCTCAATACAGATTTGAGGACTGGGAACTACTAAAGCTCCCAAATATCACAGCGACCACCGAGTCACTGGGAACACCGGCTCAGCCCCAGCTGGTCCCTGCTGGGTGTGCCCGGAGTGCCCAACTCTGACAACAAGCCCTCAGGGCAGCCAAATAATTTCAGGTCTGGTACAAGAAATCCAGGCTCTGCTGAGCAGGTAACAGGAAAAATCAATGGCAACCTCTGCTGGTTGGTTCTAGACACAGGTAAAACATTTCCTTTGCAGAAATTGTAATTAAAGGGACTGAGTGCTTCAAAAGTAGGGAAGTTGGATTTCTTTGTGGGAATACAAGCAGGCTTCTTTCACTCTCAAAAAGCCAGTCATGCTGCAAGCTGCCAGGGGCTTCATCACCTCAGCTACTCACTGCAAATTGCACCAGGCTGACAGCACTAACTTGCACTGTTTTACGTAGATTTGGAGGCAAGTGAAAATTAAAGCAGAAATCAGCCACTCCTGACGAAACTATGCAATTCCAGATGGAATTTTACAAGACGCGGCAATACCGGAATGTTGTACTAGCGGCGGCACGTTAAAAGCTCGCTGGGAAAAGTTTAGATTTGTGTTTAGAGACACATTTGAGGCTCTGGAACAGTTTTAAACGAATGTGCTTCAGGATTTTTTAAATTTGTGTGTAAAGAAAAGGAAGTGAGAAAGAGAAGAGCTCTTTAATGGCTGTCACCAAGGCAGTGTTGCACACGGTGCAGAAGTTCCACAGCTGGTTACGTCCAGCAGAAGGACTGAGCACTCTTCAAGGGGAAGAGAGGGAGCAATTCCACATCTTCTTCATAAATTACATCAGCTAGAAACAACACAAGTTGCCACCCAAAACAGAAGACTCACACCATCTGATCCTGCAGAAAACAGAGGGGATGTGGTAGGAGCATGAGCTTTGTGTATGCGAAGAGAGGCTGTGAAAATAGCAGTGATGTGTGACCCTGAAAGGAGACCAGATAAAGCTCCTCAGGCAGAAGAAGTCCATACAGAGGGAGATTTAGAAGCTCCAAGCAAGAAAACAACCGACTGGTCATTCTATTTGGACAGGAATAGAAATATTTGTTTCCTAAGCCTTTCACTGTGAGGCAACAGGACTGGTGGAAGCAATTCCTGCAGTGCACACGGCAGCATCTCAGTCACACCTCTCATTTTTAGTTCAAAGCCTTCCTTTGTTAAGTTATTGGAGGGTCACCTGGATTAAATGGGCAACAGTAATATCTGTAAAATCTTTTTTTAAAGCATTGATTAGAGCAGGGAGGTGCAGCTAAGAGTGTGGGATGAGGAACCCAGTAGGTATTTACTTAGGTACAGACCTGAATGGCAGTGCTGATACACATACCAGCTCCTCAGCTTTTCTATCCACTTTCCTCTAAGCCTGTGTAACAAAGGTGTTTCTTCTGTTTGCTTTATTTTTAATCTTAACTACCTCTGGCATTTATTTGTCCACATATCTCATGGACGGCTTGGTTTTGCTTCTAATGCCTCCAGAATAACTCTCTCCTCTAAAGCTTGCAGTGGTAGTGCAGCTTAAAGAAGGAGAGGAGGAAGGAAATTCAGCTGTTGCCTTAAAAATTGTGTGTGTGTAGATGGCTGGGTTTTTCTACACAGACTAGTGTCTGAAGTTGCTCTATGAAATCATCCTGGTGCTGTATTTAAGGCAGAAATCGGTTCTATTTGTTATTTGGAATATAAAGCCTCTTCCCCAAATCCACCCACTACAGCTGTCAATTTAAAACCTACCATGGAGAGCTCTTACACAGGGATTTTGACCCGAGTACAGGCATATGATGAGATGTAAGAGGTGTGTGTATATATATATATTTATATGTACAAACCCTTGATTTTTTTCTCTAAACAATCTTAGCCTTATAAACCCTTTCTGTTGGAAGGCACTTCTTGATATCATCTGGCCTAATGTCCTGCTCAAAGCAGGGCCAAGTTCAAAGTCAGGTCCAATGCCAAATTTAGGCCCTGTTGTGCTGGGTCCTACATCCAGCTGAGCTGAGAACATCTCCAAGGATGGAGTTTTCCCACCATCTGCTCAGGATTTTTCTTGCTGTGGTTTGTCTTCATCCTCATCAGGTCTAAACACTTTTGGGCCAGTAATGAAAACTCACAGGTGTCAGTTCTGACAGAAACTACAGTATATTGTAGACATTTTCAAGCCATGAAGTATTTCTCCACCTGACAGTCCTGTTTATCTGTTTTGCTATCACAGATTGTGTCTTTTCCTTCTCCCTCCCACCCCATGACCCCAAGGAATGCCACAGACATTTTACAGTTCTGTGTCCCACATACCCTTGTGCTGCAGCAAAGACCAAGAGGCACCAGTGGCACAGCTGCATTTCTGAAATGCAGATGCTCTTGAGGAGCACTCAACCTCATGGATACAGGAAACAAGTCATCCCCAAAGCCTACACAGGTCTTTTCTGCATTAGGGCAAAACTGAATTTGGTGGCAGCAACAGAGCAAGTTCTGTAAGGTGGGGGAGAAGGAGGCATAATTTGGAGTGGAGGGTGGGGGCACTGCAGGAAAGAGGCTGGAAGGGGACAGAGCTTTCTAAACAGGGAAGGGATGTGGAAGGCAGCTAATGAGCTCTTCTCCTTTTACTACTGCTCCAGCAGGCTCAGGTTCAGCCTGTTCCTCACTAGACTCCCCAGCTCAGCCCTTTTCCAACACTGCTTCTAAGGAGGCAAATATCAGTCACTCTCACCTGACTGTCAGGCAATTAGGATGCTGTGATGCAGAATCAGGAGAAATGGACAAATAATATTGTTTTTCATGTAGATCAGTAGAGAGAGATGGGCATCCACATTTGCAAGTTTATTGTGCAGCCTTTTCGTGCCGTTAAGCAACAATTACATTGAACACTTCTAAAGCTTGAAGCTTTTTAAATTAGCTCCTAACATTATTCATGTATTTAGTAAATATTAAGCAAGTTTTTGGAGTAAATTCCTGCTGTAATCTCCCCTTAAACACTGCTGCCTGTGATCTCATGGATTATACTTCACAGAATGGTTCAGGTTGGAAAGGACCTTAAAGATCATCTTGTTCCATCCTCCTGCCATAGGCAGGGTTGCCTCCCACAGATAAATGCAAAACAAAAAAAGAACTTTTTTTCCAGGAGGAGCTTCCCTCAAGATGATATTGATGCCCCCGTGACAAATGGCACCCACTTTATAACCCCAACTTGGAGTGACAGATTCCACCAAACTCCTGTGCCTTGAATCAATAGAAATAAAACTCTGTGCAATAAACTGTCAAGAAGTGACTTTACTTCAGGGAGACGCTGTGCAGTCTAATGAATGGTGATAATTAGCATTTTTCAGGAACTGAACAGCATTTGCTTTAAACAAACAGCACTTAAGCTACAGAAGGATGCTATTTACTGACCCACCACATATGGTAAGAAATGCATTGGAGGCACAAGAAAAAAGGTCTTAGGATGGTATGAAAAGCAAAAAATTAAACATGTGCCCTTAGTTTCATGCATGTGCTACTAAAACTAAGCCACCTGCTCTTAACAGTAGGACCAGCTTAAAAAAGAAAAGTATACTGGCAAAAGAACACAGACTTACTACTTCCCACTGCTCCCTTCTTCCAAGGGACGATTAAAATATTCACCTGTTAAATCACATAACCAAAGACAGCAATTAAGAGAATGGTAAACGAAGAAACAGAGAGAATAGTCTGCACAGTGCAGGTAGCATTACCCTCTCCCTTCCTTAGGGAATCATTTCTCTATTTGAAATAATATTTAAAAGATTTCAGCACTGCACTCATTAAACTTCTCAGCAGCGTGTTTTGACACAGTTGTGCTTTTACTAACACTTTCATCTACGTCAAGCCAGGAGTTCTATTCCACAGATCCTGGTATTCTAAAAGTCTGTCTCAAGTGGGCACCAAGAAAGTGTATGTTGAAAAGGATTCCAGCTGACTTGGCTGTCAGTATTAGCAGTAATTCCATTTCAGCAGAGCCAGAGTAAGAATTTTTAAGGCTATGAAAAAAAAAATAAAATATCCCAAACACTGTGATCACCTGCTTTGATTTTTCACACATCGCGAGCCAAAGAGTTCTCTTAAACTACAGCATGACCTTTTAAAAGGCAACCAATTTTGATTTAATGAGTTCAACTGATGAAAGGACCTTTGTTGCCTTAATTAGGAAGCCAACTGTAAGGCCTGTGTAAAAGCAACGACTAAGACACGAACGGGAGGATGAAACCCACATACTCCTGTCTGTCTTTTAGAGCCACACATTTGGATGAACCAAAAGAATAAAGTTCCACTTCCTGCTAAATTCTCTTTTCTACATGTTGTGAACTGGCAGCTATTGTGTGACAAACTCATGGACACATGGGAGGAGCGGACTGAGGCCCCCTTCCCAGGGATGTGGCTGGGGTGCATCCCCCCGAGCATCCAGTCGAACCCAGCCGGGCTGGCTGCCAACAAACACGTGCCCAGTCACACTGACAGTTCATCTCCCTTTTGAGTACTGAACTGACACATTCCACCCCAAACTTCTCCTGTAATAGATTTTTAAAAATACTGCTTCCTCGAGGAGCCAAGAGATGGCTCAGGAAAGCACGGGATAACCAGGATCATTTAGGAGATCAAGTCCCAGCCCTGACAGCCAACGGGGCAAAAATCACAATTGAGGAGCTGTCATTGTTTTCATGCAGGATCCACTGGGGAGCAGGGGGGACCCCCCCAGATCTCAGTAAATCCAATTCCACTGTTTCTTGGGAGCAATAAAGCTGACAACAATTGAAATAAATAGCGATTTTTCCAAAGACTATCTTTAAACCAAGTGTTACTTGGGATTACTATTCTACCACTTGGTGAAGAAATGGAGAAGAGGAACATGGAAAGGATATGGCACAAAAACTATTTATAGCCCAAAGGGTGGCACAATTTCCTTTTATGGATTTTAAGCCCAGCTTCATTTAGACCAAATCTTCCTCCCAGCTGGAAGTGCTGAAGAGGTATCACTCATATTCTCCTCCAGCATGGATCTGGATCAGATCACTAACATCAATATCCATGCATGAGAAAGGACAAAAGGCAAGGAATAGCTTCCTACCAGGAGTGGTGTAGAGGGAAAATTTTGCAAACAACAGTGGCATTAGACTCCTGGCTAATTCACAGGCATGGAACCTGGCAGTGGGAGATGGCTGGTAAAGGACACTGAAAGCAAGAAGTACTGATTTTTAATTTTTTCCCCCTCCAGAGTTAAAAACTGGCTAATTAAAATTTATAAAATCATCTCACATCTGATAACTATGTATCAAGATTAATAACATTTAAATACATTCAACTTGCAATAACCAGCAAACTCTTGTCTTAAATTACTTTGATTGTATTAGATAATGAGGACATTTATATTTATAGCCAGAAACTGGCACATGTAAAATGTTATGTGAGCTGAGAAATTATTTATTCTAGAAGAAATACCAAACTTGACATTATTTGCTATCTCTTAAAAAAATAGCTGAAATTAAACATATACTTTATCAGCACTAAAAATAGGTTAAATGTAAAGACAGCATATTTGAGATCTGCAAGTCCTTTTGGAAAGGACACTATGGGGGAATGGAGAAGTCAAGTCTACAGACTGAGTTCAAGTCCAACTTCTTTTGCCAATATTAAATTCACACATAAACCTTTCCCCTCTGCTCAAGATTATGGCTTTTAGCTAAATGTCAATCTCTTAATTCATATATTTTAAAGACCTATCACATAAAACTGCCCATAAGTCAGGGTATCAACAGGCTGAACTCAACACAGCCTCTAAGTCAGTGACCACATATTTTATTTATAGCAATTCCATGTAATGAAATGAAGATACTGGAAATTACCCCCTACCAGTTCAGGGTTTTTAATACACTAACTACAACACACAAAAACAAAACCCCAACAGCAATTTTCTACAAAGGAAAGGCTTTACACAGTGATTTGCATTCATTTTTCTGCCTAAGTTATGAAAACACTCAGTAGTCAAAAAAATGCCAGAGAAATGGAGTAAGGCTAGATTTAAAAACCCTTATTTTTCAGCTAATGTTCTAACCCAAGGGCTCACAGGGGATGAGCTTTGCTACATTTCCTCCCCCCCACCTCCAAAGGAGGTTCTTTCTAAAACAAAGCAAAAAAAAAAGTAGGGGGAAAATGGTTACATTCAAAAAGCTATATTTTATTGTTATGGCAACTGATGTGCTAAAAATATAGAAATAAAGTTGTTATGGCAACTAGAATTTTAAAGGCAGTCAAAAGTAGAATAATCAAACATTCTGTTGGCTTAAAATGTAACGTCTATGACTCAATTTTCAGAAAGAGCTTCAGAGATAAGTAGAGGTTGGGGGTTTTTTTGGATTCTGCTTCAGAGATCACAATTAGTATAATTCCAGAGAACTCCACAGAGCACAAGGGAGCAGACCAAGGTGAGCAGTAAATTACTCATCCCCAGTTCTCACGGCCAGTAGGAAAAAACACCTTATGGTGCTTATTTGATATCCTGGCGACCTTACCCAGATCCATCAAGTGTATCATCAGCTTATTATCAAAACCAACAGCCATGGGACATCCTTTATATGAGTCACCACAACGACCAAAAGACAGCAGGGCACAGGGTGCCCAGACAAGCTGTGGCTGCTCCTGGATCCCTGGAAGTGTCCAAGGCCAGGTTGGACAGGGCTTGGAGCAACCTGGGCTGGTGGAAGGTGTCCCTGCCCATGGCAGGGGGTGGGATGGGATGAGCTTTAAGGTCCCTTAGGACCCAAACCATTCTGTGATTCTATAACTGAAAGTTACTTAATGATTTTAAATTAAGTACTGAAAAGTTAGGGAACACCAAAATTCATCTGTCTGAAGCAGCAAAGTTCTGCCCCTTGATACGTATGGAATTACAGAGATGACTATAAGTACGAGATTGTGATATTTAGATTTCTGATACAACCCTGATGATCCTTACTGGCCTCCTAACTACACAAGCACTTCCACAGCAATCTCAGAGCACCTGCCATCTCCCAACACTTCTCAGATTGTCAGAACTGCTACTTCTATTAAAAATTAACAAAACTGTGAAATGTTCCAAAGCCCATACTGAGACAAGCCTTAATTAATAGTAAACAAAGTATTTAACAGATACTTCAGAGAGTTATGACTAGAAACAGTAACTTACAGTGGCAATATTTGCACTGGAACCATGTACATGTTGTGTGCTGGGATCCCAGTGAAGCTGATATTTTAACACAGCATGTGCCTTGTATTTTGGCTTCACTGCAGTGCAAATCAAGGCTCCTGCCAGCAATTACTCATAACTCTTCTCTGACCCACATGAAAAGTCTCTCAGCCCAGCTCACCAGAGCTTTCAGCAAGCAGCACTAGCATGGCCAAGAACACAGCTCAAAGTCAGGCTGGCACTAAAGAGAAAAGAATCAGAGTAATCCTGCAGCACAGAAGTCAAGAGATATACACTGGAAATTCAAACAACACCACAGGGATGTGCAGCAAGGATAACACTGGCAAATTCAAGGGTATTTCTGCAGTTTTGCTTCCCCAGTCTCAGTATCCATGAGGTGGATACACACTTAACTCTTAAGCATCATGTCAAGCCACAGGTACATCTAGAAATGCAAATAATGTAGGTAAATATGTTACCTAATAAATCTGTGACCAAGTCAACAGCTGCTGCAAAGGCAACTCCATGTACAACACTCGCTATACACGTTTGCATCAGCCAGGACAAGCCCTGCACAGGGGAACAGCAATGCTTTAAATCACAGTTTTAGAGGGATTTTCTGCCTATGCCTGGGCTAAAGAGCTTCAAGCTTTGCTGCTGACTCAACCAGACACTGCAGACAGTCCCGAAGAGACAACCAGCTACCGCTGCTCTGAGTCTTCCATAAAACTAGTTTCCTCCTTGTATAATATCCTAAACCTAATCAAGGGTCTGGCTGCCTGAAATGTAAGTTGAGTTCAGTGAAAATGAGCAGCCACCCAAATACCACTCCCTAACTGTGTAAATCCACTGCTGGCATTCAGCATTGTTATATCAGGAGCAGCCATTCTGCACTCTATGTACATGCATACAAACATTAAAAGCATCCCAAAAGAATATTCACTCCCACACTTGCAGGCACATTTCATCCTGAACATGCGTTGATGTATTTTTAATTTTCCATTAAAGAAGAATTTGAGGGTCTTCACAGACAGGCAAAGGCAATCCTGGACGGTGCCAACGAAGACCAAAAGAGCTTCCTGAAATTACATTTACAAATCCACAAAAGATTGGCCACACAGGTCCCAAGGAGCACAACTGGACTGTGATGTTACATTAACCCACCTAAGGCTGCCTCCAATCTGGCCTCACCTGCCCGTGGCAGCACTGTGCTCCCACCTCACCCTCACCCCACATCTGCACAGGGAATCTCTCACAGAGGGAAACAGGGAGAAAGGAGGTTTTCTAAATAGAAATCCACAAATTGCTACAATTAGCCCTGAAATTGTTAGGTAAGAGTACACAAAAGGAACCTCTTCTGGCAAGCCCACGGGCTGAAACCACAACCCCCGTTAACAACGATTTCGTTTTCCCATTCAGGCTGTGCATTGTACTACCCAGGAAAAAAAAAAAAAAAAGGTTGTATTTTGAAACTGGATTGCTTTGGAGACAAACCAGCCATATGAAGATGGCTTTGTCATATGCAGGATGTGATTAAAATACGTGAAGCTCCATATCGTCAATGTTCAGTTGTCAGCTTAAGAAACAACTGATGAAAACCCTCAACAAGTAAAAAATCTCAGCTGCCAAAATATTTGTGTATGACCACAAAAACCTACAGAAGTGATTATTAGAAAGAGTATATACAGTAGCAAACTGCAATCGAACTCCTTGTGGTTAGTTTACCTCAGCAGCTGCAAATTTGCTTGCTGATAGGGGAAATGACTCTTAATTTGTATGAACATACTCATCACTGCAAAGGGAAAAGACTCCTTAATGGATACAGGCTGTAAAGAAGAACTACAGGTCTCTGATCTCTTCTGAAGTGATTACTGTAAAATGTACTTTCACACTAGCTCAGCCCTTGAAAAGAGTATGAAGAACACACGGATAATCATTTGGGGGGGAGGGTTATCATAAAGAAGCCCCCAGGAAAGTAAGGCAGCAGAAGGCAGCAGAATTCACCCCCATGCCAAATTCCAGTCTGGATTTAAGTGATGTATTCATCACTTACATATGACTGGATTTTTCTTCACATGCAGCTCAAGCCTTGCTGGGTTTTGTTACTATTTCAATTGTTCTGGACTGTTGCCCACTGCTATGGTAAAACATGCTTTAACCAAATGTTGGCCACCAGTTCTGCTGTTCATAAAGGCATTTTAAGAGACTTTAAACACCAATTTAAACTGGAATTCTCAGGAGAAACAAAAGAAGCTGGATTTAAAGCATACTTCTGGATTCTTTGCGTTTGTCTCTAAGCGCTTGGAGCTCTCTTTTTAGTTCTTCAGGCATCAAACACTAACATATTGAAACCTCCAACTAATAGTAAGGAAAAGGTGGTTTGCTCTCCTCAATAAAATATTCAGGATTTCTAAAACTCCAGCTGCAGCTTTGGAGTGCTGCAGCCTCCTGAATAACAGTTATGCAACCGTTGTTTGAGAGGAGGGGATGCCAAGGAAGAAGTGGATTTGAGAGGAAAGAGGAATAGCAAGAGCAAGCTGATTGTTTAAAAATTGAGTTATCCCTCAGGAATCACAGCTCTGGCCGTGGCCACAGAGCCATTTACCCCAGGTAAGCAATGCCTTGTGCTGCCAGAGAGAAATCACACCCACAGAATTCCATAGGACAACACAGCCTGCAGAGAACTCCCAAGCGATCCCATTTTACTCAGGGGTGTAGAATACCATTGCTTCAAACATTCTCACCATGCTGCTCTCCCAGCATCAGCATCGCTACTGCCACAGGAAAACTGAGCACCTGTCAACAAACCAACACTCTAATTCAACCTGTTCATGCCTGGTCTAGGAATACATCGTGGAGTTTCGAAGGAGCTCCGAGGAGCCAAGAACCAGCAGCTCTTACCACGCTCTGAGGGAACAGCGAGGCACTGACACATCCCCGCTCCATCCCACTTAGCAAAACACTTGTTATCTGCATCAATATTCATACCCCTGAATATCTGAATATCCATTCTCCCAGGAACCACTTAAATCTGTTCAGGCCAGAACATGGCACTATGGAAGGCTTGCCCACTGTTGGAGACAGCTCTACTCCCCCCCTCTGCAGATAAGGGATCAGAAATCCTCACACACAAACCCACCACAGGCTCCAAGAGGGCACAGGCAAATCTCACTTCCACTCTACCCTTCAGAATAAATACATCAGTTCATGTGACTTGTAGAGCAGGGAAGTCACATACCACCCCAAGAGCCAGGAATTGTACTGGGAGTGTCATTCTGGTGTTATCCTAAGTGACAGAAGAGACATTGTAGGAAAAACTTACTATTTTATGCAGGCCCTGAAAAAAATATTATTGGCATTATTTTCCACTTCAAATACCACACTTAAACATTAAAATTAAGATAACAGAAATAAAAGTTACTAATGGATGCTCCTCCTTTATTTCCTCAGGAGAGCTGTCATTATACTGAAGAATTCCCTTGAAGATGAAGAGTGAGTATGAGATTTTCCCTTTTGTGCACACAAAACTGAAAGATTTTCCTCAGATGAGCTCTAGATGAATCAAAACTTGGCAAATTAAATTCACCTTAGGGACATTTTATTCCTGAGTTTGTAAGAGTAATATTAACATTTACTACGAAACCAGGTACCCTGGTACATTCATCATAAACTAAACCTTTTATCTGAAGTCTGAATTTCAATTAAGCTATTTAAAGAATTAAAATTCTGTCAACTTCTGCTCTTCAGAGACAATAATTTTTCATTGATTTCTAGTAAGTATTTTCAGTTCATATATACTCCATTGTCCCACAGTGTTGCAGCAGCACTAAAATAATTCAAACAAGTAGGTGACTATAACTGTCAGCACTAACAGCTCAGCTTATACCCAAAATGAGCCTTCCTATCACTCCAACCAACACAGGAACTGATTTTTCTCTGCAAATCACATTAAATTACATAAATATCAGGAATCTACTTGCCAGGAAATGACTGATCTCAGTTTAAGAGAAGGGTTAAGGAACAGTCATCCTAGCCTCACCCTTTTAGAAAAGGTGGGGAAAAGTAAAACCCAGAAACTGCCTGTAGAGACTGAATAGAAAAGAAACAGGGAACTGGGAAAGCTGCATCTGCATCTCTAAGTGATCAGCTCCTCCAGAATTTCTTTGCTTAATATCCAAGCATCTCATTCAAAAAGCAACATAACAGGTATTATTCTCTTTTTCTCTCAACTGAAAAAAGAAAATCACATTTTAATTCTAATGATGATTGATCCTTATGTAATAGGATCTTTTATAATTGCTAAGCATACAGCTATGCCATCCTTGACATCTACTCTCTCTAAAAGTCAGGGGAGACCATTCCTAATTAGTAAGGAGAACTAATAATGTTGCAAAGAAAAAAAATGCTCCTGGCTGCACAGAAGCCCAAACTCCCCCATTTTCAGTCAGGACAGACAGATGCAGCATTTCGAGCACAAATATTTGCTACAAAAATACTCTAATGTTTCAGTCCATTAACCAACCTGCTGTGGCAGCTGGTGAACAGTCATCTTTTTAATTAGACACCCTTACTGATTAATTAGTCTCAGAACATTGAGCAATGGAACCCTGCACGATGCCACTGGGACAAAAAAAATACTCCTTTTCCTTGTGCAAACCTACCATCTTTAGTATTTGCTGCAAGTATCAGGCTTGATTCATTCCCCACTCAAATGAAAACAGCCTTCCTGTGTAAGGAATCCTCTCAATCCACAGCTAAACTGTTTCAACCCAAAGGCCTCACACAGATAAAACAAATTAAACAAACAAACAACTCCACACAAACACCAAGGCACCAGTGTCAAAGTCAACGGCATTTAATCTGCTTTGTATAAAAACAGTGGCTCATTTGTAGTCTCCTCCGCTCTCCACTTCCTAACTATGCAGGCAAACTGGCAATAAAAATTAGAAAGCCAAGTCAGTGTGAGGTATGAAACAACAAAGCCAATACCTTTTCTCGTTTCAACGGTTTGGGTAATTTCAAAGGTTAAAAAGTGAACACATTTCTGCATTACAGGAAAGCTGAACTTCACTTCATCCCTCTGAGCTCAGTCTGCAGAGGGATGTATCAAGAAACAGATAAAAGAGTTAATTCAATGCATGGAAGATTGTGCTTAAGCACTTTCAGCTATCCCATCTCTAACTTTTCATTTTGGACAAGAGACAATTCCAGCAACCTGAAACCTTCACTTCTGGGTTTTTTTAGTTTTTGGTTTATAATGAGACTGTTTGTCTTGGAGGAGTCATAAACAATAATGCTGGTCCAAACTGAGCAGACAAACTACATCTATTAGCTCTAGACTGATTTAGTTTCATCCAGCCCCAAACCCAACCCATTTGCTCCATCTTCTGCAGCAATGGAACATCCTGTCCTACAACTGGTCCCTACTGGATGAGACCCAGACCCTGGAGTAGTGATACCCCTCCCTAATGCCATTTTCAAATTACTGTGTTACTGAGATCAATTATTTTCAGGATATGGCAATATTTAATCCCCAAATCAATGACTCTCATATTTGCTTCAGACCTTGGAAGAATTCTTAGGATCTTCACTCTTCTGTGGAGTGGCTTACAAACGATATTGGCCAAGACACAAAACACCATTATACAGTCAGCAGATAAAGCTATTTTTTGGCCAACTCTTTTGAAGCCTGACCCTTTAATTAGTTATTATCTCTAACTGTTCTGGGCACATGCTCATATTGCCAAAGGAAATTATGACAGCAAACAAATAATCTTATTTTTGGTTCTCTTACAAGTCATTTGGAAGGACAGCCATTGAGTCTTTCTTGAAGACCTTCGACTCAATGTCACCATCCAGCTCAAAAATGGGCACGCACATCCCTGTCCAAACTTCCAGTGCTTTGGAACAGTACAATTCTACCAACATCTACCTACCTGACAGCAGGATTAGTTTCTGATGTTACTTCAGAAAATGAGAAGAAATTTAAAACAAGCTTTGTTTTCTTAAAGTAGAGCAGCAGCATTTAAAACTAGCCCATCTATACTGTTAGATGAACTTTACACACACAGTTCATTCCTTCATGGCAATCAGGTTACAAACTGAAAACCTTCTATGAAGAGATGCTGCATTTTAGAACTCCATCAGTACTACCCCACGGTTACCATAAGCAGTTTTTTCTCACTCTGCTTTTCTTTTCCTTTAAATAAACAAACAAACCACACATTTCTCTCTCCTGCTGTGCACTTTGTTTTCCCCTTGCATCCCGTGCCACGTGCAGGGGGGTGACGAGTCCATGGCACACATGCCAGGGAGGGAACTCAGGCACATTTTGATTGCCACACAGAACAGATTTACATATATGTCAGAAACGAGGCAGCTGCCAAATCACAACTCCTACTCTCTCAGATTGCATGCAGGGCCTACTATTGTGCTCCAGTCAAAATTCCTGAGTGGCTCATTGTAATCACCAGGCTGGAATTCAGTAGGAGACCCGAGACAGTGCAAGGTAGTGCTTGTCAGCACCACACTGTTTGTGAGGGCAGAAGTACTTCTTTTTCCCTTCCCTCCTGGAACTCCAAACTCACCCAGAGATGGGAAATACATCAGCTCTGTGAATGCTCTGATATGGGAAAGGAAACACAGCCCCACTGGATGATTCCTGACAGAGCACAGATCTCCAGTGAGCAGCTCCAGAGGACACGGAGGCCCTCTGGAGAAAATAAGTGCAGCATTGATTTTTCTATATGAGACATTTTATTTTGCTTTCTGTGCTGAACTGAAACTCTAACACAGGCCCCAAATTACTCCCTCCTACAGAACACACTGAACAAAGCACTCATCTGGCTGAAAACCACTGCAGCAGATTCCAGAGCTCTGCACAGGGGTGGGTCTGAATGGTCCAAACACACAGCCAGATGTGTCAGGTGATGGGAATTACAGCTGCCCAATCCCACACAGCACTGCTGCACACAGCTGGATACAACAGCAAATGTGTCTGTGTTGGGGTCCCTAAACCAAAATCAACTGCTGAGTCTGTGTCACTCAGTGCATCACAGTGCACTCATTTCTGGCCTGCCAACAATACAACCCTCAGCAGCAAGCACAGTGGCACCAGGAGGTATCAGCAACGCTGCAGGAAAGCCACAGTTTTCACCACATTTCCCTCCAAAGTTTAATGTGCACATTTATTATTAACAGACACCACTACAACAAAGCTTTTAATAGTATATACCACTAAAATATAGGTACTGCTGCTCTGTCTGCTTAATTCACATGATCAACACACCAACGTGAAACTGAGGGGTTCTGCTCACAGCCTAAATATCAGGTAATAATTCATTATAAAAAAATTAGCTGACCATTTTTTTCTGGAGCACCCCTATTAACTCTTCTCAAAGATGGGCCTTAGCTTTGCTTTGGCACAGGTTCCCTCCTGTTCCTTCCTTTCCATGAATCCTCTCCTGCCAAAGGATAGGATCACCAGCAGTTTAGACAGTCAGACTATAGAAGAAATTTGGTGATTTCAGGAGAAAAGTGATTTACTTCAGAAAACAAAAACAAAAACTTGCTTGCATAAATGCTTCAGAAGAGGATTTAAGTTTCCACTCTGTAACAGTATCATATTTCATATTAAATCTTGTACAAAATACCTTCCCAAATACATGTCACTGCAAGATTTCTGTAGTGAGAAGGCCAATTGTAACAAGGTATTTCGAAGGCATGAGGCCCCAGCATCAAGATAAACCTTGCATTTTAGAAGTTTTCCACTCCCTCCTCTGCCATGAAACAAACATCTTTCCCACTTTTGGAAAGCAGGAGCAAAATAATGGAGGTGGCTTTGATGCAACATACAGCTGACAGATGTCCTGTGAATGGTTTCTAAGGAAAATATAACCCAGCTACAACGTCAAAATGAAAAATTTACACTACCAAAACATCCTTCCCTGTTGGGAAAAGGAAAAGAAGCCAGCAGGACAACTCTCCCTCTGGGGACTCTTCTGAACTTCCCAGAGTGGGTGGGTCAAATTATGAGAGAAAAGTTTTACTAACAACATCTATCCCAGAATTTCTGCGTGGACAGATGATTCATAACCTAGATAATGAATCTCTGAGCAACATTAAAATGATCCCCAGCCTTTTCTGCCACTCCAAGCACTTTTGAGGGTGATGCCCTTCTCAGAGCCACAGCTGCCCTGCAGTGGCAGAGCTTCAGAGCCCCCAAGTTCCCCTCCTGACACTGCTCAGAACACAGTCACTGCTCGTGACCACAGTGGTTCTCCCTCCTGCCATCCCAGCTCTGAGCAGATCACACAGCTCTGCAGACAACTTCTTACAGTGTTTACTCACTGCACTGATGACATTAGGACACAGAACAGCAAGAGATCCCTAAAAGGATTCTCCTCTCAAATCACCCATACAGCAAGGGGACTGGTTTCCTGCTAGGTAAACATGTTTTCAACATTCTTTTTTAAAATATACAACAAAACAAGAAATACCTAACTTTGTGAGGCTTTGTTTGGCTCTCTTTGTGATTTTTTTTTTTTTTAATTTAAAACTCATAAATTAAAGGCATACAGAGAACAAACTGCTGAAAAACCAAAGTGATGGATGTGAGCTTATAAAAAAGCCACAAGCAAACACCCGAACAACAAGCTGATGTTCTTATTATCATCACAGCAAGAGAATAGAAAGCTAAATGTCAAGTATTACTACAGATATAGGTCAGCAATTTCTATTGTTAATGCCATTCAGCAGGTACCCTTGGCAGGGGGTAAAGTCACCTCATCACAATTTCAGTTGCTTAAAACAAGTCCAACTGTTTTGCTCTCCTGCTGCTCCACCGCTGAATGAAAACTGCTGCCCAGCAGAACTCAGCTGAACCAAAGGACAGAAAATAAGAACAACAGAAGGAAAAAAACCCGAGCAACAACCCCCTTACCATTGTGATGAGCAATCTGTATTTGTCCAGCATGGCCTGGTTGTCATGGCATCCTGCCAGCAGCTGCCAGATCTCCGCCCTCAGCGCCTCTGGAACCCCACTCTTCACCAGGGTGGACAATCCGTTGGGTCTCACGACCAGGTTATTGTGCCTGAAACACAGATAACCATTTGCCTGTTAAACTTCAACCACGGGAGTCAAAACAAGGATTAAAAACAGTAACTGTTGTTAAACTCGCCAGCGTTACTCTGAAAAGCAGAGTCAGCAACTGGCAACATCAACTTTCCTGCCAGCGGTCACAGTAATTAGTATTTGTCAGATGGAAAGCAAAGATCCTGCAGGGATTGACAGTAAGAACCAGTGGCAAAATGCAGTGATATCCAAATTCTTTAGGTGTGCAGAAATTAATAGAAATTAACAATAGGCAACTGCAGAAATTGAACTCAACTGGCTAACAAAGAACAATATGAGCTGAAAGTGAAAACTATGCCATCTGTGCAGGCAATTCCATTCAAATATTTGTTCAACATATATGTTTCAGCTTAGGCTAAGAAAAAGAAATTAAAAATAACATAAGCCACACAGAGAAATAAATTTTGGAAAACAAAATTTTAAGAGCACTACCATGAAGTTCCAGTTTCACACTTAGTGCCAAGAGTATATTGCACGTCCCACAAAGCAGTAACACTTGCACTTGGCAAACCTCAGTATTCCAAATAAATTTGCCTGTTGGTCTGAGCTGGTCCTTCACTCTGGTTTCACACACACCCCCCAAGAAATGCAGGAATACAAAGCTCACTGCACATGCACATCATTGCAGAGCTTTCAGTCACAGATGTTTAAACCCCATTTCTGAGATAAGTGTTTGCTGATCTGGGTTGCAGCTCCTGTGGACTCAGGATGGCAGTTTCCAGAGCAATGCAGCAGCAAATCTGCCCCAATTGATTCTTTGCTCTTTCAGCTGCAGGAAGCGCTTTGCTCTCCCAGTGTTTTGACCACTGTAGAGTTTTCCAACTCTCCTGGTAGGAGCATAGTGAGAGTGGCTGTTTAGCCAAATGCCAGCAAGCTGTGATTAATTAAATAACCTGCAATTTGACCCTGGAGTTTCAGTAAATGTTTAGAGTACTCATTCTACCAAACAGCTCATTAACACCTGAACAGTTTACCACTGCTGTTGAAATTTCAGAAGTGTTCTAAACAAATTTCTTTTTCCTACACCTTGACAATGATATCCCCATTTTTCCAAATAACCTGAGAATTAAAGAGTGTCATTATATAACCTTATTCTTTTAAACACAATAATTATTTTTAAATGCATAGTGCAACCCAAGTAATTTCAAACTGTATCACTCAGCCAAATCAAAACCCAAGTAGTCTCTTTTTCAACCCATTTTGCAGGCAGTCACATGAGCCTAATGGTCTTGTGATGAGAAAAAGGTAAGAAAGAAAAAACATTATTCACAAAAACATTTACTTGGCCTGAAGGACTTGAGTTGGGTCCAGAGAGGGTCAAGAAAATGCTCTGAGTCTGGAGCTCCTCTGCTCTGGGAGAGCTGGGGGTGTTCAGCCTGGAGAGCAGAAAGCTCCAGGGAGACCTCAGGGTGGCCTTTCAGTACAGAAACTTTGTACAGGCAGATAGTGACAGGACAAGGGGGGATGGCTTTAAACTAACAGAGGGCAGGGTTAGATGGATGCTAAAATAAATCCTTCCCTGTGAGGGAGGGATGTGCCAGATGGAGAGGCCCTGGCACAGGTTGCCCAGAGAAGCTGTGGCTGCCCCTGGATCCCTGGCAGTGTCCAAGGCCAGGTTGGACGGGGCTTGGAGCAACCTGGGCTGGTGGGAGGTGTCCCTGCACATGGCAGGGGGTGCAATGAGATGAGTTTTAGTGTTCCTTCCAACCCAACCCACTCTGTCATTCTGTGATTCTCTGACCAGGCACACTACGCAGTTACAGAATTATGAAATGCACATTCAGATATAAATAAATAACAAACATATCAGCAAGTTAAAGCTCAAATTGTGGATTAGTTTGTTTCTTACATGGATCTGGTCACATGTTATGTGAGAAACACAGAAGGGCTCCTCTGAGGAGTGGGCAAGCTGATAAAATAAAGTGAACAGCTAAAAAGGGACATTCCCACAGAAACAAAACAGGGACACTCTCAGCAACACCAAGGAAACAATACAAAAGGCTTATGGCCACACCAAAGAGAGATGCACATTCCATGCTGGAACATAACCCTGAACATATTCCCAGCTGAGAATGAAGCAACCAGACTTGCCTGGCTCTGTCTTATGTTTAGGCAGTTCTGTGGCAGAGGTAATACTGCAGCAATGTGAGTCCCTGCCACACAGTGTAACTCTGAACTCCCTCAACCAACTTCCTGCGTTCTGAACAGCTCCCTGGGAAACAGCCTGAGCAGCCCCAAGCCTTGCTCAGAACAACAGAAATGGGCATAAAATAAAAGCTTGTCTTATTCTGCCCTTATCCTTCAGCATGTGGGGGAAATGGGTCATTCATGGGTGTAAAATATTTAATTTGCTTCCAAGTGCTGCAGTTCTCCTGCACAGAACTCAAAGATAATAAAATAAAGATACACCATTACTTTCCAACTATTAATTGTATTTTTTTTGTAAATAATCTTATTTTTATTCCTGTTTATATGCTTGAAGGAGGCTCTTGGAGTAATGTTTTTTCTGAGTCCAATAGGTTACAGTGACATTTTAAGAAAATGACAAGAAGCAATTAAAATGCAAGAAATTGTTCACCTAAGAGACAAATACAACAGTTCCCCAAGTGCAAATGTTAATTTTTGTTTATTTACTTTTTTTACAAGTGCACAGATCTTCCACTAACATATGCTGCCATTTTCAACACACTAGTAGATTTGACTTCAATCTATTTTTAGTTTTCAAATAGTTACCACTTTTCATCTGTTACTCTTTCTTAATTTTGTTCTTAAAATGTAACATAAGGCTGTTTAAAAATTCAAGTAGTTTACAGACTCAGGAGGTGATATTGCCTGAGACACTACTGAAGAAAAGTTTGCTACTGCTGGTCTTCAGGCTGGCTGGGATGTCCCATTTCTCACCCCTTTAAGTCATTTTAACCGAGGTGTTTCAGCTACTAAATGTGTAAGTTATGAGTTCGAAACAGTTTACTCCAAGTGTTAAATGTTTTGTCTCACTCATTAGAATACTTGAGTAACCAGAGGGTTGTGAAACTTCAGGGAATGAGCTGTGGGTGTTCCTTCCCTTCAGCATGTTCAGCCACAGGAACACAGGGACTACTCCAGGGCAAAGGTTAAAACAAAAACAATCAACTGACAAATGAGTTAAAAAAAAGGAATAAAACTAAAGGTAGCATCTTCCAGTGGAAATGCCAGGGGGATGTCCCTTAGAACAGGCTTTGGAAAGGTCTAAACAGCTCCAGAGTCCACTTCTGGACTTTTACAGATCATGTCTCATCCAGAAACCTTCACATGAGATCTCCATTACACATGAAGTCAGCAGCAACAAGCTGCATTGCTCCAAAGCTACGAAGTGGCCAAGCGAATTGCCCAAATAAATCCTTAAAGCATTTTCCAGCTCCCAGTTTGGAGTTAGGAAAAGGAAACTGCCAATTCCAGATTAAGGGCCTCCGATTATTTTTGTCTCCGGCAGCAGGAGCTATTACTTACTTACAAAGACAAAAACCAAATAAGTGGTTCTGGCACTTGCTAATAGTCCAAGGTCTCTCAGAGGCAGCAAACACACAGACTTGTTCCTCTCTTGGCACAGTGTCTGCTGCTACTGAAGCACTTAATTAAACCACAGAAATAACACTGTTGAGAACAGACTCCAGGCTTACAAATAGTCTTGGTTTTACTCACCAACAGAAGCCGTTTCAGTGAGGATTCACAGGCTTTCTAGAATTCCTTTTCAAATGCTTACATACAGCATGTTAAAAAATAAATAAGAGATTGCTTCTAAACAAATTCAGTGTACCCCAGCTGGCACAAACGCCTCAGACAGGACACACTGACTGCTCTGCCTGTCCTCTCCTGGCTCGGAGGGTCACAGGGCTTTAACTCCCAGCCCCAAGGACAGTGACCACAGAGTTGTGCCTGGGAAGTCCCACACACAGACACTGAACTCAACCAGACTCTGGCAGATGCTGTGGGAGACACCTGTCAAAGAACTGCAAGTTATCTATACCATTTAAACTAGGTTTAAAAAACACACGTTAATGTGGTTTTTATTTTGGTTTTTAAACTGTGTAAGCTGAAGAATTTCACACCTGCTGCACAAAGACTCACGAAACAAAGAGAAGGTTAATATTTGAAATCTCAATGTAAGGAATTAAGCATTACCATCTCCCCAGCAACTCTCCCCAGGAATACAAAATCTTCTCAGGACAATCCTTTGACACATCACCGGTGCCACTGGAGAGTTCGTTATCACTCTCTGCAAAAACAAAAAAAAAAGAAAAAACAAGAAAACAAGAGCATGCACACATTTACCAAAAGCACAGACACTGAAGATCTACACATATAGGTCTCAGATAACTGTTTTATCTTGTATATCAGTTTTAAAACCACAAGAAGACATCAAAAATATTAGTGGAATCATAAAGAATGTTTAGCAGACCTTACAAAACAAGTGTATTAATGAAGTTACCATAACATTTAAAAGAACAGGACTAGAGAATAATTCATAGCAGTGCTACAGGAGAAAGAGCTGGGACCTGAGAAAGCATTATGCAAGGAAAGATTCAAGGCTGCCACCTCTCCATTTAATGACACTTCACAAGGCAGTGTTACCTCAAAGTCACATCCACTCCAGACCTCCCGGGAAGAGAAGTCTCTTAAAGCACAGCAGATAATGCTACTTGGTTATACCCATGTCCCTTTGGCTCTCCTGTGGTACCTGAGCACAGGTACCCCCTTAGAGCCCCCAAATCATTTTTTTTTAAAACTGAAATAAGTTCCTGGATGGGCAGAAAGAACAACAGTGTGATATTAAAGGTTGTAGTGCACAGAACAGAAAAGAATGCTTAAAATGAAACCTCATAACTTCTAAGAGTGAAGCACTTAGGGAGGGATATAGGCTACTGCATGACTAAATGCAGAACGGATAATGTGAGCCTGGGACAGTGTGCTCAAATAACCACCCATTTAAAGAACCCTTCCCATTTCCCAGTGCCTTGTGGGCCTGTGCAGCTGCCCACAGTTGGCTGGACAGTCAAACCCTACAGGGCAGCTCCTCACATGAACGTGGTCTTGCAGTTACTTGGACTTTTTTCCAGTTTTATCTGAATAAAATACTGCTAGAAGTTACACGAGAGCAATTTCAACACCACCAAACACTGACAGGGCTCCAGCTCTCGGTGTCAGTGGGGAAAACAACCCCAAGAGAGACAGCAGCAGCCCCACAAAATCCCAGACTGGTTTGGGTTGGAAGGGACCTTAAAGCCCATCCAGTCCCACCCCTGCCATGGGCAGGGACACCTTCCAGCAGCCCAGGTTGCTCCAACCTGGCCTTGGGCACTTGCAGGGATGGGGCAGCCACAGTTCCCCTCAGAGGCTGCTGAAGCCATGAGCAGTTTAGATGTCAGAGGCCTCCAAGGCTGCTCCTTCCTATGAGCTGAGCTGTCTCAAGAAGCTAAAATAAAATAAAAAAAAGAAAGAGCAAAGCTACATCTGCTCACCAAATCCCTCAGATACTCTCCTCAACGCTGCTCAGTCACATCTGGGTGCTGACCTATTATCTTGCATTCCTCAGCTACATTAAACACTTCACCTCCAGCTTTATGCAGGCAACAGGAATAGTTCAGGGAGAGGAGGATCTTCAGTCCTTGTGCAATTATCCTGTTAACTCTTCATCCTTGTCATTCTCACTTCAATGACACGTTTCTAATTTATGTTCTTAGCAATTGTCAAATACAAGTCATTAATAAAATATCACCAGTGCTTGAATTTGACAGCGAGCTGTGAGGACAAAGCATACACTGCATTTCAAGGACAATTAACAGCAGAAACTCTGCCCTAAGACAGAAGCACAGCAGAAACTGCTGTATTTTCAAATTAATATTACATTAGTGAAAGCCTTTAGCTTGGAACCTGCTTGTACAGCTTCACAGGACCCAAAGTATAAGACCAACCTCCATTTAACTACTTCCCCATTAGAATTAAAACCAACCCCAACAAAATAACCACCCATATCTACAGAAAACTTGATTTTATGGTTTTCCAATCTTTTGCTTGCATTCACTAGACCGTAAGAAGGAAATACGAAGATCTAAATTTATTTTAATAAAACTTGGTATCACTATAAAATTGACCAAAAGAAACATATTGAAAAGACTCAACTTTCCTTTAATTTTAAAGTTACCAAAAAATAGTGTAAAGGCCAATCTCTTCACTTACCAGCCAGGCCTGGTAATAATTAAAAGCACCTTTAAGTTAAAGCAACTAAATTCATTATATTTTCTTAATTCCCTCCTCTCCTGATTTGCCTAACAGGATCAAAGAGATGAATTATAAATGCAGCCCTTCTATTGCGCATGGAAGCCAGGAAAAAAAAAAAAGTGAGGAAACCTTCTCTGGATTGAGCACATTTGCCATTCAGAGATATAAGGTACTGAAACATATAAAGAACCCCAAGGAACCCAGCTCACACCAGGAATTTATCATAAACCACAACTTCAGGGAAGTTTCACAAGTTCAAGGTAAGGGGTAAACAATTTGGCACAAAATTCTGGAAAGAGAGACTGGAATTTCCTTGGAGAGACTGCAGAACTACTGCCCACCTTTACAGGAGTTACTGAGGAAAATAACACAAAGCAACCCTGCAGGCTGCAACAAAATCTGGTAAGGACCACTGAAGTCCCCCAGTGGGCCAGAATGTTTCAAAATGAAGCTGCACTGCTCCTTTGAGAACAGAGCACACTAGCTGTTACTGGATCCAGTCCTGAGCTTGCCAAGGAATACTGACATCAGACCAAAGCAACAAAGCTCCTGACGTCTCTCCACGCTGGTATTCGGGACAAGATTCTTCGAAGTTCTTAAGGAGATCAGTGTTACACAGCACACACACTCCGGTGCTGCAGCCAGGAAATACTTTCATCTGGAAGGCTTAGCAGTGTTTGCAATGTATTATTCAGTTCTGTGTCAGAAAATCACAGGCCTTAATTAGAAATGCCATATGCTCCCTCTCAAAAGGCGCTCACGTCAAACTGAAAAATAGAACAGGGCAAAGGGGACAGAATAAACAGCTTCAGAAGTCTCTACTTTGTTTCCACTCTAAGGACTATTTACATATTCTAACCTGTGAAAGCACTTAGGTATGAAAGAAGGAAAAAAAAAAAGATGCCATGGGAGGGATAATTAAGTGTAGATGTTCTTCTCCGAGTACTTCGATATGGTTTTTATCACATTCCATAGCATCTGTAAGCCACAGCAGGATTTAATCCACCCTTACATTGCTGGGAATGCCACAGATCCATTCCTCTAAATGTCCTGGGTACTTCTCCCTTCCTCCTGTATTTGCCCTGACCTCCCAGAGCCATCAGCTGGGCAATAAAAGTGGGCAACAAAACAGGCCTCATCAGAGCAAGAGGAGGATGGAAAATGTCCCCAGGGAGCAAACCTGGGGGTTGTAAGTGTGTGTACACACAAACTGCCTTTAAGAACATTCACAGGGAACAGCAAGCCCGGAAGGTTTTTGGTTTGCTTTGAATTGCAACACGATTCACAAAACCCACGAGAAGGTCACAGCTCATGAACCAATTCCCTGAATTCAGAGCCTCGTTAGAGGAAGCCTGAAGGATGGCACTGCCACAGCAAGCATGGCTCTGCTTGGCATCAGCATGGAGTAACAACCTGAGCTGGAAAAGACCCCTGGAGGTGAGACAGTCTGATCTCCTACTCCAAGCTCTGGCTGCACCAAGTCACTCCAAGCCCAGAGTGGGAGGTGTCCTGGCTTTGGCTGGACTAGAGTTCACTCTCTCACAGTGGCTGCTGTGGGGCTGTCTTTGGGTGTGAGTAACACCAGGATGTTTCTGCTGCTGCTGAGCAGTGGCTCACACAGAGTCAGGGCCTTTGCAGCTCCTCATCCCGCCCTGAGGGCTGAGGGTGCACAGGAAGGGGAGAGAGGACACAGCCAGGACAGCTGATCCCAACTGGAGCATCCCAAGGGATGCTCCAGACCATGTGGCATCATGCTGAGAATGCAAAGCAGAGGAAAAGGAGGAAGGGAAGACCTCTGGACTGATGGCTTTTGTGTTCCAAAGTCCCTGTTAGACATGATGGAGCCCTGTTTTCCAGGAGATGGCTGAACAGCTGCCTGCCCATGGGAAGTGCTGAGCAGACTCCTTGGTTTGCTTTGCTTGCACACACAGCTTCTGCTTTCCCTACTGAACTGCCTCCACCTCAGCCTACGAGTTGTGTCACTTTTACCCTTCTGACTCTCTCCTCCATCTCACCAGGGAAGGGAGACCGAGTGGCTGTATGGGGCTGGGCTGCCATCTGGGACTAAACCACAACACCAGGGTAGTCTTGAACACCTTCAAGGAGGCTTGACAATGCTGATGGTTTAAACACAAACCAATCCACCCACCAAAAATGTCCCTTCATCTAACCAGTATCTGATGCCTCAGGGCCTTATCAAGCACGTCTGAGAAGAGTCGGGCTCTGTCTTCACTGAGTCCTCTGACGTAGCAGTTGCAGAAAGCAGTGAGATTCCTCTCTAGCCTGAACCAAACCCAGGTCCCTTAAGCCCTCACTGTACACCATGTGCTCCTGAGCCCTGCTCTCTGGAGCACTGAGCACTCCGCTCAGTTTGCTGTTGTCCACAACCCCGCTGAGGCTTCTGTCACCAGGTGATAAAGACACAGACTAGCACCAACCTGGCCCAACACCCATCCCTCTCAGATCCCACTGCTTGCTGGCTGCCAGCCAGACTTTGCACCATTGATTGATTCTTTCATCCCAACAGTCCAGCCAACCTTCCAACCACATTATCTTCCACTTGTCCAGTCCCTATCTGGTTGATGTAAGGATAAGGACACTACAGGACACTACTGGAGTCCTTGCTAAAACCGAGGTATGCAGCACCCACTGCCCACAGGCCATCTTGTCACAAGGATCTGTCCTTCATTCATCTCTGCTGGCTGTTCCCACTGACACTGCTGGACATTCACATGTTTAGAAACTGATTTCAGAAGTATTTGCTCCATAACCAGTCCCATGGATCGAGGTTAGACTGAACTAGAACTTCCTTCTGGCCCTTTCTTCTTTTGGATACTTGCCATTTGCATGAGATGGATATGGAAGCCTGCACAGATATCCCTCGGGTTGGCAGAGGACCCCTGGATGGCAGATTTTGCACGCAGTCTGTTTTGTTAGTACACCTACAGACAAACCAACCTGCAAAAAGTGGTATCTCTCAAAAATCTGCAGGGACATTCAAGGACAAGCTAGAGAAGAGTGAATCTAACTGAAGACTGCCAGTCTCTGGATATACACAATTTTGTCAGTTCATTCCAAGGACTTCATTACTCTTACTCTATGGACTGTATTTCCCAGCTCAAGCTGAATTCCTTCTAACCTGCAATTTATGCCAATCACTTTTTTTCTCCTAAACATTTGTAGCACATCTCACTTTCAGAAAGATGATCTTAGCCTTCACTGCTTCTGTTCTAGAGTACTCTGCTTGTTTCCTCAAAGGACACATTCTCCAGACTTGCTCTCATTTCCCATTTTCTCCTCCAGCTGGTCTGTATTTTTTTTTTTATTTTTTTTTTTTGTGAGGAGAGGTGTTCAAACAAAATACTGAGGCATCCAGTGTTAAACCAGAGGAATTACACACACACACTAACTGGTATAAGCAAATATCCCACAGGAAAATAAAATCATACACACAGAAACACAATATCTCAGCCTGTTCTTCCCCATCTCTTATTTTGTAGTGCAGGATGTCAAGGAGGGAACACAGGGAACCCTTAGAGGGTGACACCAGTACTCAGAGAAGCACTGAGGGTTGTAACAAATCACCATGAGAAACCAGCTCAGAGCCAAGTCAGGCAGCACCAAAGCTTAGTGAGAGTCCCTCTCTCTGATCAGGGATTAACAGACCCTTTTGAATAAAAGTAATCAACTTGGTTTACTGGCATTTCCCATTTGTGGCCTGAGGAAATGGATCCTGGCAAAGAACTGTTACCCATACCAACAAAAATTGCAATACTCAATATGAATGTTTTTAATCTTCCTCGTTTTGCACTCAAAGAGGGTTTTTTGTGTTGTTTTGGGTTGTTTTTTTGCAATGGGCCTTTTTTGCATCATATTTTTAAAATTTGCCTGGAGACAATACTCCCCTCACCCATATTTTAGACCACAGAGCAGCTTTTCCAGTGGATTCAGTTCTCCACCAGGCAACCTTCTTGATCATCTGAAGCATGGCAATTCCTTAGAAATCAAACTCGCTTGGCAGCTCACAAAAAGGCAAAGAAGGTGGAAAACTTGAGCTCTCTGTTTCAGAGGGCTCAAGCATAAAGGTGAATAAGTGAAGTATTTCCTAAAATGAGTAGAAAAATATGAATACAGCAGCTCAAAACGAACAGGTGGGATTTGAGCACTGATGGGAAGGAAAAACAGGGATTTCTAATGAGTTTTAATTGAGAAGCTGTTACACGTGAAATAAAGAGTAGGCAGAACTGAAAAATAATACAGTTGGAACAGCCTGAAGGAGAAGGAAATCAGGTCATGAAGACAGGTGGGAATAGAATGGGAATGCTTCAAATATGAGCAGTTTGATTTTTATGTAGGAGAAGAACAAAAATGAAGGGGGAGCTGAAGTTGGCAGCGTATTATCAGGGCACAAGATGGAGCATTACTGACATGGAAGCTTTCCACACACAGAAGAGAAAAGAGGATCGTGAGAGAGGCCACAAAGAAAAAAAAAAAAAAAAAGGCAAGATTCCATTTATAAGGTAACAGGAAATTATAGAGCATGAACTATCATTTTGCCAGGAAGGATAGGAGTGAAACAAAGTTTAAGTCATGAAAGTCATTCTAGTCTTAAATAAGGCAAATTTTCAGAGAGGTCCAACTTTTCAGTGCATTACAAAATATTTTGATGAACACAAATGAATTTTTAAATGCCTTCCAAATAACAGATTTATGAAGTAACAATCCTCAGTATATTTGCTAATTCAGAAGGAAGAGGAATAATCTGGATCAGAGAAATATAGATTTCTGAATCTGAACAAAGACAACTTGCATTGAATTCTGCTCACAAGAACCTTCTGCTTATATGTTAGTTACGTAATAAGTTGAAGAGAAATTAATTTGGCAGCCACTGAAGTGCATGTGAAGAGAACAAAAAGCGAAGATGGAAAAATTCTTCACTAAAAGCAAACCAGCATTTTGATTCTTACTCCTTTTTATGAATTATAAAATACACATTTCCCACTCAGAATCATTCAAGCAAATGCTCATGCTGACAAATCTCAGCAATTTTGATTACCCTGCAAACAGGGTGCAAATTTAATTGGTTCTCTATGTAAGCCAAAATCTGGATCCCAAAGCCTGTGTTTGATAAACACTGGAAGAAGGTGGGGTTGGATCTCTGCCTTTCCCTCTCTGCATACAACAATGGTTTTCACAAACCTCCCAAAGGACCCACACTTGTACTTTGGAACAGTCCAGCTGCTCGCGTACAGTGCTCAGCCAAAACGACTTTTCCTCTTTAATACAACAAATTCTACATTAAACCCCCATCTTATATCCTCATATATCTTCAAAACCCTACCTTTGTTCTATGTCTTCAGAGCACAGGCCCTACATCACTGTCATATGAAAGCAGAATCATATTAAAGTGTCCCAAAAATAAACCTCAACTGGCCATCTAAGCCCGAGTGCAGAGCTGATCCTCCCCTCGCTGAGTGCACACACAAGTGAGCCCCCATCACATCCCTAAATTTGATGTACAAACGCTTAAAGCTGAATTAAAAAAAAAGAGTGGAGAAGAATGATTGCTGCAGCTCGGTAGTTCTGCTCCCACACAGATGACAAAGCCAAGCAAGTGCTGCACAGTGGAGGTATTTCTGTAAACACAAACATCTTCCACACGTACTGTGCTGTCTGAGAGCTGACATCCTGCACAACACGCAAGAACATCAAATCCGAGGTGTTGTCACAATCCTAAGGCAATGCATTAGTAGTTTATGAATTTGTAGATTAGTATCCACTCCCATCTTTGATACAATCCAATGGGAAAAAAATATCAACGTCATAAACACGTGAAAATTATATGTTGCCTGGCATTTACTTCAAGTGCCAAGGCAGTATCCAATACACTTGGATTATAAAGCACTTGGACTCACAAAATACTAGAAAGGGGGTGACCAAAACCGAAAAGAAAACAATCTCACTTTGAGGTTATTATTGTAAAAAGTAAGGGGGAATTGTTGGTTGAGAAAAGTCTTTTTAATCATCTTTATATAAAAGCGGTCAAATATTTTTTCTAATTACATGAAATGCGGCAGTTTGAGGCCAAACCATGGCTGGAAACTGAGAGGACCCTCCAGCAGCAGGAAGTTCAAATTCCTAACAAGGCAGCAGGATTGCAAGCCCTTTTTCCAATTACTTTCACACTGTCAAGGGAAAGACAATCACTAATGAATAAAGCAGCCAAGCCATTCAAGATAACCTGCAATTTCTTCCAGACAAGATGCAAACACCAATTTACACTCATTTTATGAAGTGATTTAAGTTATAAAAAACAAGAAAGCTTCAAATCCAAGGAACAGATTTCACCTGTATACCCAAGGCACTGAAAACTGCCTTTATTTGAAAACAGTTTTTTCTGTCATTCAGCCAAACTAAAACAAAGGCATCAGCAGATGTCCCTGGAGCACTCATGGACCACAGGCCAAATTTTATCAAGGAAGAGTCCCTACACAGAGGTGTGTTCCCAGGGACACTTGCAGGAGCATCGAGGGGACACTGGGAAGGAAGAGGGGGATAAACCAGCTCAAAAGAAGCCACACTCACTTCCTGAGTCTGTTCCACTGCCTGGAATGGAAACAGCATCAAAATTCCCCAATTTTCCATTTCATTTACAACCCTGCCATTCCATGCAACACTTCTGCAACCCACAGAAGTGCTTCAGACTCAAAACATTTCAAACACTCTCCTTTTCACACAAAGGCCACACCTGCATGAACCAATTTAAAACTGTAACTATCAACTGCCATCAGATTTGAAAAATCAACTCTCCTGCACTCAGCAATTTTTATATACTAAGGAAAGGATCACATTCTCCCTGGCAGCACAATAACAGTTGCAGAAGGCAATTGAGGGCATTTATTTTGTGGTTTTTAATTACAGAGGTGAACTTGTAAGGTGTGAAAATAATCCAGTGCAAGAGAATGGTCAGCAGACTCCATAAAATGACAGCAGGGTCATCAGGAACTTTCAGCTGGATGCCATTCTTAGCAGTGTCTGTATTTTAAAGCCATCTCTTGAGGAACTGGAGCAAAGGGTTCTAGTATTGATCTGGAGATCACTGGCAAAATGACCTCATGAATTTAGGATTTGTGATGTTTTAGTTCACTTTCACAGACACAGCAAAAAGACTCCAAGACAGATCTAACTGATCTTGTTTAGGACCCACCAACTTTACTCTGTGTTGGATTAATAAAATAAACAGTTCCTGTGAAGTACATAAAGCTATTTTTTATTTGGATAAAAATGCAGAGTTGACTATTTCGACACCACTAATGTCATTCTTCTCACTTTGTTCGTATCATAACCCCTCTTCTATCACTAAATACTCTCTATTGACTCCTAAAGCATCACCTCCTCTCCTCCTCTGCTTTCCTCCATCCTGCAAACAGCCTCTGCCACCCACAGCACTTGACACAGCATCCTGATTTAGTCTGGCTGATCATCTCGGATCCCTTGGCATGGCCCTCTCCTTCCCCACCGCACACACCATCTCTGCGCACGGCCAAATCCTCACACTCAGACATTTCTTCCAACTTCCATATTCCCCTGCTCTTTCATGTCTGTTTTCAGTGCCAGATCCCACCATCTCCACACTGAATTTCCACACCTCTTCAGGTCATTTCTCTATTGTCTATCCATTTCTTATTGTTCTTAGAGAAGCTTTACCTTCTTAAGTGTGTTATTTCTTCTCTTGGTAAACAAACCAAGAGCAGAACCAGTCCTGCATTCCTAAAGGTCATTTGGGAGTGGTCCAAAAGCACCCTAGAGGAGCTTCTTTTTGGTAGGCAAGTTACCTTTTCCCTGAATTACCTGTTACATGAATTACCTGCTTCAGGGTTAGGGTGAGTGCTTACTCTGCAGGCAACTCACAGATGGGAACACGAGCTCATAACCAGACACTCAGGACCACAGAGAACTTCAGCCCAAGTATCTTCAACTCAGTTACAATCAGCTCAAAGAACATTTTCTTGATTTAAACAGAACTGCTCCTGCTTACAGTGATCCTTAAGCTTCTAGCGTTATCCAGGCTCCAGAAGAAACTCAAATGGAATTATTTGGTGTTCTCCTGACATGTTATAGTTAAAAAAATAAATAAGTCAAGTATTAGAGCCAAAGCAAGGTCAAAACTTCATGTACGGTCTGAGCAACAACTGCTACTAAAAGCAGACAATGTGTTCTTCCCTTTCTCCCTTGGTTATTTATTCCTAGGACTACATCCTCCTTTTTGCTGGGAAGCTGAGGGTGCTGAGGGGCTCCCAAGTGCAGCCAGGCACTTCAGCTGCCATATAACACCACAATAAAACGCTCCCTGAGCTTTGCCTTTTTCAATATGCACAATCCACCCCATCCCTTCTGGGCTCTCACTTCTTAATGCTCCAAGAAGGAGAAAGAGGAGCTCAGCTAACTCTGCTCTGCACCTTGGTACAAGGTTCTACTCAAAATTAAATATTAACAGAGAACTCTGCTTATTAATAAGAGCTGATACCTTCTATCCACTTTATTTGAAACCTTTCCAGAAAGTGTAAGAATTTCCTCATTCTATATTTTAATCTTTTTTAAATTATATTTGGAATTTTAACAGCAAACTTCTTATCAAGGAGTGTACTTTACATTCTAGGTTTTGACAAGACATCATTAATATTAATTATATTTTAAAAATTATTACCTCCAAAGCAAGGAACCTTAAATTACTGGGTTGCCAGAAATATCTATTACAACATTAATAATTAAAAAACAAAAGTGAGGTTGACCTGAAAGTAGCAACTGCAAAATCTTTGCAAAGGTCTTTTTTTTTAATATAGCTGTTCACATGAAAAAAAAAAAATCAAGCTAAAATGAGAAAAAAATATTAAAAGCTAGGAATGGTATTTAGGGAGTATATAATATCAATTTTCTACATGCAGTGGCTCCACACTGGGAAGGGACTAGGCCTAACACTAGTGTAGTGAGTATTTTAAATCATTACTGGCAGGAATTGTGTTTGGCCTTTCATTAAAACAAACAAAAAAGAGAATATGGAAAAAAATGCCTTCTTTTTAATGACCATCTTTATTCATATTCTCATGGCACGAGACATCCCAGCGAGCTGTGTGCATGCAGAGTACACAGGAATCGGGTACTAATACAAAGGAAAAGGTAATTGTAGTGCTTCTGAAATCAATTAAGGAATATTCTGTGGGCATGGAGGATATATAGACAAGGAAAAAACAAAAAAAATAAAAATAAGGAGCAAAGTTTAAAACATGAAGCTATATGGCCAGGTAGCTACCATGCTTAACGTTACAGAAAAGAAAAAAGCCTTCTTCCAAGGCTAACACAAGACATTGTAAACTCAAGGGGTTTTTTTCCATCATCATAATTAGTATCCTGAAAAGAAAAAGAAAGAAAAAGAATGAAGAGATTTATTTAGACCAACTGCAAATGACTCATTGAACCTGCATATCCTCCAGGATAGAGAACTTGTCGGCACAGAACTCGAAATGCGGTTTCCATGAGAACAGAGGCACATCATGGTATTTTTAATGTCTTCTCTGAGGAAGTAATCTACATTTAAAATATGGAAACTAGCATTAGGGAGCTAAACCAAAGTTAAACTTCGGTTCACACCCCAGTGGAATACTTTTTCCCTGTAATAAAATAAAGCCATTCTGTAGTAGTACCAAGAGGACAATACCCATGTTATTCCTAATTGTGCTGCATTTGTCACATTCTGGAACACAGTTTTATTCTTCCCAATAAGAGCAATATTAAAAAAAAAAAAAAAGAGGTATTCAAATAATTACTTAAACTCTGCCCTATCAAACAAGTCCCAGAAATCATCCTGGCTCAACAACTCACACATCCAGCAAGGAAAAGAACACCCACATCTGAATTACACCACACTGATCCACAAGTCCCAAAGGGCAAACCTGAATTAGTTCCTGCTAGGAACAGCAAGGCAACCCCAAATACCAATGAAACAAAGAGCTCCTTTGGAGAAAACAGTATTTTCACTATTCAGAACTGTTACTTGATACAAAGGAAGGAATAACACTGCCAGTGCATGCCCATTGCACTCCATCCCAGGAATGTGATGAAGGTTCAAAGAGCACCTGACTGTGGGTTCTGCAAGCCTGGTGTCACCCAGGAGATGTGGGGGGCTTGCCTGGTTAAGTGGGAGAGTTGGTAAGCACAGCTGGGTGCTCCTGCCTCTGCTAATGCCAGGGTTCTGACTCTCAGTGCACAAGCTCATGGCCAATACTTACCTGTAACTAAGAACCAAGCAAGAATTTTTCCACAGTAGTGAGACTTTTTATAGTATTGACAGAACAGTGCCACAAATCTGAAGAATAACTTTGTAAAACTAACTCTGTAAAATTTCTGGTAGGTCAGACATGCAGATCAAAAAAAGGCACATAGAAAGCCTGTTCTGAGTGCTGTGGACTAACCCTCACACTACGAAGACACAGCAATAGGCCCAGGGCCTTCAAAAAAACAAAACCAAAAAATACCCCCCAAAAAAAACCCCACCAGTGGGAAAAATCTGAGGTGCTGTTAGAAGGGGCAGGCAACTGAACCAAGAGATGTTTTTACAAGCCTTAGGAAAAGTGAGGGAAAACAAGTCATGTGCTAAGCAGACGGAATTGGGGCTGAGGGAACTCCCCACGTGAGTCTGCCTGGGATGTGCTTGTTTTCCTTCACAAACAGACATTTAAAACCTGCCACTTCAAAGCCCAGCTCCTTTAGGAGCACATTCAAGGCAAATGGCTTCTGACCAGAAGAAAAATACATCTAGGAAAGGTTTCCTGCCCTGCTGGCAGAGCACAAGTGCCTCAGCAGCACATTCTGAGGCACACAAAGACAGACACACTGTCTGCTGCTGCTGCTACTGAAATATCTCCAAACAATGGCTTGGTAAAAATGTCAGTACTAAAGAAGTGCTGCTAGTAGAAAATTACTGGTGATCTTTTTGTCCAAAGCAGTTGTATTAAGAATTAAATGAGTAAATTAACAGCAGAAATATAACAGCACTATCTATGGAAACTGTAAGTGCTTGTTTATCCTTACCTTCTTCTGCCTCATCCTCCTGGGATGACATAGGCCCTCCTCCACTTGTTGGGGTGACTAATTCTTCCTCTCTGGCAGATTCCCTTTGCAGACTGACAACTTCATAAATCGCATCTCCAGCACTTGTGTGGCTTTTTCCTTCAGACTGAAGCAGAGTATGGGTATGTATTAGGTCCCCACTGGAGAAAAACAAGGCTGCCAAAGGCTAAGCAATAGTGTGGGCAAGACTCCCTCAGATTTCTTTGCCTTGGCACAAGTAGATGGCAATATCTGACACTTCTGTTTGTCTCAGCTTTACAGGGAAAAAAATATAAATAAAACTGCATCATTTCCAAAGCTGCCTCTTAACAATCATTTTCAGTGTGGTTCAGAATGATGGTAAAAAAAGCTTTCCAATTTCAGCAGCTATAATGAGATGAGGTCAAAGAGAAACCTCAGCTAAAGAAAAGAGGGGAGAACAAACAGGAAAAATATTGGACTAACTGAAACAGGAGTTGAATGCCTGAGGGGGAAAAAATTAATTGTAAAGGCAAGACTAAGGAAGAAACAAAACCTCATGCTTTGAACAAGATGTAAATTGTAAAAAGCTCCTTTTAGTGCTCCATTTACTAAAAATCAGAATCATTCATCCTTTTTCCACAGACCATAGTTTGAAATATACTCCTTCCTATGGGGAGATGTAATGGAATCCCAAAACAGGGGCAGTTGGAACAAATGATCTTGAAGGTCCCTTCCAACCCAAACCATTCCTCGATTCCATAACTTTAAGAAAAAAAAGTTAGTTACCTATACTTTTTAGGCAGTGGCAAGTTTTAAAATGAAAGAAGCATTAGTTTCTCCTCTGAGTTACAGTTCTGAACACAGTTATTTTTCAGTGACATGCAGTGATGAATATATTTGTAGAGGATTGTACAGAACTGCAAACTAATGATGGTATTAAATGAACCAGCCCAAAATGTGCTATTTTGTTCTTTGTGCATCTTGCCTAATCAGTTAAAATAAGGTAATTTTTGGAATGTATTAAAAACATCAAATTAACCATGAAAAACAACACAATTTAAGTTAAAGAACATTCAATTTGTTTAAAAACAAGCGAAGTTATGATAAAGTTGGAAGACTCCACAATACCTGCAGTGAGATACACATGAACTGCTGACCAGCAACCGCAATTTCAACAAGCAGGGGAAGTTATGCAGATGAGCAGCTTAAACAGGGACTGCTTGGACAGACAAGTACAAACTACTTGATACCGAGAAAGTTTTCCTACAGTATTTTAGTCGTTCAGTTCTTCCTTTAAGGAGAGGCTCCAATTATCAGCCAGTTTTGCTGACTGAACTTCTCATGAAGTCAGTGTAATGATCTGTGGGGTGTAGGCACAAATACCCTGCATTTAGTAACATTTAGCAGGATGATCTTAGAGCCATTATCCCAGTTTGGTTCTCACAGAACACCATTATCGCATAATTACAAAGTACTTGGTTAAATCAATCAAGTATTGATGCCACTAATGTTGTTAACCATAGCTATCTACAGCTTCTATTTTTGAGGGAGTAAGGCATGAGGTACTGTGGGTTTTGCTCTATGTTACAAGGATTACAAGTCTCCAGCTCCTTGCACACGTTCTGGTCAACTGCAAGACTATCTGCATAAAATGTAAATAATTTGGTTACTGGTTTTCTCTGAAGCACAAATATGTTATCTACAGGAACTTACCATTACAAGGATCACATCTTAACCATGAAAATGCACACAAGCAACAGAGTAAAACAGTTCCAAAGAACAATCCTAAATCACACATCAACCTGCATTTCTGTCAGTCTTATTATCCAACTGCACCTCACCAAGCTCGGTTCAAACTATTAAAGCTGTCTGAATCCTTCCTCAGAACAGTTCTGACTTTTCTGCAATCTACTGAACTGCCATCCCATAAATCTCACAAATGGCTGATCCCAATGCCATCCATAAGGCTGTTTCCCAAGCAGTAAGAGTGCCCTGAGGCTCTGCACCTTTCAGAGGTGTGGGCAGGAACAGCCACTGCAATGCACACTGTGAAATAAAAACTTGCTACAAGTCACCCAGAGAGATCCTGTCACCCACAATCAGGACCTAATCGTGGAGAAAGATTCCTAGAACTAAAAATATTCCTTTCCCAGAGATCTGCAGAACAGCTTCTCTGGATTTTGCAGCAGGAAGAAATACATGTGTTTCTTCAGGGAAGGGAGGCACGTGTGTGTTTGTCACATTATAAGGGGTGAGAAAAAAAAAGCATCCATATTACCCAATTAAAAATGGTACAGTTGCAAGTGATTTCAAAGGCAAGCTGAACTGATTAGATATAAGTATCAAACAGCTGAGAATGGAATATTTTCAAATGTATTTAATTTCAAAATGCAGATATTCTCATTTGCATGTAACAGTTGGTTTTCTCAGATTTTCTAAATTCTAAGTTGCTATGCTAATCTCTAGAAGAAATACAGAAACAGCACTGCATGAGATTTATTTACTCACTAAGTGTTAAACACAGCAGCACTTTTCCCACGGAGTATCAACACAGCTTGTTTTTTTTCAGACCTTTTGTGCTGTGCCCCACAAGAAGATGACAACTCAAATGCTCCCATTAGGCTCAGGAAAATTAAATTACTGCTCTTTGGTTTCACTAGTCAAGATGATGGACCACTATTCCAACGCACACAGTACAGTTGGCCTCTGCTCTTCACTTTTTGAGCCAATACCAAAACATGAGTGTTCGCAGAAACAAAGTCAACAGAGGCTGCAGGAGGATACAAATCATCCCGCAGTGATCCTGGGCACACACACCCCCTGTGTGCACATTGGCCAAGGCCAAAACCAGAACAAACTTCAGCTGCAATCTTGACAGCCTCTCCCTTCTAAACCTCTGCATTAGATTCCTTTGCCTTCAATGGGTTAAACTCTTACAGCCACCTACCTTCACACTGTGAAGGTCAGTAGCTCTTTGATTTTACAGTGAACAAGTAAAGAGTCATTTCCCAATTTCCCCAGCCAAAGGGACCTGCTTTAGCAGTCTGCACACAGGTCGGATTGTGTAAAATTATGGACAATTCAGCAAGTAGGCTCAAAATAGTTTAAGCCCACAAAGCCAATAAAACTTCCAGCTCATTACAATTCAGGTTACCAAGTGTGCTGGGTTTGGCTGGGGGAGAGCTGGTTTTCTCCACAGCAGCCGGTCTGGGGCTCTGGATGGGTTTGTGCTGGAAAGAGTGTTGGTAACACCAGGATGTTTTGGATACAGCTGAGCAGGGTTTACACAAAGTCAGGGCCTTTTCTGCTCCTCACCCCTACAGGAGGGGGCTGAGGCTGCACAAGGAGCTGGGAGGGGACACAGCTGGGACAGCTGATCCCAACTGACTCAAGGGATACTCCAGACTATATGGCATCATGCTCAGCATACAGAGCAGCGGAAGGAGGAAGAAGGCAGGACCTCCAGAGTGATACCATTTGTCTTCCCCGGTCACTGTTACACTTGGCAGAGCCCTGTTTTCCAGGAGGTGGCTGAGCACCTGCCTGCCCATGGGAAGCAGTGAATGAATCCCTTGTTTTGCTTTGCTTGAGCACATGGCTTTTGCTTTCCCTGCTGAACTGTCTTCATCTCAACCCACGAGTTTTGTCACTTTTACTCTGCTGATTCTCTCCCCCATCCCGCTGTGGGGGAGTGAGCAAGTGGCTGCGTGGGCCCTACTTGCCAGCTGGGGTTAAACCATGACCCAAAGGGGATGAACCTTTATACAGCTACTTAATCATTATGCCTTGGAACATCCCAGAAATGAATAGTTCAAAAAAGCAAACTGCTGAGGTGCAGGTGCCATGCTAAGTTTTATAAAGGCCAAATTGCGGCAGGCAAGACAAATGCTCCCACCACTGACTCCACTTCAAAATACCAGCATGCATTACCTGTTTTAGCTTCATGTAAAAAGTTTCTGTGAAGGTTTTCCTGCTGAAGTACCAGAAGCGCTCGTTGGCAGGATACACACGCACAACAGTCTCCAGCAAAAACCTGACTGGCTCCACCACTTCAGTAACCACCATATCCACGGCCACAGTCATGAAGACACGCTTATCTGCAACACAAAAGTGAGCCACACACAAAAACCAGTCAGAGTTCAAACCTGTAAACTGCTGTTCGAGTTGAAAACCCTTTCTGTGTAACTGTTGATTCTACTGCACCTGGTTTATTTAGCTGAGTTCTACCTGTTGCACAGAATGAGAGTGTGCATTAACCAGTGTAGCAAGAACTCTGATAGTTTTATAAACCAAAGACAGCATGGCCTTGTTTTAAAGACAGGGACAAAACATCAAGCAAAGAAGACACCACTGACATACATGATCCCCATGAGATGAAAGGAACATGCACAGGGTAAGGTCACATTTTGAAGTGTAGACCTTTAAAGAGTTCTGTTACGTGCTGCTAGAAATAACATGGTTTGAAAATCCATCAGCAGGAACAGTGACACTGGCTGTGTATACCTGGATATGACTAAGGAACTGATGTGAGTTCTGCCTTGGGACAGGAAACAAACTCCAGATCTACATTCAGACCTTTTACATCCCATCAGAGAACACAAATTCCAGCATTAAGAAACTGTGCTACACAATCAAGCACTTGACTGCACCACTGCCAGCTGCCCCAGGATGCAGAGTATGGAATGCTATTGGTAATCAACTCACCTCACAGCTAAAAGAAAGAGAACAGCAATGCCTGCCATTCACAGTGCTCTGCTGAGTACAGCAGGCAGAAAACAACTTGCATGTGGCTCAGGACCCAAAACTCCTGGTAACCAGGGACAGGCACATCAGCCCCAAACACTGATGTAATGTCTCCCAGTCAGCAATGTGCCATTCTAGGAACAACTCTTCCCAACTCTGTATTGAACATCTTTATACAGAAGGATTCCTAGCGATGGATTCTTGGAACATAATGGTGCAGACATGCACCCTGACTGCCAGGAGGAAGGACACACACCAACCCCTTGTCGGGCAAAACCAATGTCCTGCTTAGAGTCCATTACCTTTAGGAGTTTCCTCATTAAGTACCAGAAACATGGGTGCATTAGGATTCCACATTCCAGTAATGACATAAGCCTTCCCGTCAGAACTCTTTCCCATGGATTCCTACAAATAAAATCATACAGGATCCTATCAGAGTCATGGTTTGAGATCAAACAGATTGAGCATGGGGAGGGGAAACAGTTCCAGGAAGCTCAGAGTAAGGCTGTGTTTGCTCCACAGAACACAATCTACACGAAGACTATGAACTAATGGAATGAGCTGTTACTAGGATGAGGTAAGTACATGCTTCCTCAAGTTTTGTGGAGCAGTTCCTACAGATCCAACAGGCCTGTTTGGCAGCCTCTTTATAGATGAAAGGAGACCGATGTTCCCTCCCTGCAACCCAGCTTGTGGTGGAGAAATAGGAGCGACTGAGTTCTCCAGATTTAAATCAGAGAAGAGAGGTGGAAAGGAAAACACAAATGTCTATTTATGTGCTATAGTCAAGAAATGGACTAACAAGTTATTAAATCCAGCAATTAAAAGGTAACTGGAGTGTAAATGTAAATAGAATTCCAGGTGGAGTAAAGCCAGGAATTGAAATAGCAAATACAGTAAAAAGGTGTTACATAGATTTACAGAAGCTACAACACTTTAGAACTGATTGTAATTTATTCAGTTTTATAATCAAATAGTAAAAAGGGAACTAATTTCAGCACATAAAATCAGGAAAAAAAGGAGCTAGTAGATCCAAACAGGCAAATAAAGGAGTTTTCCAAGAGAAGTAAATACTGATAGGTAGAATCAGCAGCACAAGCACAGAAATGCACAGGGCAAAACCGGGACAACTGCAGAGCCACAAAAGGTCTGAAGGGTTTAACTCAAGGACTTCATCTTGAAAATGGCTGTATTCTTATCCACAGAGAGAAAGCAATTTGGTATTAACACAGAAAGCACCATATCACTTTGTAGTTCTCTTAAAAGCAGCTCTAAGAAACTAAACACTGTAGAAGAGAAGTGAATACTTCACACTCTGAACAAGAATTTCAAATCAAATGAAGGAAATAAAGGCAAAGTTTTCAGCCCCTTGGAAAAATAAGAGCACTTCCCTGGCACCCAAACATAAAAGCCATTACTTGCTCTAAATTTTTAGGGATCACAATACAGAAAGCTCAGTTATTTTAACAACCTGATCTGTGCCTCACCAGTGGAGCAAAAAACAGATGCCACAGGTTTCAACATGAATTGAAATATTCTGTCCATCTTATGTTTGAGGATATCAAACCCCAGGGTTTAAGCAAAAAAAAAACCAAACAAAAGAAACAAGAGGTTTGTTTTGTTGGGTTTTCTTGGTGCTTTTTTCAGATCACCTCTATCTTATTAGAGCTTATCAGAGCTAAGTATTACCATGTCTAGTAAATGCATGTCGCTGTTCTTCACATTTCGTCCAGGGGCCAGCAGCATCCCAAAACACCTGTGAAGTGTATTTAAAACAAAAACAAAAAGGGGGAAAAAAAAAGGAAAAAGGATATATATTAGCTTTTCAAAACACAAAAGTATCTGCTTGAACATAATGGACAGCCACCTACTGCTTCTAATTTAAAGAAAACCTTCCGGAGCCGTTTCTTTGTTGGTGTTATAGCAACGCTCAGGAAATGTCACATCACACGTTCTAGAAAAGACAATGGAATCATTTTGCAGAGTGAAGGTGGCAGAAATTAGCACCTGACCTGTGAAAACACAGTTATTCTTAAGGACAACTAGAACATTGAGTTTAGAGACACCAACAATTCCATCAGTGCTGGAGGCTGGCAGGAAGAAATTCACTCTCTTCTCAGTCTGTTTTAAAAACTGTTCTCATGCAATCATAGGAAAAGTTACAAACTCATCCATTCTATCACCCAGAATGGCACTGGTGTAAAATACCACATAGCATCACGGGCCCTTAAAAAAAACCCAAACCAATTCAAAACAATTTGCTCAAATTTTAGACTTCATTCTTCAATTTTTAAATTTTAAATTATACAGGGCCTTGAATTCCAGAATTTCAGCCCAATCATTTTACAAGAAAACACTAAGATTTTGAAGAACAACAACAAAAAAAATAGTGATTCTCCAGACATTCAGATTTTAAAACTTTGTGACTACTTAAGGCACAACTCCAGGTCTGAAGTTCCTGCAAATCATCTTTCTCTCTCTCCTTTGAATGTACTCCATTATCAATAAAAAACACCAAACAGAATTATGTATTTGTAACAAACTGCAAGCTGTTTTGCACAGGCTTTTTAGATCTCAAATGAGAAAACTTTAAAAACAACATACATTGAAATTGTTTGCATCCTGAAATATTATGGAAATTCCATCCTGAAATATTACGGAAAATTGGGGTTGTATTTTGGAGGGTTTTGCTTCAAGAACTTTTGCTTCTGTTCAGCTCAGTTTTCTGAGATAATCAGACAAACCAGTGTTTATCACTGACCCTCAGAACAATGCAATATGCTAAACAATATTGCTTAGATACATGAACACCAGCAACTGTCATTTTAATAGCACTATTAACTGTAGAAGTCTCAGGATATGCAATTACTACACCCCCTGGTAAATTTTCCTCTATTATACTTGGGTATATGATTTTCATTTTCCACTCCATTACACTCAACAGTAACTTACATCCACAAGTGTATTCTCCCTTCTCCATACTCTGTCACTACTAGAATCCTAAAAATCCAAGAGGTAAATAAAAGAGGAGACAACAATTTTGTTTTCCCTATATCCACAGTGCAGTGCCACGTGAAGCACCCAAAGCTCAGGTGCAGGACTTGGATTTAGCAGGACAAGCTGGATTCCCTGGGAGTCTAATCAGAGCAGGCAGAACCTGCCAGCAGACTTACTACTGACTTAATCCCTCTTGTTCCTGGGGCAGAAACGGTTCTGAGAGGGATATAATGGATAATTCCAGGTGGGTCACCACCTTCTGCTAAAGAGAACTGTAAGGCCAAGACCCAGAGGCAAAATATCTGAGCCTTCCACAGGCAACAGCTCCCAGATCCTACCCCTGCTGTGCACCACTCAGATGGACACAAGTTCTCATCCGTGCCAGACACAATTTTAGGGAAGTATCTTTCCAAAACAGTGGGAGCCAGGAACAAGTAGCCCCTGCCTCTCACAGAAGCAGGGAATTACGATGCCTGGCAGCATCCTGCTGCAAGAGGAGCCAGGGTTTGTCTTCCCTCTTGTTTCAAAGAGCACGAAGAGTTCAAATGAGCTGAGGACCCTCCCTGGCAGAGGAGCAGGATTTTACACAAACAGCTGACACATTCAGCCTCCAATGTGAGGAGCTTCTGTCACATCCCTGAGACTCAAAGTGACCTGCACACATCATGGGCCTCACTCTCACTTCTGCCACGTTGGGATTCTGCACCCACAGTGCCACTCAGCTGCTCTGGGCACCTGCACACATGGCACTGGTTTCTAGCCCAGCAAAAAAACAAAAAGAACTGAAATTATTACTCACTAACGGATATTTCCATTTATAAAATACAGATGTTACCCACAGAAAAGGTTGATGGTGTTAAGGTAACACAGTAACGTGTGACAGGACAACAGTACCAGAGGGCAGGGTTGGAATGAGATGAGTTCTAAGGTCCCTTCCAACCCAAACCAGACTGGGATTCTGTGATCCTTAAGAGCTTCCAGTACTGCTGATCAACCAACCAACATTCTGTACTCCAGTTCTAAAGACACCAGGGTAGACCTTAACCCAAGCTGTACCTACATAACTCAGGATTAACTCTCCTGTATGACTGTTCCCACACTGTATTGAGAAGATAACCAGTCCTCCCACATGTCAGAACAAAAGGTTATTCCACTTTCAGAACAACTGTCTTAAAGCCAATTGAATTTTAATGCTGTGCAGGGCTGAGACACCATAAAATTACTTACAAGCCTGTCTATGTCATGCCAATTAAATAACTTTTTCACAGCAAAGCTAGTGGTGATCAAAATAACACCCTAATTGAATATCCTAAACAACACCAAAATAAAAGCTAATTTCTAAGGAAGGTAGCTTTACTTTGGGGAGAAAAACCATCAAAAGATATTCAGAAATGCTTCACTAAGTGAATGCTGAAGCCAAAATTATTTAAATTACAAATACATTGAAAAGAGGTGGGTTTTTTTAAAGCCAATGAGTAGCAAAAGCACAGTTTTGTGGCACAAAAAAACCTTGATAAATTCTGCTTTAGGTTCCTCGTCTAAAATTTTTCTTTCATTTTTGAAGTAGAAGCTTGAAAGCAAGTCAAGAGATCAATCTTATGTTTTGGGACAGCTGTGGGCAGGTTTTCTTCATTCTGATGTTACCTTGAATTTCCTTTTCACTAGAATGGAATTCTCCTGTTTTTACTCTTTTGATAAGATTGCCATCTGGTGGCATTAATTCCATTGTGCAATCACACTTGTCTTATTGCTGTATTGTTTTCTGTCACAACTTGCAAAGTCAGAGAAAAGTACATTAATTACTGTTCTTTCAAAAATTTCATCTTCCCCATTTTTCTAAGACTCTTACCTTTCAATGGCCAGTTCTTTGTTTGAGAGTTGCTGAACTGTTATCACCACTTTCTTCTCAATTCCCTGTTTAAGCTTGAAATACAGTTTCTCTCTGTCCTTTGGCACAGGGCTAAAAGAAGAGAAACATTCTTAAGCAGAGGTATAGAACGTGAACTGTTAAACACAGAAACGAGTTCACATTTTCTAAGTTTCCAATAAATTTGAAGTTTATTAGCTTATTTAAAAAAAAATTAAAAAGAGACCATTAGACTGTATTTACTCAAGAAAGTTGATTTGACTCAAGTTTAACATATTTCCTGTCATCTCTTCACCTTACACAGGCACACCTTGAGCATCCCCACCTGAAATCATGCACTGAGAAGAAATTAGCTTGAAAAAAGGTATCCTGAATTTTAATCTTTTTACAGAAAAAAAAAATACACAGAGGGAAGTTGTAAAAGCAAAACAACAGCTTCCTTTTCATAACAAGTTTGCTCGTGAAAGGAGGTGAAACGAATTTTGCTGCAACACAGTGGCTGTGCATTCTGAAAGCATCAAAGAGATTTCTGCTTTTCCTTCTCCTTTCTGATTACCTGAAATTTCCTTTCCCATCATCTTCTTTGACTTCTAAGGAGACACTGAAAGTGTACACATCACTGTCTGGAGTGGGAAGAACAAAGTCCTTCCCCTGGTCAGATGCTTGTTTGGAAGAACGCTTGAATGCTGTGGAGAAACTGTACAAAATCCGACTGACCTGCACAAAAGCCAAAGAATCAACCATTTAACCCAAAATAAGAGTGTTTTTCATGAGGTGTGGGGATGTGTGTTTGAAGGTCACAGAACCACTGGCACCTCTCTTATGCTGAACACAAAGCATGCCTCATGTAACACAAAACACTCAGCACTGGGTGTTTAATAACCAAGCCAATTCAGTAACATCCCCCATTTCCATTCCTCTCACATTCCCCGCTCATGTCATGCTCAGTGAGTTAATAGAAATTACAAGATTAGGAATGCAGCTCATTAGAGGACCTGGATAACATACTTTCCAGGTTGTGTAACAACACAATATACAGCTTGCCTGGTGGATGACAAAACACAAGATTTCTTTTTTCAACCTTTATTTTTCCACCCTAGAAAGTCCTTTTCTCCTAAACTGTCACATAGTTTGTCCTAAAATATCTAGGGGATTGTACTGTAAACTGGTTCTTTGTAATTGAAAAGGTCTACATTGCAACTTTAGTTTGAAACATGCCCAAATGAGGCCTGAAAAACAGAGTATTTGTCTTAACCCTAGGCTTTCTAAATCTTCCACTAACAGTGCACTTCGGAGTTGTACTGAAATACTAAAAGAAACAACTTAAATTATATTAATATTCATGGATGACTGCTAACATTTTTCAAGGTATTATAGACCATTTCCACATCTGAACAACCTCTTAAATGCTGTGTGGTAGAAGGGCTAAGAGCAGTGTTTTAATACTCACAGCCTCTTTGATCTCACAGGAGAACACATGGATCTGGAACTCCTCTGTGCCACAGCTGCTTTCTGTAAAGGCAAAGCAGTCGCTCTCCGCAGTCCCGTTCTGCCCACGCACACAGAACAGCACCTTGTAGATGGGGAACGAGGCCATCTCCGCGTTGCTGCGCTGATCTATTATTCTGCCAAGGAAAGGAGCAGGGAACATCAAAGGAACAGGTCAGTACCACAGGCACCTCCCTGAAAGGCTTGTGTGCAATCAGATAAACAAGGATCTACACTCTAATTACGGCTTAATTCAAGCACAAGACATGGGCAGCGGGAACAGAACAAGTTATGCTTTCCACATTTAAGATGTAAATGTTTCTGGTTGTAAAATTGACTTTATTTCTTTTCTACTCCATAAGATAGACCAAGACAGAACCTCTGTATCATGCCATAATAATGGCCATCATTGCTCTGCAATGAAAAACACAAAAGAAGAAACACAGAAACAACAGCAACCATAGAAATGTGATTTGCATATGCCTCAAGGAAGCTTCAACACTGTAAAAGAATTTACATCTCCATTTAAGAAATCATTAAGAAAACGTTATTTACTCAGAATCTACAGGACTACACAGCTTTGCAAATACTTCTTGCTATGTCCAGGTGAGTATTAATCATAGATCTAATGGCTCAAAATTTTAAATTCCTCTCAAACTCAGAGCCCAAAGGACACTGCAGAAAGTTTGAAGATGACATTAGGAGTGGTGTCTCAGAGGGCACGGGTTTAAAAGAATAATAGTTAGAGCCACAGTGCTCTCCTCTGTCTTTTCACTGTTTGTCCACATGCAGAAAGGTCAATAAGCACTGGTCACCTGCAACAGAATCCCAAGTCTTGAATAATAAAAATACAGGACTAATCTCAAGGCCCAGAGCCCAAAAAGGATCCAGCACAGTGTAATATTGGTGGTAGGTGGAACCCTACAGGACAAGAATTCAGACACCAGGAATGGAAACACTCCTCAAAGCCAACACTGGCGTCACCTGAGCTTTGATGGGGTGTATTATATCACATGGCTTCACCTCTCCAGTTCTGTGCAGGTTCTTAGGTAGTGCTTCACCTACTGATGTCCTCTGACATTAAAGTTCAAAGGAACCTGCAGTTTCACTTGCAAAACAACCCTCCTGAATGGCCACAGTGGGTATGAAAATAGGTCCAGCACACCCAACATCTTGTGTCTGGGTGACAGTTGCCATCACAAAAGCCTGGAGTGTTATTCCCCAATTCGAATGAAATACTGTGTACCACTGAAGGAAATATTAAATTGCATTCAAAAAGAGCAAAGTGGAAGAAAATACAGGTGCTTGAAGGTCCTTCTGTCTTCCTCCAGAAGATGATAACCAAAGAAGCACAGCTCAGGCAAGGAAGGAAATACATCCATATCCTTCAGGAGCCTTGGTATCTGAGCTTAAAAATAAGACCTTGCATATTGAGATGCCTCCCACTTCTGGATGCAAGATTGCTACAACTGCATTTGGAGTGCACCCTGGTTAAGAACCCTCGACTCTCTCATCACTAATTAAAAGACCCTTCTCAGGTGGGGAAAGCAAATGTTTTCTAGTATCCAGAGACTGTCAGCACCTGCATCATGAGGCACACACAGGTCTGAGCTGGTCTGGGCACAGCAGTGGCTGCAAACACCCATCAGCACCTCAACTCCACCACATTTGTGTAAGAATCTAAAACTGACACTCCTGGAGCAAACTCCAGGCCAGCAGGACTCCTGCTTTCTCAACACCTTGGAGGGGATTACAGCCCAGGCAGGCTGGGAGAGCACAGGTATTATCAGCTCTCCCTTTCCAGTATCTCTCCTATTATCACATTTGAACAGAGATGCTGTAGGAAGGAGCCACAGTGCTCTCCTTGTATAGCAACTGCACCACCAGCCACGCACTGCAGGGGAAACCTGAGCACGTGTTTTGTTGCTGCAAAGAAATTTCTCAAAATTAACTGTCTTCAGCATGAACTTCAGGCACAAATCCAGCAACTCGACTTCCCTGTGCTAGCTGCAAAGTCAGGAAGCACCTCTTACATGTCTGCTCAAGTCAGAAACTAAATGCTTGGTGTGTTACCTTACGGAGCCTTCTGGAATGTTGGGAACATAGAGAGTTACGGGTAGAGGGGCTTGGCTGGAGGACTTCATGTTTGCCATGGCGTGGAGAGCTTCGGGTTCGTTGCGAGGGGCCGACACCTTCGTGCAGCCCAAGTACGAGAGTTTGTTAAACAACACACTGTCCTCTTCCAGGGGCTCGCTGGGAGAGCACGGCCTTGGAGCAGAGATTTCTGCAAAGGGAGAAACCACTTGAACCATTTGCTTTTGTTTTTACACAGTTTTTTCTGAATGAGTTCCATAGCAAAGTTTCCTGTGTTTTCTAGGGATGGACACAACAGTCAACAGCCCAGCTCCAATAGTGAGAAATCCACCTGGCAGATTAATATCAATGTGAAGTCTGTTCTAATCTACTCTGCACACTGCCAAGTGTGGCACGGGGACAAATTGCCTTTTGATTCCCTTCAGCAGCACTAGAACTCAGCACAGACATTCCAAACCTTTCCAAGTAATCTGCCCTGTTATTTCTATTTATTACTAGAGCTGATGTTGCCATAATGCTTAAATCACAAAGGCTGCAGAACTGAGTTATTCCTGCTGGGGCTGCAGTGGGGCAGGGGGAAGGTACCTACAAGTATTTCTTTGCTCTTGTGCAAAGTTGTGTTCTGTTTGAAACACGTGAAGCAGGGAGCCAGGAAGGTAAGCCTCTCAAAAATACCCATCTCTAAATTACATGTATGCTGTATTTCCATTTCACACAAACTGTCTTATTCTACCACCAAACCTTCTTTCTTTTATTTACAAAGAGGTGCTATGGGAATTATCTAACAGAATACCACAGAAGTGCTCTGCATGCTGCTGAGGGAAAAACAATTCTAATTCAAGGCACACAGAGATGGTCAGAGCCTTGTATTCCTAATATATATAATAGAGTTTACATGAAAAGCTTTTACTCCTCCCCTTTTCACCAAAACTTCAAACACCAGAAAGGCACCACAATAATTTCTGTATCAAATCCAAACTGGCCTTACTGCTACCAGCCTACAGGACCAGAGCTGAACAGTTTTCAGCTTGCAGCACTGCCCGTGAACACTGCCCTCAAAATTCTGGTTCTCCAGCTGCAGCAGCAGCTCCACCTCAACTATCACTGTCATCCATTCAGCACATCATAGGATCCTTAGTCCCAACTCATCCAGGGCTGGAGACAAAATGAAAGTTATAAACCAGAGCAGCACAGAGCAGCAATCTGATGATAATCTATTCCTGTCTGTAATCCTCAACTAATAACAAGAGGAGATCCCAGTACAATTTCCAAATGAAGCTCCAGAAGGCTTTATATGCGTTTTAAGGTCAACTTGCAAGTGCACAAAGAGAACCCTGCCACGTGTGCTTAAACAGGGCACACCCAGGCAATACCTGTTGTAGAAGGGTCCAAAACGAGGTGCAGAGATGGGGGGTTTGCCTGCCCTGCTGGGCCATCTGCAGCTGCCTGGCCACTGCCAGCACTGGGACCTTCCTGGAGAGCACAGACGGTCTGGTTCTTCTCAGAATCCCTCAGGATCTCTTCCATTGCCTTCTCCAGCTGATCATCTCCATTGGAAAATACCTGCAAGCACAGGGACGTGACATTTTTAAAGGCAGTTGTAGTTTCACTGTTATTCTTCAAACATCCAGTCTTGCTCACTGCAAAAGTTAAGAAACTTTGCTGGATGAGACAACACCCTGAGAATCAACACAATGAAGTCAAATATAATCCAGTGTCACATCCCATTACTTATAATGTTCATGTGCTCACTGCCAATCCAACCACCATCCACTGGACAACTGCAGACCCCTCTGAGAATAACTGCTTTGTGTCTTTGGATCCTCCATTCAGAGCAAACACCAGACTTTGCTACAGATTAAAGAAAATTTTACTGTCTTAGTCACATCCAGTGCATTTCAGTTGTTTCAGCAATTGTCCCATACACAGAAGGGGCACAAGTCTGGACATTGTTTTGCCCTTTCCTTAGACATCCCCCTAGGAAAAAATAAAACACAGCCTTTCACAAGAACCAGCTTTCCAGAGCAAAGAAAACCATGGCCAAGGCAGCATCATGGATTCTGCTGCAGGTCCCCTGCTCCCTTCCAGACTGAAGAAGCAGCCAGTGTTCAATGCAGACAGAAATCATGGCTGTCAATCACTCCCAGACAGTTCTGCTGTGACAAACCAAGTCACTACTGTCATTTCAAGGGGAACAAATTCCTGTTGTTCCAAGCAGACCAAACCCAGTAAATCAGCTCCTGCAACTCAAGTGGGGAAATGTATAATTAACCAATCAGCTGCCACCCAAGTGCTAAAATATTCTGCTATTTAGAGGTAGAAATGTTTTAGTAAAGGTCTTAGTCATGCCTAAAGTAGCACTAAGCAGGAAAACCAAATTAAAAACTAAAACCCAAGGCCCTCTGTGGTCTAGTCCTATGCAGTCTAATTACATGCTTTTGAGATAACAGCATTCAGAGTCTCTGATCCCTAAATAAAGAATATTTCTCAAGCTTTAAACCAAACCTCCTTCTTGGAAAAGAACTTTTTAGTCCTTGACTAATATACAAATCCACAGAATACACACAAAGCTGATCCCTGAAGAAGTTATTAAAAGAAAACCTCAACTGCCACTTTTGGACAGATTTGCTTAATCCAAGCTGTTAATTTCACTGGGAATGGGCAAGGACAAAAATCACAGTCTCAGAGTCCCCTCAAGCACACACCAGTATCTTTGATTCAATATTCAAAAGAAGTTGCAATCTTTTGATCAATACAAATCTTGCTACATATTTAAAAAAAAAATCATAGCAAACCTTTAGCTGAGGTTTTTCATCTTTTCCAGAGGTGTCCTCAGGTTGCTGATGAACCAAGACAAATTCTTCATTAATTAACGGGGAGACAGTTTCAGGAATCCTGCTGGTTTTGCTAAATGATGTTTTGACTTCCATCTCAGGTCAGTATTTCTCCTCTTGCCACCAGAAACTAATAAAGAAGGAAAAATGTTCAATAATGAGTTCTGAACTGCACACCACATGTTAACAGATGTCATATGTGGGTTAATATAACACTTCAAATTATATTACTGTATTTCCTATATTCCTCAAACTGATTTCATTGGTATAAGGAACTTTGTGATTTTTATAGTGGTGCTTAAAAATCCTATGATTTAACAGCAGTGGCTGTTATCTCAGTGTACAGATAACAAAGGAGGAAGTTCACCTCACAGCTTTCATTTCCCATTTCTTGTCTTCCAGAGGCTGCTCCCTCTGCCTCCCCAACTCCTGCCCTTGATCCTCCCTGATACGGGGTGTATCTCTCACCCAGAGTGCCACAGAGGCCACGTGAACATACAGATTTCCAAAATCTGCATCCCACAGTGTATGCTCGCCACATAAAACCACATTTAACAATTGGTTTTGTCAGGGGCTTTTACTGTCCTTTAGGTCCCCAGATGATGAAGTCAAAAGTGACACCACCCCACAATCACCTCCTCAGCAAATTTCCCTGCAACCATGTGCAAGGGTTCAAATGAACCACACCACTTCAAAAAAAAAAAAAAGAATAAACACAAACCACAACAGAACTGTAAGTATTATGGAAATCAAGAACAAGTTTTCCCCTTGTCTGCACAACAAAAAAATAGATGTAGAAACTAAGAAAGAGAGCAAAGTAACGGTCAGCCTCCAAATTACACGTTCATATAAAAACACAGAACTGAAACCAGGCTGAGCACTCCAGCTCAGGGACAGCTCCTGGAGGTATCCACCAAATCAAGGCAGTATCACCTACATTGTTTCAGAATGTCTTCCCTGATTGCTTAGTTGAGCCTCACCCTGCCCTTCCCAGCAGCACCACAGAGCACAACTGTGCCACCCTTGCTCCTCTTAAAGTTCCAAGTGATCAAGGAGAGGATGGTAATTTAGGTCCAGCTACAGGGAACCACAGCTTGTAAAAAAAACCCCAAACCCTACATGTTCCCCCCCCATTCTGAGCAGGTGTTACTCATGTCAGCCACAAGAGAGTTCTGCAATTTCAAACCCCAAAACAGGTGTGGGAACCACCCAACACTGTCAATACCATAATATCTGCTGTCATTTTTGAAACTGCGGTTCTGAGTGAGGGAATTACACGTGGAAATCCCAGAATAACTGAAGAACTCGAGTCCTTCAGATAACTGCCTTGTATGGCAGAACAACTCACTAGAAGAGTCACCTTAAAAAAAGCCACCGAGGAGCAGCTACAATACTCAGAGAGTGGTTACAAATTTGGATCAGCACCTCAGCACAGTCTCATGTCTTTCCTATCTCCAGACTAAGCATGAACTCAGAAGCAGGAATATTTTCCTGACAGATGACATAATCTGAGCTCCACCCAAGCCTGGGTAATGTATTCACCACTGGAGAGGTTGGTTTGTCTTTTTAAACCATCTTCACCTTAAAGATCTTCCTGGCATGAGAAAGTTTTAATGCACAGGATTTTAAGTATGTTACAAACAGTTTATTAATTCCATCTTATTTTTAAAAGATGTGAAAATATTGCTGAAGAGCTTGCTTGCAATAAACAAGTCAGCTCAAAATAATAATATAAGGTGGTTCTATTATATTAGTTATCAAAGCCAAATGCAGGCTGCAGACATGAGAGTATCACCAAAAAGATCTGCAATAAAGTAAGACCCACCAGGCACACTGTGAACTGTGAACTGTTTTCTGTAGCAGCAGTTCAATACCAAAACCAGGGAAAATGTCCCATTTGCAAAGCCAACGAAAATGATGACAATGCAACTAGAGAAGCACACTGAGACACAGTATTTGTTCTTGTCCTAGGTGGGTAAAGGCAGTGTCAGAGAATTCTCACCTCCCAAATTCTAATCTGAAAGACAAAGGAAATATTATAAACATTAGATGACTACAAGCTCCTCATTCAGATCAGATCCTTAAAAAGCATACCAGACACATTCCTGCAATTACTTCTGAGTTCCAAGGCCTTTAATGTCTTGCAGAGTGTACTCCAAGCCTGCCTTTCCAACCAGCTCAAACCACCACGGTGCAGACACAAACCTTGGGCCATCCACAGCTGAATAAATTAGCACCTCAGCACCACTAATTTCATCCTTTCTCTAAGGACTACTCCCACCTGCCATCAGGTGTTCCTCTCTGAACACCCTGTATCCCACTGCAGTACAAACAAAGCCACCTGAGTTTCAGTTTAGCAGTAGAACACAGACACAAACCAGTCAGGCACTCAGGAAAAGCTTTATACACCATATTTTATGTTGGGTCTTGAAACAAAAGTAGATTTTACTGCCAGAGACAAATGAAGTACCAAAAATCATGAACAAGTCATTTTTTCAAATTAAGCAATATCAACTCTGACACGAACTTTACTCAATAGTATAACTGTGAGTCTCATGAAGATTTTTGAGATTGACACCACCTTAAGTAGTAAGCTAATTAAAGAGAAACATTTTCTATCTTTTCATTATAAGGCCACATGATCTAACATTGCAGCTAAACACTTGTGAGTAAAAGCAGTAAAAAGAACAAAAATCTCTCTGAAATAATCATGCATTAAGGTTATTTGAGGAAGGGAAAGAGAAGAACATCTGAAGGGGGTTTTTTATTCATTAGAAACAGGAAGAGACACACACACCCCCCCCTGGACTTTCCAGTCACCTCCAATCGGTGGACGGTTTCTGTCATTCCCCTTTTGTCATTTGCTCTTGTCCTGTTGGAAGACTTACTCCTTTTTTACCCACTTCAACTCCCCTTTTCCTACAAATGTTAAGAACTAACAACAGTGTCAACTACTACACATGTACAAAAATCTAAGAACACACCCCTACTACTAACCTCAGACATGTCTCATCTTTTAATCATCCTTTCTGATGAAAACCTCAAAGCTAAGAATGTAAGACATTAGTTCTGATGGCATCAATCAGAACACACAGACAGCTGTACAACCAGGTTAGGTGTATTCCCTGAAGGCAGCAGCAGCCCATCCTGGTATGGAATTCTGGCTCAGAATCCTGAGGAAAGGGGTTTAGCTTTTGTTTTACCAGGTTAAAGTTCCTGGGAGGGCAGCAACCAGCAAAGAGGGGCTGAGTCAGGGACAGGAGAGGCAGCAGTGCACAGTCAGCCACCGCAGCCCCAAGTCCAGTGCCACGGTTTGGGCTGTTAGTGCAGTTGAGTTCCAAATGAAAATACAGCCTCTGTTCTGCCAGCACTGCTCACACTGAAACCTCAGAGCAGATGGTACCTTCCCAAACCACCAGAGCCACGAGTCAGAGCTGCTGCTCCAGCAACGCCTTCAGAAAGACGCCAACAAACTGTGCTGCCAGAGTTCTCTCCAGGGTGGGAGACACTGGGCAGGAGGTGCTACTACTGCAGGGAATAATTGCTACCAAAGGAGGACCTCCAACAGTCCTGCTTCTTCCTACTGAGAACTTTCCTCCATCCTTTGGTGAAAAACATCACACAGAAAAAAAATAAATCAGAAACCCAGCACCCAATAGGTGGGAGGAAATTCTTCTGAACTCAGTCGAGTAAAGCCTACGATAAAAAGATAAAAATTTTTAAAAGTAACAGTTTCAGAAAAGGTTTTCTGATGGCTGGATTTTTGAGATACAAAGAAATTAATCAGACATAATTTTAAAAGAGGGTGTGTGGGGGGGGATGTGGAATGTGAGTCTTGCTCCAAAAAAATATCTTAAACTGCAGGGATAATACAGTGACTGAAAAAAAGCAGGTGCTTCTCTAGTGAGCTTTATTATGTAGTTGTGGTCAAGTCAGTCTCTGATGTTTTGCTTATACAAAGTCCTGAATGAAAGCCATACTACTTGGAACACTTGGAATATTGGGACCAGTGACCAGAACTTGCTACACACGTACAGTACTAAGTTCTAGAAGGCTCAAACCCAGCAGCTTCCCCACTCCATCCCAGCAGGACATCCCAGGGTCACTGCAGCTCCCTGTACAGAGTAGCCTAAGTGGCTGAAGAGCAGGAGAAGGTGAAGAACAATGATCCCAGAAAATCCAGGTGGATTCAGCACTGCACCAGAGTAAGGGACATGAGACAGAAATGCTCCTGACTCCCTCCCTCTACAACCCTTCCATGTATTTCATATCGAATCCAGACTGGCAAAACCACATCCCATAGAGAACACAGGTAGGTAGGGGTGGATGCCACTGCTGGCAACACACACCCACTGCCCCAGGAGAATGAATCAAAGGTAGAGCCACTGGCTTTCCAGAAGGAAAATGCTTTTCAGACTTGATCAGACTCAAAAATTCCCTCAAACTGGTCCCCAAAAGTAAATATCAATTCTTATATGAATCAGTCTTCTGAAGCACCTACCAGACATTTTTGTGTTTACTCCCAGTTTCTGTTCAATAAATATTCCAAAGTTACTGCTCAAGTTGGGTTGTGGGGGGGATGAGGGGGAAATAGGTTCTGTGTCAGCATTATAACCATCCAAAAGAAATACAAACTGTACAGCTATGAAAAGGCAACAAACAAGGAAGATAAATGTTTACCTATTTCCAGTAAGCAACAAGAAACATGTTTTGAAAGGAAGCTTCTTGCCTGTTTGAAAGAAGGCAATCAAGAGCAGGCTAATTCATGCCTTCTTTTATCAAACAAAATCAGGTCCTGTATTACACAGGCTTTCAAAGTCATGTGGTTTGACTGCCAATCTCAAACCACAGAAAAAACACTGGGAAATAAGTTCTACCTATTTTCAGAACTCAGGTTCCTCAAGAGAATCCGTGGGACCTTTCTGAGGAGGAAGGTCCAGTAGGGTTATGCAGAAATTCATGTTCTGGTACGAGAAGTCTGAAGGAGAAATACACCCCAAAGAGCAGAGTTTATTCCTGTTTTTGAGCTCCAGGATGCAGGGCATGACAGCAAAAGGAGCACTGAACTAGTGGAGGCTGCAGCCACAGAAGAAAACCCTGAGTGTCATCAAGTCAGTTTAAATTCCCCTGACAACAACAGCACTATAATTTTATCTTTAATCTCAACTTCTCTTTGTGTAATCCTGATAGAACAAACTCTCTCTCTGCCCATGCTAACTGCTGTTTTATCACCCATAAGTTGTTTCCCAGTGTCTTATCTCTGGCAGTGGCAGACTATGTAAAGGGCAAAACCAAACAACACTTTATTTGGCTTACTGATACTATTTCCCAGGATTAAAACAACTTCATACAGAGCTGTATCACTATATTTTAACATACATACACATATATGTATATAAAACCCCTTATTTCCAAGAAAGCACTGTTAAGAAAAGTCTTTCTGAAATTAAAAGAAAAAAAACCAAAACAAATCACACACAAAAAATCCCAACACACAAATATAAAGCAAAAAAACACAACTAGAAAGTAACCACTAACTTATTTTGGCAACATGGTCTCCTCTGAGAAAGCAAACCTTCACTATGTAGGCAACAGCAAATAATTAGTCTGCTCATGAATGGCAAACTGTTTGGAATTGTTGTACTGGGTGCCTGGATACAGAGGTTTTTCCAGACAAGGAATAACAATATAAGGAAAACAGAACCAAAAGAGAACTACACAAACAAGAAAATGCCTGTTTCTCCTTCAAAACCACACTGTATCTGCATCTCCTCAAATCAGTGATAAGCAGCAGCTGTCAAACACATCTCGATGTGAGTAATGAGACATTCACTGCAAAGGAGAAAACCAGCTTTCCTGACTTCAGTCTCTGGGTTACACACAAAGCACTGAAGCACTTAATCACACACTCATTGCTTGGAGTTGCTTGAAGGGAAAAATACTGCTTTTATTTATCTTAAACTTAGGATCACCAAGGTGAAGAACCCGTCCAGAGCAATGGTGGGTGTGTGGTTGGTACTGAGACAATGCAAATAAAGCAACTCCAATACACCTCCAGAGTCCCTGACATCAACTAAACATCAACACTTCAGCTTCTTGAGCCTGTAATTAGTTTTTGTCTTCGGAAAATATTAAGTAGCAACTAAGAGTACCAATTTTTCATGGCTGGAGTTTGACAAACTTGGGTTGCTTATTTTTTTTCCACTGCTACACGATGCTTGCAGGCAGCATTCAAACTGAAACCCATCACCAGCCAAGTCACTGAACTGCACAGCCACTCGCTCAAAAACATAATGACCTATTTCCAGGGGAAAAAAGCAGAAGCATAACACAATCCTTGCTTTAAGGAGATTATTTCATGGTTTATTCGCTCACTGTAAAAATAACAGTGTGGGTCTAACGCAGTCAGTGCAACGACCTCTCTCCGTTACATACACTGACTATTTCAAAGAGGTGTTTTCTCCACCAGCTCTGATTCCCAGAAATAATTCCATGATGTAAGGCACAGGAGACCATATGGAGCAGCAGTGGGACACAAAGCAGCAGTGACCCCGTGTGCCAGTCCCTGTCCTTGCCACACAAGTGCCTCCCACAGCGTCACTTCCGAGGCCAGACCAGAAATCCTGATCCCCTGCCCGGCACCCACCGCCTTCGGAGCCAGGAAAATCCTTGTTCCTCAAAGCCAGGACTGCAAGTTAGGACAGTTGTTACCTTGAGGTTTGCAGATTTAACTGCAGATCACTGTGTTTTGTTCCTGGGCTCAGAAGGTACCTTTGTACCACCAGCCACAGACAGTGCCCCCAAAAGCTGCTCCCCTGCAGTGCCCGTGGGATGCCCCAGACAACAGTTCATGCTCTTTTCTCATTTTCTTTAGATATTTTTCTTAATCTTAAGTCTTTCATTTTAATAGTTGTCAAAGGCAATCACGAGTTGTAAATGAGTAACAACACCAGACTCTGGTTTTTTATAATTCAGTCAGATTTTCCAAAATTGCAAGGACTGAGTTTTGATTTGACAGCCATCTAGACTTCTACTGCTGTTGTATCAAAACTGTTGTTTCAGTGTCCCCAACACTTCAAAAGCAAGAAAAATATTTCTTTTATAATATGAAACAAAGCCAAGCTTCTTGGTAAAGAAAAAATATGTTAAAAACAAATACTTCCACATATATTTAAAATAAATACTTTCACATATATTTAAAACCCTGGGATTTTATTTATATTGTCACTTAAATTTTTAGGTGTAACATGAAAAGATGGAGAGAAATCACAGTTAAAGACTAAACAAGGTTTCGCCTCAACAGTCAGGTCCCTGTTAAAAGGCTTCCAAATTAATCTTCTAGGAACTGGTATGAGCTGTGCACATGAAAGCTTCTGGAAGGCACACAAAGGAATAATGTGGGCCTTCCTTAAAAGGTTTTTAAGAATCCTTAAAATCTCTTGTCCTTAAAAGAGATCTATCCTTTTTTAAAAGACAGTGTGTTCTTTGAGATGGTTTCTCTGTGTGACCAACTTCACTAATCAAATTATTCCAAAATCATTCTGTAATTCAAAGAAGAACTATAGCTTGGAAAGGTGATATGAAAGAAATCAACTGACCCCTACAGTAAAACTTGCTCATTCAGTTAATAAACAATTTAGAGTATTTTATAATTCTAACCTAAAAAAAATACTTGACCTAAAGAAAGTATCCTCCAAAGCTGCATGAGCAGCTGAAAAAGTTACACAAAGGAAGCTGCCCCTGTTGCATTACCTGCAGTTACCATCCAGCTCAGACCCAAGGATGGGGGGTGTTTATCATCTCACACTTGATTTTTCAGCAAATATTATGCATGATGTTACCTTCCAAAAGATACTTCACATCAGACCCTGAAAAGCTCAGTGTCTCCTCCCCAGACTGCCTGAGAAGGTGAACAGGAAAGAGAACACATGAGCCCCTTTTCCAAGACAGTTTCTTTTCTTTTCATCCCAGACATCCATAATGATGGGAATTTATTCCTCCTCCTAAAGGATTAAAGAAAAAATTGGCTTTAAAAACACAAAACCAACAAACCCACGTAATCAAAAGACGGGTCTGATCTTCTGATCACACCATTTTACATCCTTGTTTTAAAAACCCCTTGAAGGTGCTACAAGCACATCTCAAGGTATTACAGGAAAGACCCGTAAAAAGCCACTTTCAATCAATGATTACAAGATAGAAAGGTTACAAGAAAGAAATTAATCTGGGCCTGCCAAAGAAAGGTTTTTTGGTTTGTTTTTGCAGCTTTTTTCTAGTAATCAAATTTGGTATGTAGAATTGCTTTAAAGGACAAAATCTACGCTAAAAGCATCTCAACATAAAAACTTTTTAGATCCTTCCGAGGACGAAACTATCCCTGGGCTCAAAGAAAAAACAGCTCAATTTTGAAATTTTTTTTAATAAATAAACTTAGCCTCTGGGTCAGATTCCCATTATGTAGATCTTATGTACCTCATTTATTAAATTGAATGAGTCTCATGGATTATTTTTGGTGTAAGCCTCAGGTTTATCTAGAGCAGTCTATAAAAATCACACAATAAGCTCTTGCTGCGGAAATACATCTCAAATAATACAACACAGTTGCTTACGTAATAACTGCTAAAATCTTGCAAAAAAAAATACAGCAGAACTCCCATTCATTTCCTTGATGCAATTTTCTTGTCTCACATTAGCCAGGAATCATGAGCAAGCATCTGTCTGTTGAGACAGGCTATCTAGAGCAGCTTGAATTTTAAGTGTTATTTCTAGTTTGATAAATTCACCTATGTAAAACAAGAAAACCTGAGAAGCCGAAAATCTGTGATTGTTATGCCTTTTTTCTTTTCTTTTTTTTAATCACAGTGTCTCAAAGTGTCAGAGAGCTTCCCAAATACAGCCACACTGTACTATCAGTTTCAACATAAACGGTGTTGGGTTTTCCTTAAATGCAGATGCGAAAACTTACTGTCAATGTTTACATTCTGAATACTTCCCCAAAACATTTTTACTTCTGGAAACAAAGAGAGGAAGTTCCAGGCAGCTAATCTAACACAAAAATTCACAGCAATGCAAAGCAGCAGGAAAGGTCACACTCTAAGAAGTGGTTATGTAAGGCTTTCCTCACCATAGCCACGCTTTTGTCAGTGCTAAGTCATGAAGTCCTTAAACACAGCACAAGCTACCCAAAGTGTCATTCCCCCAAAGGCAGAATGCCCCCACCAGCCTCAGAGCCAAAGTGGGCAGTGCTGCCCCCCCAGGAGCCAACCCAAGGAATAAGCAAAGCATTTTCAACCCAGGAATCCAAAGCCAGCAGCAGCATCCCACCCCTCATCCAGGTGAGAGCTCAGTCTGTGCAGAATCACCAGGTGCCTGTCCAGAAACCCCAGGCAAACCCATGACAGGAACTGCACATCTGCAATGTTACCATGGAACCTCCCAGGGATTTTCTGGGAACTGCACAGCACAAGCACTGCCTTCCACACTCCCCAGTAAGACCCCAGGGGTTCACCTACTGCCGGGAAGAACAAAAAGCAGGATTGCAGAGGCCAGGGAGAGAAACTGGGAGGGAGTGCTGGAACAAGGATCACTTGATTTCTGTGGCTGTGATCAAAAGCTCAACACTAAACCACACTCCAGTGTGACTTTCTGATGTCTCAATATGATGAAAGAAAGGGAGAATCAGAAAGGGGAAGCTATAAAGGGTCAAAGGCAAATTAACACTACGATTATGGAGAACGTCCAAGTTCATGTTACTGTTTTGGAACTTGCCAAAGGATTTTCTTGGACATTTTGAGCATCTCTTTCGATGCTTCCCTCACAGTTTTTATACATCCCTACAGCAATAAACAGTAATAATTAACATTCAAAACAATGTAAAAATCAGTCACTGACTTCCATTCCTTACTCCTGTTTCCTTAAAATCACTTAACTGTTATCTCCAGAAGAATTCTAGCTAGTAGCTCTTTACTTCTTATAAGCTTACAGTGCTGATACTAATTGTTAATAATTAGGATGAAGTATAGCAGGGTTGAAAATGCCTTTTTATGATACAAACTTGAGCAAACACAAACTCTGCCTGCAAGAACAGAAGGGACCAGCATCTCCAAGGGCCAGCCTTCCCCACATCGGAGTGTTACTCCCAAAACACCTGGGGGCACACACAAACCTCTTCCAACTGCCCTGCTGTTCTGCAAACAAACAGCTCACCTGAAGAGATAATGTTGGTATTGACAAGCCACAGATATTCAGCAGTACCTGGAACATGCAGGAGGTGAAGACGACCCTAAAAAAAGCTGCAGCTGTTCCCACCTTTCTCTGCACAACAAGGAACAGGACCCAGACCAAACCCAGCACTGGGCACAGCTGCTTCTGCAGCGCTGCCACCAACCAGTTACTGGAGAGTTCTCTTCAAAATAACAGGAAATAATGAAAGTATACACCAGTGGAACAAAATTAAACAAAAGGTTCACAGAATGGGATAAAAAAAATCCATTTTCTGCCACATGCATTTCAGATGGCTCAGTCTAAATTATATGGTCTTGGGTTTTCAGTGACATCTAATTTAAAAAAAACAAGTTCCTATGAGAAAACATACCCTGCTTGCAGCATATAAACTTTTAATAAAGGGAAGCACACCAATATCTTATTTAAATACAAAAGAAAACCCTCCAGCTTTAGCCAGCCATTGAACTTGTCCACCTATGTTTAAATTAAAATTCTGTACCTTGTATTTTGTATCTAAACACACACACAGTGCATTAGATTAAGAATATTTGCTTTTGTTTTTTCACACTGATTTGACTGCAAAGGCCTGAAAAGGCACAGCACAGCCTTCATCACAAGTAAAAAATCAGGGGGCAGAATAAAGAGTTAGAAAAAAAGAGAGAAAAACAACACATAGGGTTTTTTTTGTAATGTATTTGTTAAAATACAAATATATATAAAGTATGTGTACACAATACATAAATGTGTATTGGAACAGATCTGTGGATCTCAGCAAAACCATTTTGTCTAATGTCAGAAAAAACCCACAATAATATTTCCATACACAATAGAAGCACACATGAAAACCATCTTAATTATTATGCTGAAATAGCAGATAAGACTCCAAATGTCTGCAAAGTGCAGAAATCAAGTCAAAATATCTAAATAGAGCTCCTCTAAACTGTTTTCCACTGGAGAAACTTCAGAAAATGCAGAATTTATATCCAAAACATCTAAAACCACCTGGAGACAGGACACTCTTACCCCACTGTGAGGCCTTAACAGCCCAGGAGTCACTGCACTGAACCCAAAACCAGGGTGTTCAATGTAACTGCTTTTAAAATAAACCCTGTGGGGAGTAGGGCAGGAGATGAATTTCTGGTTGAGACAGAAACCAATTTACAAGGACAGGATCTATTTCCCTAAGGAGTGGTAAAGACTATCAAAATTAACTAAACAATTAGTTCACACTGAAAGTCAATCCTTCGAATGAGATTCTCGGACAGAGCCTCAACTCTCGCTCTTTTTCCTTCCAAAGGGAAAAAATAAAGTCATATTCATGGACAGCTGCAGCAGAGCAGCATCTGCAATGTGCTTTCTACACCAAAACCCAATCTGGTTGTGTGACCCAAGGTACAGAGCACAGCCATGGCCTAAGGAGAAAGGTCAGCTACACCTGAACTGAGAGCACAGCTGCTTACCCGAGCTCAGCACCCTGAAAGCCCAGGGGTTTAAGAATCACTCTTAGTCACTGACTGCAATCCTCTTCTGACAATTTACTGCTTCTAAAAAACACCTTTCACTTTCTTCTGCCCTTTGACCTTTTCTTTCCTAGGTAGAAATCATATCAGAGATACTAAGAATTGGAGCAATTAAGGCAGGAAGTTGTCCCCCATCATTAGTAATGAGTTCCACTTTTTAAGAGTTTGCCAGTAGCCCCATGTAAAATCAAAGATCACATTTGAAAGGCAAATGTGGAGTCTGATTTTACCATTACTTACTGTAGTTACTGAGCACTGTTTTGCATAAAAATGTAACTCCACTTGAATATCTTTCTGCTATATTAGAAACCAACTCGGAACTCCCAGCCATGCTAAAAAGCTTATATTTAGTCCAAACAGATACCAAAGCCCTGTTTGGACAGGACAGGCACACCAGTGACTGTAAGCAAAGCTTTACTTTGCTACCACTGGCACCAGAACACCACAAATCCCAACACTTACACCAGTTAGGGAACTGCAGGCAGCACCAAGCACATGCTGAGGGTTTACACCAACCAAGAACTTTGTTCCAGACTCTTTACACTTAACTCATTCCCGTATTTTTTTTTCCATAAAAAAATGCTTCAATTGCCAAATTTTGATTCCAATGATTTCTAAAATGGATTTGTGCAACAACCAAAAAATGAAATGAATCCCAACTGAAAACACTTCTGTACAGACTGTATTAAGTATTTATCCACCCACCTTACTGCTAAATATCAACACCTCCTTTTCAATTGCAACACACAAAAAGGGAAGGGCGCACACTGAAGCTCTAAATTTCTACCTGGAGTTCATTATTTTAATGATGGGGGGAAAAAAGGAAAAGAAAAGAGGTGTGGCTCATTTTTCTCATTGTTTTGTCTCCCTGGCACCAAAGTACAACTTGCACTCAACATTTCAGGCAGGACTCACCCCCTTATCACAAGAGCCTGATAACGCTCGCTCTCGCTTGGAGGAAGTGACATCTTTGATTTCCTGCTGAGTTAGAATCACTTATTAACCACAACTTCAACCAATTTTGAAGTTTCACACATTTACTGATGTGAAAGTTTTGGTCCTTGCTTCAGAAGCACCCAGCAGGCAAAGATGGCATTAGGAAAAATCAACATTCACTTGGAGCTAAAACTGACACAAGAGTGTATTGGCAGCAGAAAGAAGGCTGAGGAAGAAGCTCTCCCTGCTCAGTGGGACAGGGGACCTGGAGACAAAGCACATGGAAAAGACTGATGTACTCAGACCTTTTGTACCCCAGTTCTCATTGTTCAGGTCCCCCCACGAGCCCAGCAGCAGGGTCTGCTGGAGTAAAGAATTACCTCCGAGAGAGGAAGATGAAGCTTGGAAGTGCTTCAGGAAATTCTACAGAAGCAGATGGGATGTACCTAAGAATCCTGAGGGAGCTGGCCAATGTCACTGAGATATCACACTCTATTTTAAAGGCCTGTGAGACTGGGAGAGGTTTCTTCTGCGTGGAAAATAAGCTAACATCACACCCAACTTCAAGAAGAGCAAGGAGGAGAATCCAGGCAACTACAAATCAGCCAGCCTATCCTAAGCCCATGAGAGGATTATGGAGCAAAACCTCCTGGAAGCTGTCCCTGTGTCCAAGAGGGACATGGTGATGGGGAATAGCACGGATTTACCAAGGGCAAATGATGCCTGATGGGCACAAGAGCTTACTGAGGGAGACAACTGCCTTAGCAGATGATGGAAGAGCACTGGATACAGGAAGCCATTAACAACAGCATTCCAACAGTATCCCACAGCCCAACTGGTGAGACAGGCACTGGATAAGTGAGCAATAAGGTGTTTGGGAATTTGACTGGACTGCTGGGCTGAAGGAACAGTCACCAGCAGTGCCAGGTCCAGCATAAGCAGTTCCAGTCACATCCCCTGGGCACCAGCACTGAACCCACCAGGACCATCCCATGTCTCTATTAATCACCTGGATGATGGGACAGGGTGCAGCCTCAGCAAGTTTCCAGGGACACCAAACTGGGGGAGTTGTTCAGAGGGACTAGGACAGGCTGGAGAAAGCCACTGGCAAGACCTTGTGAAGTTCAACAAAGCCAAGTGCCAGGTCAGCAACAGAACAACCCCCGGTGACAAGACGGGCTGGACACAACCCAGATAAAATGTGACTTCTGCAGAAAAGAACCTGGAGATCCCAGCAGGCAAAACTCTGAAAACAAGTCAGCAGCAAAGGCAGCTGAGCACAGGCTGGGCTGTTTGCAGGAGTCCAGCAAGGATCCATCCTCCTGCTCAGCCCCTGTGAGGCTGTTTCTGCAGTGCTGTGCCCAGGCTGGGCTCCTGGTACAGCACGGACACGCTGGAGCACAGCCCGTGGCCCAGCTGGGCAGGTGGCAGGAGCACATGGTGTGCAGGGAGGGCTGGTGGAGCTGAGCTTGCACAGTCTGGGCAAGGAAAGAGCTCTGAAGAATCATTTCTGCTGTCAGCTGTCTCATGGAAGAGTGCAGAAGAGAGACCTGGACTCTTGGGATGGTGCAACGTGACACAACAAGAGGCAGCAAGACACAAGCTGGACAGTAAGTTCCCATTAGTTTAAAGGGGCAGGAAAAATCACTATATGTGCTGTCAAATGTAAAATCAGTTTGCCTAGGAAAGTGTTAAAGGCTGGACCAACCTTATCTAAATCACTCTTGCCTGAATTTAAGGAGGGATCTGGATAAGATGACCTCCAGAAGCCCCTTTCAACTTAAATGATCCTATTTTAAAATTTATTTCATCTGCCTGTGATTCTATTTCACAAACTCCCCTTCAGCATTTTTTGCATCAGGTTTATTACTTTTAATCACATAATTTCAAACTTCAGCTCTCCTGGACATACAGTAAGCCTGCATCCAAGCATGGAACACAGAAATGTAAATACCTCTTATCTACCTGCCCTTAGAACTTCTTCCCTTTGTACTGCTGTGCTTCCCCAACAACCAGGGAACATGTTTTCAGCATCAGGACAGTTTTGCACTTTTAAGCTTACTTGATCTAAAAGACCCACACCTTTCTCAATACCCTGGCTCAGGATATAGGGGTGATTAGAATAGGAAATCAGAGGGCTGTGCCCCATCTCTCTTAGTGGCAAAAACTATGTTTCCCTCTGCCCAAAGACTTCTGTCCCTGCTACTATTTCCCAAGAGTGAGAAAAATTCCACCAAGCACACAATATAATAGAGGTTTTCCACAAGGACCTCACTCATCTTCCAGAGTAATCTATTTAACTAAGCAGGTTTTGGAACCCAACTGATGTATTCATCTCCTGCTTACAAACAGTCACACCTAACAAACTACTTTTTCAGCTTCACAAAGTCCCCTCTGGGAACACTTGTGATATCAAAATTAAATAAACACCCTAAAAGCCACAGAGGTGTTTTTTAATAATCTGTGCATTGGTTTTGTTTCTTTTTTCAAGTTAGGAATACAGGAAAAAGGTGAAATAAATCATTTTCAAGCTCTTTACAAAAATGGCTCCTTTAACAGCTGTACCAATATAACAGAGTAAGACTGAGGCTGGAACAAACTGCTGTAGGTATGAATCTCAACAAGCATCTTATCAAAATATGCCTGAAAACAACTTAACCTCCACTAAAAGGACACCCCCAGGAAGCTCCATGTTAATACTTGAAAGGTGCATTTTAATTGTCACTTAATAGGTCAAGATTAAAATTCATGGGAAGAGGCTGAGAGCTATTACAGGAGTGATTAGTGCAGCTGGTGGTCCAAAGAGAAAACAAACCTGCAGTGGTGCATTACCACATATTTTTGCATCCTACTGGTTGAAAGTGCTGCCTTTTTTTTCTTTTCATAATACCAAGATCAAAAGTGCCAATAAAATGTATCAGTCCATTGAGGGCATAAAATGGGTATAATCCAATGACAAATTCATCTAGACTAGAAATCAGAATGTGTGTAATTACTAAGGTCAGTCAAGTCTGAAATAGCCTTCCAATTATAGCAGAGGTAATAGCAATATACAAAGTGATTACTTTTAAATTAGAGCTCAATAAATTTACAAAACTCCCTCACAATGCCCAAATCACTCCTTGAAATTAATGACTCACAAAAAAAGTTCAGCAACAAGAAAGGATAAGCTAAGGAGAGAGAAAAAAACCCACTTCTTTTTTTCTGTGGAAGAAAAGCAACTTCTGTGGACTCTTGGAAGAAAAACAGAGACACAGTGGTGGCTCCATTTAATTTTGATGAAAGAAAATGGAAAGTGACACTAAGGCTTCATAAGCAATCTAAGACAGTACTGGCAGGAAAAAAAAAAAGAGCTCCTACCACCCTTATTATCATTGCTACCTTCACCACAAGTAGCTCAAGTCAATCAAAAACACAAGGTGGCTCATTTTAGCAGTTGTGCCTTCTGCTGTTAACTTACTGACCATAAAATGAGAACCCAGCTGGGGCAGGAAGTTGTTCTAACCAAAGAGTACCTCAGAGAGGAAAAAAAAAAGAAGAAGAAATAAAAGTACTACTTTTTGAGCAGATTAGTTCTTTTAACTCACCTCCTGGAAGTCCCTTTGATGGCAGAAGGGAAGGGGCAGCCACAACTGACTCAGACTGTCTTCAAATGTCAGGGAGTACACCAGGAACACAGAAAGCCACATACTAACATTAAAGCTTAATAAGTAAATCACTTTTTAAAGGGCTGAATGCTGTTTTTAACCAAACAACACATTTCACTGTAATTATCTTAAGGCAAACACTGCACAGCACCTCCAGTAACTCTCCAATTTAGCTTCAATTATTAGAACACTGAGTCAACTGGTGCTTGCTGTAACTTTATTTATAGTCTTTTCAAGTTTTAACTGCAAACTAATCTCTTAATCATATCACTAATACCATCTAACCCACATAAACACAGTTGGCTACAATCCTACTTAAAACATAGGCACAGGCATAACTTGCAGAACCAACCTTAAACCCCCAGTAAACCTTCATAAGATGAGCTGAGTCAGTGCCAGGACACTCAGGATTGTGGCCCATATCAGAGAGATTTGGTGAAATAAAGCCACGGTACCTTTCCTGAATTTAAAAGGATAAGCAAATGTTGCCTGTACCGTCACCAAGGTCTCTCTCTGGAAACAGAAACCACAGCTGTCCGCCCCAAAGTTTTAGCTGTAAACCAACACGGTTGTGAGACTAGAGCTCGACAGTGACAGAGAACAGCAACGCCTACCCAAGCAACCTATTTCTTACTTGTTGCTGGATTTTTCTCAGTCTTAAAGAAGAGCTGACACTTTAAATCTCCCCCCCCCCCGCCAAGCAAAAGGATGGATGCACAGGCGCACGCAGCTGTGAAATGTGGCAGGCTACGACTTATTTACAACACTATCAACACCAGGCAGCTCCAACAGCACAGCTCTGGAAGTGACAGCAGAAACAAAGTGCACAGGAACTCACACACGAGGCAATTCACCGACACCATTTCATTCGGGTGGCTTCAGCAGGTTTTCAAGCACTTTTATCTCAAGACAAGGACTTCAGTAGGTTAGGGAGAGCCGAACTGTGGAAGGGGGCTTGAAAACAAAATATAGATAGAAGAAAAAAATAAAATAAAAAAACCCAAACCAGAACAAGACGTGGATTAATCTTAGGCTTGCAGACGGCTCAGATTTAGGACAGCAGTTTGCTAGTTTGGGCTCTTGGGAAGTGACTTTACTTTTCCCGAGGAGGAGGAGGAGGCAGGCAGATGAGCACTTCCACGGCGCTCTCCTGTCCCTCACCACGAAAACAACTTTATTTTTCCAACCCCGCACTCTGCTCCGGCTCCGCTGCTCCCGGAGCAGCGCGGCCCCAGGGAACTCCCCACACACACATCCGAAACACACACGCAGGACACCCCAAGAGGCAGCGGCACCATCACCGTGCCCCCGCCTCCTCTCACCGCCCTGAGGGCCCGGAACCACGGCAGGTCAGCGGCCGCTGTCACCCGTCACACGGGCCGGGCCGGCGGCTNGGCGGGCGGGTGCGCGCGCACGGCCAGGGGGCGGGAGCGAGGGAGGGGCGGCCCCGCCCTCAGCGGGGGCCGCGCGAGCCGCCCTGAGGGGTGTTGGGGTCCCCTGCGTCCCACAGGAATGCCCCCTCTGGAACACGGAACCGCGGAATCGCGGACTGGTTTGGGTTGGAAGGGACCTTGAAGACCACCTCGTTTCACCCCCTGCCCTGGGCAGGGACACCTTCCATCAGCCCAGGTGCTCCAAGCCCCGTCCAACCTGGCCTTGGACACTTCCAGGGATCCAGGGGCAGCCACAGCTTCTCTGGGCAACCT